>JARVZY010011334.1:0-514000 GCA_030686995.1 Artemisia argyi | reverse complement strand
TAGAAATGTTCCAACTCCAGTAGTTGGGAATTTGGGAAATGTGAATCAAGGTAATCCGGTAAAGTGTTTCAACTGTCAGGGTGTAGGTCATATGGCAAGGAACTGTCCTACTAAGCCGAACAAGAAAGATCTAGCGTACTTGCAGAAAGCAGTGATGTGGGCACAAAAGGCAGAGGCATGATTTCAGTTGAATGCAGAGGAGAATGACTTGATGGCTCTTATGGATGACATGGAAGATAGAGAAGATATCGATGCGAACTGCATATTCATGGCGAATCTTCAGGAAGCTAAGTATGACACGGATTCTGACACACTTCCTGTTTATGACACCAATGCACCATCTGAGGTACCAAATTTCAATACATGTCACAATAATGATATATTTGATATGTCTCCTCATGAGGAACAACATTCTAAGTAGCTAGCACCCACTTATGATACATACCTGGACACGCCAAGTAGTAGCAATACTCCTTTAGCAACTCCAGATGTGAATCATAATGGAGGCTTTGTTTCACAGCATGCTAAGAATGATGAGGAAACACGTGCTTTATTTGAATCATTATTGAATAATTGTCGTATTGAAATTGAGAATGTGAAAAAGGTCAATCGCGATGTTAAGGCCGCGAATGTTAAATTGACCGTTGAGCTTGAGAGTTACAAAGAAAACGTTAAAGCTTTTGAATTTCATAAAAAAAGATTGTCTGAATTAGAAACTGGTTATCAAAATTCCGTTTTAAGGGAACAACAATTGCAACTAAAGTTTGATACACTTGTTGTTAATTCTTTCAAAAAGATAAAATCTTTAAACGCGGAAATTTCTTATTTACAAAACCAACTTTCTAAACAAAAATCAGCTTATACCAATCTTGAAAAAGAAAGGGACGAGCTGAAAAAGGACTTTGCAAAGAAAGAAGACAAACTTTTGGCCAAAATCGTAGAGTCAGAACACATGATTGCACATTTAGAAGAATTAGTGGTTAAGTCGGGTCAGTCAAGTCAAACAATGAAAATGATTTCAAATCAAACTAATCCGATTTACCATACGAAACATAAAGTGGCTCTTGGAAACAACACCCCTTGTAATCTCAAGAAAGCTCAGCAAGAACAGAATGTTTTGTATAATGGTAATGTGATTTACACTAAACATGATCCTCCCGTCGTTCGGGATTCTGTGCAAACGATAGAACATGTCGAAGAGAGCATAAATAAAATGAAACAAAAGGATTTGAAACCCATTGATTACAACAAATTGAACAAACTTTCGGGAATTACTTTTGTTCCACAAAAAGAAACATCTGTGTTTTCCATAAAATGACCATTTTCAAAAATGTTTTCTAAGAAAGTAATTGTTTCCAAATCTCTTTCAAAAATGGAACAAATGTCCTCTAACAACACTTTTAATACAAGTGAGGCTAGAGAAATTTTGGATGACGTTAAAAAGAGAATTCAAGAACTTCAAAATATTGTTGCTTCTAAAACTACACTCAACATTAACAACTGGCATTCCAGTTTTCATATTGAGCAGAAAAAAGTTTTTGAAAATGAAATTACTATCCCACTGAATAACATCAGTGCGAGGGTAATCCATTTTGAACAAGCTTTCTTAAAAGAAATGGCCGACTTTGTCAAGGACCACAAATCCCTGGTAAACGAAGCTAATGAAACTCGTGAAAACATGAATGTTTTAGAAAACCTAAATGATTCTCTCTTCGAAACTGTTATGACCACTGACATTATGTCCATCATTTTACAAACATATTCTGTTCAAGACGATGAACGACTAAGAGCTGAGACCTCCGCAATTGTTTCAAAATATGAAAATGCTCTTATAAAGCTTGAAAAAGAAAATGTGTCATATTTTAAACAACTTGATCGAAAAAAGGAAGAATGCAAGTATGACAAATTGTCGTATGAGCGTGACTTAAAGAAAATGAAAGAGCAAAATGATCTTTTGAGGACTCAACTTGAAAGTCAAAAAGGAAAGGGTGAGGAAACTAAGTTTGCAAAACCATTGACTTCGGAGAAACCAAATGTTTCAAACACGGTTCAAAAACCAAAAATGGCAATTTCACGGTTTGCTCCAAAAGTCGATGAGAAAAAGGATTTGACAACACCAGCCACTCCAACACCCTTGCCCAAGAAAAGTAAAAATGAAAAGATTGTTGATAAAGGAAAAGCGGTTGTCGAAACACCAAAAGTGATAGCACCTGGCCTTTTTAGGATTAGTCCCACTAGTGCGTCTGCCTCAACATCTAAGACAAATGACAAGTGCATTAAGGATAATTCTAAAAAATCTAGGGATGCTAAAAATGACAACAATATAAATCCTAATGTGTGTGCCTTACCTTCTACAGGATTAGAAAGCACCTCTAGGAGCAGCAGACTAAAGCCTAGGAGCAATACAAGGAACAATAGAGTCTCGCCTGTCTCTAAGAGTAGTAGCAAGAATAAAGTTGAAGATGTAGAAGAACACCCTAGGAATTTATCGCTTTGTAATAAGAAACATGATTCATCTGAATGTAATGTCGAAAGTACTGTTTCTAATGCATGTAATGACTCTGTTTGTTTAATATGCAAGAAATGTTTAATTAATGATGTTCATGATGAATGTGTTTCTAAGAATGTGAATGTTACGCCTGAACAGAAGAATGTTCCAAAAAGACCTAGTGCTAGATCCAGATTTATAGAAAGATTAGTTGCACGATTTAGGACTACCACTATTAGTCGAATGCCTAGGAACTATCTTAAGTTTTGTATGTGGATTCCGACGGGAAGAGAGTTCACTCTTAAGAACGGCAAATTAGAAATAACTCAAGCTAAACAAGAAGCAACTGTCTATGAGTGTGATTCTGCTTTTACTCCTAACCCCATGGAACCAAATTCAAAACGGTTTCCAAATACAAACTCTTCTGTTCTTGGCAGGTTATCGAAATATGTCTTTGGATCGTCGACTCGGGTTGCTCCAAGCACATGACCGGGAATTTAAAGCTGCTGATCAATTTCGTCTGGAAATTCATGGGAACTGTACGCTTTGGAAATGATCATGTAGCAGCTATTCAGGGTTATGGAGATCTTCAATTTGGGAATGTTTTAATCACTCGAGTTTACTACGTCGAAGGGTTGGGACACAATTTGTTTTCAGTCGGTCAGTTTTGTGATGCAGATTTAGAAGTGGCATTCAGGAGAAACACGGTTTTTATAAGAAATTTGGTTGGTGATGATCTCTTAACTGGTAATCGTAGTACAAACTTGTATGCTATCGACATCAACCAAATGGCTTCTACATCACCAATTTGTCTTATGACAAGGGCAACCGAAACTAAGTCCTGGCTGTGGCATAGAAGATTATCTCATCTCAATTTTGACACGATCAACAAGTTAGCCAAGGACAACATCGTCATCGGACTTCCTAAGTTCAAATACACCAAAGAACACCTTTGTCCATCATGCGAACAAGGAAAAAGCAAAAGAGCATCATATAAACCCAAAACCGTACCTAGTTCGGAAGTAAGGTTACATATGTTGAACATGGACTTATGTAGCCCAATGAGAGTTGAAAGCATTAATGGGAAGATGTATATTCTTGTTATTGTTGATGATTATTCAAGATATAATTGGGTAAAGTTTTTGAGATCAAAAGACGAAGCACCAGGCATCATCATCACCTTTCTGAAGCGTATTCAAGTTCTACTTCAAGCTCCAGTAAGGATTATAAGAACAGATAATGGCACATAATTCACAAATCAGGAGTTAAGAACTTACCTCGAAGATGTTGGAATTACACACCAAACATCAGTTGTTAGAACTCCACAGCAGAATGGGGTAGTTGAAAAAGAAACCGAACTCTTGTGGAAGCTGCTCGCACAATGCTAATCTTTTCTAGTGCATCACTATTCTTATGGGCTGATGCTGTAGCCACTGCTTGTTTCACTCAAAACCGATCCCTAGTACATCCACGATTCAATAAAACCCCATATGACCTAGTGAACAACCGTAAACCTGATATCTCTTACCTTCACGTGTTTGGCGCTTTGTGCTATCCGACGAATGACAGAGAAGATCTAGGGAAGTTAAAAGCTAAGGGTGATATTGGAATCTTCATTGGATATTCAGAAAACTCGAGGGCATTCAGGGTGTATAATATAAGAACGAAAAGGATAATGGAGACGATGAATGTGAAGTTTGACGAGATTTCACAAATGGCTTCTGAGAGATACGCTCTAGAACCCGCGCTTAATCCGATGGCTTCTAATCAAAACAGATTAGGACCCGCACCAAACATGCAGACTTCTGGACACATCAGTTCAGGACTCGTACCTCAAGGAGCTCAGTCAACAAACACGGACAAACCTTTAGAACAAGATCTGGAAAATTTCTTTGAGTTAATGTTTGATGAATACTATGGTGGAACTTCGACAAATGCATCTCAACAACATTCCACTACACCCGCTCAAAACCATCAACCACCACCACCACCACAGGATGCATCTACAACAATCGAAGCTGAAGCACCAACTACATCAACATCATCTACATCCACTCAAGCAACTCCAGTACTTGAAACTGTTCTACCAAGAGTTGATGAGCAAAACCAAAACACAAATTTTCAAGAAGAACCAACAAATAATTCAAACGATGTTACGTTAGAAGAAGAAGAAGAAGTATTTGAAAACCCGTTTGCAACTGAATCTGCTGAATCTTCTTCAAGGTTACAAGAACCATCTAACACACATTCGTTAAACCCAAGGTACCCTTCTACGTTTCAATGGACAAAAGACCATCCAATAGAACATGTTATTGGTGAACCTTCAAAGCCAGTTCAGACAAGGAGACAACTTGCCACTGATCTCGAATTGTGCATTTATATTTGCTCAATCAGCCTCAAGGAACCAAAGAACATTCGGGAAGCAATGGCAGAATACCCTTGGATAGAAGCGATGCAGGATGAAATTCTTCAATACGATTTACACGACAGTTGGGAACTTGTTGAACGACCACTTGATATACGTGTTCTTGATCTCAAGTGGTTATGGAAGAACAAACTGGATGAGGAAATGACTGTAATTCGTAACAAAGCTCGTCTCGTGGCTAAAGGTTATCCACAAGAAGAAGGGATAGATTTCGAGGAATCATTCGCGCCTGTAGCTAGACTTGAAGCAGTCCGGATTTTCTTGGCCTATGCCGCTCACAAAAACATCACAGTCTATCAGATGGATATTAAGACAGCTTTCTTGAATGGAACTCTGAAAGAAGAAGTGTATGTGAGTCAGCCAGAGGGATTCATCGACAAAGATCATCCAGACTACGTCTACAAGCTTAAGAAAGCAATTTATGGTTTAAAACAAGCTCCAAGAGCGTGGTATGACGAACTATCATCTTTCTTGCTTAAAAACAATTTCACAAAAGGAACGGTTGATGACACCTTGTTTATTAAAAAATTCAAAAATGACATTTTGATCGTTCAAATTTATGTGGACGACATAATTTTTGGATCAACCAATCCTAACCATTCAAAACATTTTGAAAATCTCATGAAAAGTAAATTTGAAATGTCCATGATGGGGGAACTAAAATTCTTTCTTGGTTTACAAATACATCAATCCCCTCGTGGTATTTTTATCAATCAAGCTAAATATACAATAGAGATTTTGAAAAAACATGGAATGGAAAACTGCGATTTTGTTGGTACACCAATGGTCACTTCACCAAAAATAGGTGCTGATTTGTTTGGGAAACCTATCGATCCGAAGAAATATCAGAGCATGATCGGTTCTCTCATGTACCTAACTGCTAGCCGACCCGATATTCAATTTGCTGTTTGTTTGTTAGCACGGTTTCAGGCAAAGCCTACCGAACTTCACCTCAAAGAGGTTAAACGGATCTTTCGGTACCTACGAAGCACCATTAACATGGGACTTTGGTATCCGAAGGATTCGGGGTTTAATCTAACAGCATTCTCAGATGCAGACCATGCTGGTGATCAAGTTACAGCAAAGAGTACATCAGGTGGAGCACAATTTTTGGGTGAAAAGCTAGTAAGCTGGTCGTCAAAGAAACAGGATTGTACTGCACTATCAACCGCCGAAGCCGAGTATGTGTCTCTATCTGCGTGTTGTGCCCAAGTTCTTTGGATGCGGACACAGCTCACAGATTATGGCTTTACTTTTGACAGAATACCTATGTATTGTGACTCAAAAAGTGCCATAGCCATCTCGTGCAATCCCGTACATCACTCTAAGACGAAGCATATCAAAGTCCGCTACCATTTCATCAAAGAACACGTGGAAGAGGGTACTGTTGAATTATTTTTCGTTAAGACTGATTATCAACTCGCCGATCTTTTTACTAAAGCCCTTTTAGTTCGACGAATTGGCATGCGAAGCCTAACTCCTGAGGAGCTACAACGTCTTCTCGAATCTTCTTGAAAAATGTTTTCAAAATCGCTTCGCTGTAAATATTTTTGAAAAACAAAATACAAAATTTGAAAATCCAACAAAAACAAAATACAAAAATATAAAATTTTCAAAAAATTCAAAAACAATATAAAATAAAAAAATCCAAAAATATTCTTCTCACGACATGTCTCTCGTATAAATCAATATTCTGTACGTTTCTAGAAATGTCATTCAACAATGATACGGATATGTACAGATGCTTGAGCGGGAGTTCTTTTTAATGTTTTTTTCTAAAACATGTCGTTTCTCAAAATTTTCTTCACTGTGGCTTTCGTATACTTCAGTACGAAACCCGTACGTTCAATGATGACTTCTGATTATTTTCAAATCAAGGACTCGTACGTTCAACGACGAACTCTTTTTCAAAAAGTTCGAGTCTAAACAAACGAAAAAGATTTCAAGCATAAACTCGTTTTCAAACAAGAATCTTGAGCACTTTTTCAAGATTGTTCAAAAGATTTCTCAAAATCTTTCAAATGAGTGCTCAAGATAACTCCCTCAAACCCTTAATTGATTTTAAAATGTGCTATCATTAAGGGGGAGTACAAAAACAAAATTGTTCCAAATTCATGCAAAATGAAATCTGTCTTTCTCTCCAAAAGCTTTTTCTTAATCAGTTGATACCAAAAATATCATGATATGCTATTTTTGAGGGGGAGAAGACATGATTAAAATGTGATCAAAGATGTGTCTGAATTTCAAAAGAGCTCGACTCAGTATGTACCAATGAATTGACGAAGCTTAAAATGTCAATAATCGAAAAGACTTGTCCTGGACGGGTAATAATTTCAAGCTAGTCCAACTAGTGATGTAAGCGTGTCTCGAATAGGACTTGTCTGAGTAGAATGTACCGTATCGAGAGACTTTCTTTGGACTTGACCAGGACGGGTAATAATTTCAAGCTAGTCTAACTAGTGATGTAAGCGTGTCTCGAATCGGTCATGTTCGCTGAAAGTGGATCAATTCAAAAGTGCAAACTCCTCCCGCATGTCCAAATTTCTTAAAAATCCATGAGCACATGTGAAGGGGGAGTCCTTCAAAATGAAATCAAAACTCTCAAAGTGTTAACAAAATATGTTTCATTATCATAAACACTTTGAGAAGATTTTTAATAAATGGTTTCATGGCAATAATAGGATAGTCATGGAGTTATAAGGTGACTAAGGTTAGGGAAAAAACCGTCCTATGATCCGCCAGGGCCGGAGGGATCTACCCAAGGACAAATCCAATAGATTAGAATTAGAAGTCCTTAGGTATGATTGAAAAAAGGAGAAAATGAGAAAGGAGAAAGAAGGGGTTGAAGAATTAAAAAGAAAAGTTATGAAAAAGGGTGAAAAGAAATAGCCCTCCAAATGTTCAACCTTAGGGCAGACACCGGGTTCAACTCATATACTACTGGTTGTTACTAAGGTGACACCGGTATTGAAGACAAAGACGTCATGGACCCAGTGACGCACTGCACTAAACCTTCTTAACCACTCAAGTTCTCTTAAAAGAGCTTGTTTCATTCTCACGGGGAACCGGTGTGATCTATCGACCTGTCTCTTAGAGATGGTTGATATTGAAACAGGAGACCTCTCCCTAAATCTCCGCATAGGAAACCATATGTGCACTTATCGAGTCTAGAGCCCCGAGATTCATCAAAAGATCTCATAGAAACACATAATATTCCTACACTGGTTGTTCATCATTAAGGACGCCAGATGTAAACTTTAGAGTCCTACGCAGATCTTAGCAATCTGCCAGAACATTTATGAGAGAATTCACAAAAGTGTTTCTCAATGATTGAATGGAAATTCCTGCCAGGGTCAACATCAAGCAGCCCTGACAGCAGGTCACTTCGGTAATTCTTTATGGGTTACGCTTAGTGTTCGCGGTGGTTTCAAACGGTCTACAGTCGTGGAGTGATCCCCAGCGACTCACCCAGTCATTGAGCTACTAAGTAGGTCTTGTAAGCTCTCTCGAGAGTATCTGACATGGGAACGGCCTTGGTAAGGGTTAGAAGGAGTCTTCACACTATGCTGTTGACGATCTCTAATTCTTATCTGTAAGTACCGGATGTTTTATTGCTAACTGTTTATATGCAGGGACACTTCATCTCCATGGCGACAGATTCCACATGCTCATACATACATCTGGAAGTTAAAGAAAGCTCCCTCAAAGATCTATACAACACAAAGTTCAAAGAAAGATTCTACGCAATGTGAAAGAATCTACAGAAGTAAAGTGACAAAGATCTGTGAGAAAGAATGGGAACTACAAATGCATGAATCACAAAGACTGAAGATGTATGAGCATGTTGGAATGGCAAACAACCACCACAGACGCAGAAGTGACGAAAGGCAGATAACTCCACATCACAAAGGAACAAAGAACGATGAAAAGTCAGTTATCGAAGATCACAAAGCATGAAGGAACAAAGACTAAAGACTATTCTACAACGACACACAAAGTTAAAGACAAAGAACAAAGAAGACCTAATCACGTGGAGCATCATTCGAATGACCACCCCTTAGGGGGAGATTGTTAGCATTAAAAATTATATTAAAAAGTGATGGTCATTCTCATTTATTGTAACTTTGTAATGTGTCATAGTTTATGTTATTAGAATAGTCAATGGGCCTTGGTCTTGGTAAGCTAATATGTTATGTGTTAGTTTATCTAAGCCTTTTTATTAAACATGTAATCCAAGCCCAAGCCCAAGCCCATGGAAAGCCTTTTAAGGAACTATAAAAGGCACCTTACCTCTCATTTGTAAGGTGTGCTTGTGTGTGTATTGTGTGTATTTTTTAATAAAAGTTCTCTTCATCTCTTATCTCTATTTCTTCATATATTACGCCACACATATCTCATCAAGTCACCATCTTTCCTTCTTCTAGTGCTTATATTTGTGTTAAAGTTGATATATCTAAGGTCCTACATATACTTTTATACTCTTAAACATGACGTGTAGTTTTATTACGATATGTGCCTTAATGTGTTAAACCTATTCTATGCGCTATATTCTTTAACTACTGTTTAACTCCTGGATGGAGCCGATGGAGAGGTATTGATAGTACTATCGGGCTGACGCCCCCACCATTGCCATATATTCCTGGCCTTGGGTGAATATAATCCACTATGAAGCATTTGTGCTTATTCTTATGAAGCATTTGTGCTTATTCTTGTCAAGAGGTTCAGTAGGCAGTGATACTTTACATTAAGCGTGCATATATCGTATACACATATATCGAAATCATACTATATGTTAGCAGTGGGTTGTGAACACACAGGTTGCAAGTCTCTTATGGCGGGAGTTGCAACTGAGTGGATTCACGATGCCTTTGCTGTGCGAATATTCTTTAAAGACTTTTCAACTGTTTTAAGACAAACTCTATGAACTCACCAACCATTGTGTTGACACTTTAGCATGTTTATCTCAGGTTAGTAAGGCGATAGCTAGTGCGTGGAACTTAGAGTCAAGCTGCATATTCTGAAGACTTACGCTTTTATCATTTACCATTCAAAACATTTTGTATACATTTATGTATCATACTTTGGAATCTCATGTTTGTAACTTTGAATTCATTAATTGAATGGTAACTTTTCAAAACGTCTCATTTAGAGTTCGTTTTCTATAACTTGTACTTTGTATTATGAAGTAGCACCCCTATGACACAGTCTTCCGCTGCGGTATTTTGGGGGTGTTACAGATATGATCAGTCAAAGGTGTATTGCGCCCAGAAAACTTAACACTCTTGTTAGCCTTGAAAGTAAACACCTTGGCAGGAAGTGCAACAGAGGGTAAAAAATGTTGAGGTTTAGGTATATCCTCAAGCTGTTTGTTCAAAAATACTTGAATAAATCTAGGGTAAATCAAGAATGGTGAACCATTATTGATATGAGTAAGCATACCATCAAGAATCATATTTGAAAAATTAAAAGGTTTATTGGTAGCTAAGCCCATTAATGCTGAAGCTATGTATTGACCAAACTGATCCCAAGCAGTACTCTTAGGACTCAGGCAATGAAGTAAAACATGAATAAGGTACTTCCAATGAGGGCTAAACAAAATTTTCTGAAAAGTAAGTTTAGTAAGAGCACCTTCATACCCTATGTCTCTGAGTGTGTCCCAAAGTACTTGTCTATAAAAAAGAACAGTACCTTCTTCATAATTAAACAGTAAGTCCTCTCTGATTGTAGCCTCGGTGATATGAATTTGCCTTCCAGCAACCATTGCTTGAATAAAAGCTTCATCTTCTTCCAATCCAGATGTAGCAGTAGCCCAGAATTCTTGAAGCCATGGTCCAATGATGTCAGGATTAACCAAAAGAGCATAGTTAATTGAAGACCCAGTGAGGAAATCAATTATACCATGAAAATCAACATTCAATTGCGTCTTGTCTAAATTAGCAAGCATGTTGTGCTTGTTGACAGTTGGATGATTAGCCATTGATTGGATTTGGAAGAAATATGTGTGTCGGTGATGAATTTGTTAGAAGGGTGAATATTTGGAAAGGAATAACGATGAGTGTAATAGTATATGGAAGAGATAATCACAAAGATGGATAATATTCAAAAAATCGCGGCCCAATAAATGCTTTTACTATTATTCTTGGCATTTATCTCTTCCGTAAATTAGTTATCCCCTATTTTTGACCATTGGAACAGTAACCTGACAAAACAGTACTTTCCACTAAGTACTAGGCAGTACTTTCAACCAATACTAAGCAGTACTTTGCCCAAAAGTACTTTCCACCCTTTTTGGACTAAACTATGGTGCCTCCCCTCAAACAAAGAATAGGTACTAAAGCCTCCCCTCAAATATAGCTTAATAATTAATCATACCAATATTCACCACTAAATGATTGAATCTTGAAACATCAAATCCCTTTGTGAGTAAGTCAGCTACATTATCATCTATGTGGACTTTAACCACATTAATAAGCCTATGCTCATAGCAATCTCGAATAAAATGATGCCTAATCTGAATGTGCTTCGTCTTGGAATGATAAACAGGATTCTTCACAATACAAATTGTAATCTCACTATCAATGTTGATAGGAGTATTCTTGAAATTAAATCCATAATCCAATAGTTGATTCTGCAACCAAAGTACTTGTCCACAACAACTTGCAGCTGCAACATATTCTGCTTCACTGGATGATGTTGCTGCAATTGTTTGTTTCTTACATTGCCATGAGACTAATCTCCTTCCAATATATTGACATCCTCTAGTGGTTGATCTTCTATCATAATTGTCCTCTGCATAATCACTGTCTGAAAAAGCTTCCAAGTGAAAAGGTGAATCCCTAGGATACCACAACCCTAACTTAGGTTGATGCCTGAGATACCTAAAAATCCTCTTGACTGCATTCATATGAGAAACTTTAGGTGAGACCTGATATCTTGCACATAAGCATACAGTAAAAGCGATGTCAGGTCAAGATGCAGTTAATTACATTAGACAACCAATCATAGATCTGTAAAGCTTAACATCCACATCATCTCCATCTTCATCCTTTCCTAATGGTTTATTAGCATCAATAGGTGTGGAGGCTGGCTTGACAGTGGTAAAGTTAAACCTTTTAACAATGTCTGTGACATACTTATCTTGACTTATGAAGATTCCACTACTAGATTGTTTAACCTGAAGCCCTAAGAAGAAAGTTAATTCACCCATGGAACTCATTTGTAACTCTTGTTGCATGAGCTCTTCAAATTCTTTCACCATCGACTGTTTTGTGGCTCCAAAGATGATGTCATCCACATAAACTTGAACAAGCATAATATCTTTTTTGTCTCTTTTGATAAACAAAGTCTTATCAATTGCACCTCTCCTGTAACCATGTTGCAAAAGAAAAGTGGAGAGTCTCTCATACCAAGCTCTAGGAGCTTGATGAAGATCATACAGAGCCTTAATAACTTTATAGACCTTGTTTGGATGTGCATGATCTTCAAAACCAGGAGGTTGTTTAACATAGACTTCCTCTGTAATTGTGCCATAAAGAAAGGAACTCTTGACATCTATTTGATAAACAGGAAATCCCATATATGATGCAAAAGCCAGAAACAACCTTATAGCTTCTATCCTTGCCACAGGAGCAAACACTTCATCATAGTCCACTCCTTCTTCTTGTCTGTATCCTTGTGCAACTAATCTTACTTTGTTCTTGATGACATTCCCTCTTTCATCTCTCTTGATTCTGAAAACCCATTTTGTACCAATTAATCTCTTTCCATCTGGCAAATCACATAAAACCTAAACCTCTTGAATTTTGAATTGTAAAAGTTCTTCTTGTATGGCTTCAACCCAACTCTCTTTATCCAATGCTTGAGATACCTTCTTGGGTTCTACTTGAGATAGAAAGCAAGCAAATAGGCACAATTGTTGATCCTTATGATTTACCCTGTTTTGTTTATAGACAAAGCTAAGTAAAGCATTATGTTGCTTAGAGAGATTTTTAGCTTTTGTCCTTGTGAGCACTCCTGAAGTGGAAGGTCCAATGATTTTGCTAGTAGGATGATCTTTATGAATTCTTAATGTAGGAGTTGGTGGAACTTCAAGATCATCCTCTAAATTTGTAATATCAGGATCTTCATTGGAATGTGAGAAAATGCCTTCCTTAGGAAGCTCATCATCAAGGTCTTGTAAATCAGGCATGGTTGGATCATTTAAATCATCAGTGTTGATCCAATTTGATGTATCTAAGACATTGGAAGTACTGTCAACTAGGTCAGTAGTACTTTGATGCAAAGTACTGTCATAGTTATCTGTGACTTTAGCCTTTTTCTTTTCTGCTTCATAAGCTCTCCTTTGATCATCTTCATAGGATTTTGCAATATATGGTTTCTTGGAAAAGCATCCTATTAAGTTCATCTTGAATAGCTTGATCTTCATCATAAACTATGGTAGTTGGTTGAACAGGACTTTGTGGTTCAACAGTACTTTGTCGTTCAACAATACTTTTCTTCTTTTGTTCTCCATCAGGAACATCATCAAATCTAATATTGACTCCATGAACAATGTACTGTAAATCTTCTTCATTATGAACAACTTGATTTTCTTCTCTGACAGGCACATAGTTCATATAAGAAGCCAAGATATCAAGATCAAACATCCAATCAGGGCCTTTGCCTTTTTGATTGTCTTGATCTTCAAGAAACTCAATATGAAGACATTCTTGAACCTTTTTGGTAAACTTGTTGTACACTCTAAATCCTTTGCTATTGGTACAGTAACCTAATAGATATACTTCATCTGACTTGCCATCAAATTTGCTTAGAGAATCAACAGTATTTAGAATAGTCAGATGATAGCCAAAAGGTTTCATAAATTTAAGGTTTGGTTTCTTTCCCATAAGTAACTCATAAGGTAACTTCGTCTGAGGTTTAGTGACAGATACTCTATTTAGCACATAGCAAGCAGCACTTACAGCTTCAGCCCAAAACTGAATAGGTAATTGAGAATCTGCAAGCATGGTTCATACTGCTTCTATCAATGTTTTATTCTTCCTTTCTGCAACACCATTCTGCTGTGGAGTTCTAGCAATGCTAAACTCCCTCTTTATTCCTTTCTTTGCACAAAACTCATCCATAAGCTGATTCTTGAATTCAGTCCCATTATCACATCTAATGGATCTTACTTTGAGTCTCAACTGATTTTCAAGGGCTATTATAAGATCATGAATAGCATCAAAGGTTTCAACTTTAAATTCCAAGAAAAAGACCCAACTAAATCTGTGGCAACATGTACACATTCTGGTTCATAAATGAAGATTTCATGAACTTCTGGTTTCATTGTTGTTGTGCAATTTACAACACGTGGTTCCTTGCTTTCTGTAATGACTTCTTCCTCCATATTAATGCACTGCCAATAGACATGCCCTCTTTTCTTACAAACATAACAACGTGCACGCCTAATTCTTCTAGACATGCCACTTGTTTCTCCTATTTGCTTGTAACTGCTTCCCACTGGTGGTTTAGTTGTTTTCAGGGAATTGTATGAGACAACTTCCTCTACTTTCTTTTTGAGTAACTACTTTCCCTCAGGGGAAATGTGTTTTTTGTGTTTGGGCCACTGTGGGGTGTTTGGGATTGTTTGCCTTTGTAAGTAATGTTTGTTTTGGGTGTGTTTGGTACTTCTTTGCAACTGCTTCCCCCAAGGATCAGAACATGGGATCTAATACAACTGTTGAAACTTTGTCACAGGTTTTGTTTAAAGCCAGTTGGTTTCAATCAAGTACTTAACGTTAACCATGTTTTGTTTGTGTGATTGTGTTTGATTGTGAGACAAAATATAACATACAATGTAGAAGTAAAAGTAAATAATCTGACTTATATTAAACTGATTCGACCCTAAACTATTTATACTTGGTGAAACGACACAATGTTACAAAGTCAACCATTTTGATGTTTCACACATAACTACCAACGAAAATAACTGTCAAATCCTAACTATCATTTCTATAACTAACTAATAAGGCTTGTTTGGGTTAATGAATTAACCAAACATTACATGTGCCTTTTGACCCAGTTTGACCCATACTTAACAAACATAAATAAAACATAAGTAAATTGTCTTATAAGCATTAAAACATTAATATAGGATCACATTCTCCCTCCTAATGTTTTAATGCCAACTTTCATATCCTTCCTGGTTCCATCTTTAAGTGATGACGACAAAATCATCACTGCTGCTTGTGCTTTCCTATTTTTCTCCAATTGTTGCTTCAAAGTTGCTTCCACTGTTGACATCTTCCATGTTTACATCATCCTTCTCAATCTTGCTCCTTTTCCTTGGAGTTTCATCCGGCATTTCTTGTACTTCAGCATCCATTGTAACACCCCGAAATTTGATTAAGCAGCGGAAGTCTAATCGGGGTCATTACAGTTTAGTACACAGTCATACTCATAGAAAACAATTCAAAAGATTGTCAATATCATTCCATGAAAACTCAAATATTTACAGTTACAAACATTTTTCCAAAATGTTAATTGTTTCACAAAAGAGGTGATGAGTTTGTAAAGAATGATATAATTATTGAAATCAAAAGGGAGGTCCTGTGCCCTTTGCCAGCTCCGTGCCGCCATGCTTGCTAGTTTCCTGAGATAATCATGCTTAAAAAGTCAACACAAAGTTTGAGTGAATCCATAGTAGTTTAAAATAGTAATAGTGTGAACACAAGTCAAGCATTTGAAATAAACAAGCCAAGATAGACAGGTCTTGACTAAATAGGGTGTAATATTGCTCCTAAGCCTCACGAAACGCAAGCCTTAACATTGATTTGACATATCATAAAGATAATAATAATCATCTACACCACAGCGGATGTAAATGACAAGGGGCCCTCGGTGACAGGAAATGTGCCAAATTTCTATAATACCTCGAATATAGCACACCTCCTGCCAAGTGATCACCTTGACAGAGGCGGGCTGCCATTCCAATAGATCTATCAACTATATTCGCGCTCACTCGCAAGTGATTAAGGTTCGTGATATGAGGGACTTGTAGCACAGGTGTCAACTTAGGCAATATCAGGTGATAACAGCATACAGAAAAATACTTGTGTTCGATTTATAGCATGTATCTCCCCACGGGGTTTAGAAAGCAATAATTAAAATGTGGGACCATGAACTCACCTGAAAGGTGCGTAATCACAACGGTGCTCAAAAGTGATGGTGTATTGCTATGACTAGCAATGAAATTCCTCTGACTTGCGACCTAAATAATACATTGTAATCGGTGTTTTAGAGTTGTGTTATAAATGACATGTGATATGTCTCGTGTACGGTGATATCCGTTTCGGGTGTCTTAAATATATTCCAAATAACTTTACGTAGTTATTTGTAACGTTGCCACGAACCGGTGTTTGGATAAATATTTACTTGTTGTGAAATTAATATCGTTTAAAAATATTAATTAATTATAAAAAAATATACCTTGTCACAATTTAACCCTTCACTTTTACAAAATTACACTTTTTACCCCTTTGGTCAAAATAATTACACTTTAGTCCTTTTTGTATTCTTTTCACTTTATTCCCTCGACTTTTGAAAAATTACATTTCCTACCCCTCGACTTCCATCAGAAATCAATATTATCATGGTTAATCCGAAAGTTTGTGATCTTTACAATTTTAGTCCCTTAACGAGGCATTTTTGCAAAAGTAGTCCTTGATGAATTTTCGAAAGCCAACTTTCGATACAATTAAAAGTAACTTTTATAACTTATAAACTTATTCCAATTTAGTTTCTAAAATCTTATACATCTTGACTTTTCTTAAGTTTCCAAACCGAATAATCTTTTGAAAATGTTCATGGGCTCGTTAGTCCATTTTTGGCCCAATCTAGATCTAGTTTGTAAAATAGAATAGGTTCGACTAAGGTTTAGTTTAGGTCTCGTTAACGTGATGTAAGGTCGAGTGAGTTTTGCATGTTGGATTAGTTTGGTTAAGGGTAAGTCGTATGTATAGGTGGTCGAAAAATATAAGTGGGTCGTACGTATAGAAACGAAATGGTGAGGGCATTTCTAGGGGTGTCGAGGCATGTGAAAGAAGTCGTTATAAGTGTAATGAAAGTGTTAACTCAATATAATGTGTGCGTCGTGTGAAGGTGATATGCACGAGTCGAGTATATGTAAAGAATGAAAAGAATGGAAATCAACTTACAACACCAAAGTGGTGGTGATGAGGCCATGTGTACGAGACAAACGATCAAGCAATGTGGTACTCCTTTCCCCGTCTAGCAATCCTTTAATTCACAAGAGTTACCCATCTCGTTCCAATCCAAACCTTAGCTTGTGTTCTCCTTGATCCTTCTCGACAGCAACACGAAACGAAAACAATAGAGTGTTTGACTTGGAAGTTTTGTGGAATTGAGAGTGTGTGAGTTTTTAGCATTTAATGTGGCTTATATAGGGTGGATGGGGTGGTTCGAATGTCCCTAGAAACACAACAAGATCCGAGTGGTCACATCTTGCTCGACATAGTTGTCTATCCTTTACTTGTATGGTCTTGTCGAGTTTGAAAGGGTTTGAGGACTACATTCCCATTTTTAATTACTAGGTTTAGACCATGTGAGTATTTGGAAAGCTTGTTTATTGTTTGTGTTGGATTTTAAGAAACACATTACCTAGTGGTTAATATGTTTCGGCGTGTACTATGTTTATCCAAGGGACGGACGGCTCTTGTGGTGGCTCCTTGTTGAGTGAATCAAAGTCAAAGGAAATGGCATGTGGTTGTCGAGCTTGAGGGGAACAAGCAAAGTGAAAACGTGCGTATATTTTAGCAAAGGAAATATGTGGTTCTCGTTTGTAAAACATGCGTTGCAACAAAAGAGAAACATAGCCAGTGGGCTTTGTGTAAATCTCGGCCCAAAGAAAGAAAAATGAAAATGGCGTGGGTGGGCTAGTGGTGTGCTCGGCCCAGCAGTAGGGTGAAAAGAAAAGGAAGAAGACTTGGGCTAAGGGGTGATATACTGCCCAAAATATAACAAGGTATCGGTGACTAGTGTTTTCGTAACTTTTGTTTCGGTGTCAGTGTCAATTCGTGTAATTCTCATAAATATAAACGACATTGTTCCTGAGTATATATACTCATATATATACATAGTGTGATAATGGTTTGTAATAATTAATATATATATATACTTTGTTATATATATTGATAATATATCGGTGTCCAATTAGGGTGTCAGGTCGCAAGTGGGAGTTACCGGTGTTATCCTCATTGGGTGATATCCAAGAGTGACATTCGGTTGACATCGGGTGACAAAACATAATCGGGTGTCAAACAAACGGTGATCAAAACATTCGGGTGTTCAAACAAACGGTGTCTTATATAAAAATTTCAAATTAGCCCGCAAAAATGGCTTAGTTTAGAATAGTGTTGGTAATTAGCATTAATAAATGACCTGGGATTTTACGGTGTATTACAGTACCCACCCGTTAGATTGGATTCGTCCCGGAATCCAAAGTTAAATCGGTGCTCGGGGTTGTCTCATCAAACAGTTGTGGGTATTTGGCACGCATTTGATCCTCGCGCTCCCATGTGTACTCGGGTCCTCTCTTAGAGTTCCATCTGACCTTAACAATGGGAATGCGACTATGCTTAAGTCGTTTGACCTCCCTATCCATAATCTCAACGGGTTCCTCAATAAAGTTCAACTTATCATCGATTCTGATCTCTTTCAACGGAATCACCAGTGTTTCATCCGATAAACACTTTTTCAAATTTGACACGTGGAAGGTGTTGCGTACTCTACTGAGTTCCTCAGGTAGTTCAAGTTTGTATGCCACGGGACCGATCCTTTCAATTATCTCGAAGGGTCCAACGTATCTTGGGTTTAACTTTCCACGTTTTCCAAACCTAATCATCCCTTTCCAAGGTGATACCTTAAGCATGACCTTGTCTCCAACTTGAAATTCTATTGGTTTCCTTCGCACATCGGCATAACTCTTTTGCCGATCCCTGGCGGCTTGTAATCGTTGTCTAATCTTTACTATTTTCTCAGTGGTTTCAAGAATCAACTCGGGACCTGAGAGTTGTACATCTCCAATCTCAGCCCAACAAACTGGTGATCTACACTTTCTTCCATAAAGTGCTTCAAACGGTGCAGCCTTAATGCTAGCGTGATAGCTGTTGTTATATGAAAATTCTGCTAACGGTAGGTGTTTATCCCAGCCTTTTCCAAAATCAATCACACATGCCCTAAGCATGTCTTCTAGGGTTTGTATAGTCCTTTCGCTTTGACCATCAGTCTGTGGATGGTAAGCTGTACTCATATCTAACTTAGTTCCCAAGGCTTTCTGTAAAGATCGCCAAAAGTTAGACGTGAAACGGCTGTCTCGGTCGGAGATAATAGAAATCGGCACTCCATGCCAGGAAACTATCTCCTTAAGGTACAAACGTGCAAGAACGTCCATATCATCAGTCTCTTTGATTGGCAAGAAGTGCGCTGACTTCGTGAGACGATCAACAATAACCCATATTGTGTCCAACCCACTTGCTGTCTTGGGTAATTTCGTAATGAAGTCCATTGTAATCCTTTCCCATTTCCACATTGGTAGCTCGGGTTGAATCAAAAGACCGGATGGTTTTTGATGTTCAGCTTTTACTCTTGAGCAGGTCAAACACTTACCGACATACTCTGCAATGTCAGCTTTCATGTTTGGCCACCAATATAACTTCTTTAAATCTTGATACATCTTGTCTAAACCAGGATGAATGGAATATTTAGACTTATGAGACTCGTGCATGATGAGGTCTTGAATTCCTCCATACAATGGAATCCAACTTCTGTCCTTGAAACACAGCCTTCCATCTGGTTTCTTGACAAATCCATTCGTGCTTTCTGGCATGCCGTAAATCTTCTCGTGCGGTCTATTCTCTTCCTTAAGGGCTTCAGTTTGAACTTCAAGAATTTGAGACGGCAGTGGTGATCTAATTGTCATACCCAATGACCTAACTCTGAGGGGTCTAAGTCGTTCCTTTCGACTCAAGGCATCTGCTACAACGTTTGCCTTCCCCGAGTGATAGCGGATCTCACAATCATAGTCACTTAGCAACTCTAGCCATCGACGTTGCCTCATGTTCAACTCCTTTTGATCTAAAATGTGCTGAAGACTCTTGTGATCGGTGAAAACCGTACACTTGGTTCCATATAGGTAGTGTCTCCAGATCTTAAGAGCGAATACCACCGCTCCTAATTCTAGATCATGAGTTGTGTAGTTCTCCTCATGGGGTTTAAGTTGTCTAGAAGCGTAAGCGATTACTTTAAGTCTCTGCATCAATACGGCACCCAAACCTTGGATTGATGTGTCACAATATACCACGAAGTCCTCACTTCCTTCGGGTAATGCTAATATCGGAGCTTCACAAAGCTTCTGCTTCAAGAACTGAAATGTCGATTCTTGTTCATCTCCCCATTCAAACTTCTTCTTCTTCTATGTTAACTCAGTCAAAGGTTTAGCAATCCTTGAAAAACCTTCAATAAATCTCCGATAGTATCCGGCAAGACCTAAAAATTGGCGTATCTCGGTAGGACTCGTTGGTGACGCCCAATTTTTAACAGCTTTGATCTTGGCGGGATCAACATGAATACCCTTACTGTCGATGACATGTCCAAGAACTATTTTCTTTTTGAGTTTGGGAATTGTATGAGACAGTCATACAATAGTTATCACGCTAGCATTTGACACGTGGGGTGTTTGGGATTGTTTGCCTTTGTAAGTAATGTTTGTTTTGGGTGTGTTTGGTACTTCTTTGCAACTGCTTCCCCCAAGGATCAAAACGTGGGCTCTGATACCACTGTTGAAACTTAGTCACATGTTTTGTTTGAAGCCAGTTGGTTTCAATCAAGTGCTTAATTAATGTTAACCATGTTTTGTTTGTGTGATTGTGTTTGATTGTGAGACAAAATATAACATACAATGTAGAAGTAAAAGTAAATAATAAGACTTATATTAAACTGATTCGGCCCTAAACTATTTATACTTGGTGAAACGACACAATGTTACAAAGTCAACCATTGTGATGTTTCACACATAACTACCAACGAAAATAACTGTCAAATCCTAACTGTCATTTCTATAACTAACTAATAAGGCTTGTTTGGGTTAACGGATTAACCAAACATTACATGTGCCTTTTGACGCAGTTTGACCCATACTTAACAAACCTAAATAAAAAAATAAGTAAATTGTCTTATAAGCATTACAAACATCAATATAGGATCACATTCTCCCTCCTAATGTTTTAATGTCAACCTTCATATCCTTCATGGTTCCATCTTCAAGTGATGATGACAAAATCATCACTGCTGCTTCTGCTTTCCTAATTTTGTCCAATTGTTACTTCAAAGTTGCTTCAACTGTTGACATCTTCCATGTTTACATCACCTTCTCAGTCTTGCTCCTTTTCCTTGGAGTTTCATCCGGCATTTCTTGTACTTCAGCATCCATTTTTGCAATAACATGTGGTCCCTCAACGTCTGCAGTTCCTCTGCCATTCTCTGCCACAATTCCTGGTTCCCTATGCATTGATCTCTTTGCTTCCTCGTAGTACACTTTTACCATGCCAATTCTTTATACACTTCCTTGACTGCCTCATGATGTTCATATGCCAATCCTAGTAAACTAACAACTTGGTACCATTTGTCATTGAATGTTACATTCATGTAACCACCCAATGCATCCACAAATTTATACAAAGCCAACAAATCAATCCGAATTACCCCTATCACTGGTGGTAATTCCCCTAGCACTTCTTGTTTTAAATAAACCACATAGAACCATTCAAGCATTTCCATGAATTTTCCTTTCAATACTTCCCAATCCCATAAACTAGTTTATCTATCTTTATCAAATATAAGAATGCAATAAACCTTTGGAAAGTATTTACCTTCATGAAATACAAAGTCCCATTCATGCTTAAATACTCACCGTCTACATAATCATGAACATCCTCCTTGTTCATTTTCAATTCTTCCATTCCCTTGATCAAAGAGCATTCTTCATCTAAATCCAACCACCTAAAATAGTCATCTAGGAATCTGTTATGACTTTCTTTGATGCTTTTCTCATCTTCTTCTTCTATGGTGTTTTCTTGTTCATCTGCTTCTTCCATGTTATCAAACATGTATTTTACTCTGCACTTGTTACCCACATAACTCACCATGTACCCTTGCTCTTCTAGTTGATCCAAACTGAGTATATTTAATGTAATTTCAGGAGTGAAAAGTACATTTGATACTACCATCTTTCCTTCATTTGTCTCCGCATACACTTCTCCTATTCCATAAGAAATCAAAAATTTCTTTTCCCTTTCTTCTGTCCCTTCCACTTTGAACCTTTGTATCATTCTTTTGAACAAATGTTTCATGGGACTCATAAGCCTCTTATAGGCACTACTAATGTACCATATGACATCCCAGTTTCCTTGATCTGAACCTTCTACCATGAAATCTGTGGCAACATGCACACATTCTGGTTCATACTTGAAGATTTCATGAACTTCTAGTTTCATTGTTGTTGTGGAATTTACAACACTTGGTTCCTTGCTTTCTGTAATGACTTATTTCTCCTTATTCATGCACTACCAATACACATGTCCTCTTTTATTACAAACATAACAATGTGCACGCCTAATTCTTCTAGACAAGCTACTTGTTTCTCCTATTTGCTTGTAACTGCTTCCCACTGGTGGTTTAGTTGTTTTCAGGGAATTGTATGAGACAACTTCCTCTACTTTCTTTTTGAGTAACTGCTTTCCCTCAGGGGAAACGTGTTTTTTGTGTTTGGGCCATTGTGGTGTGTTTGGGATTGTTTGCCTTTGTAAGTAATGTTTGTTTTAGGTGTATTTGGTACTTCTTTGCAACTGCTTCCCCCAAGGATCAGAACGTGGGCTCTGATACCACTGTTGAAACTTTATCACAGGTTTTGTTTGAAGCCAGTTGGTTTCAATAAAGTGCTTAACATTAACCATGTTTTGTTTGTGTGATTGTGTTTGATTGTGAGACAAAATATAACATACAATGTAGAAGTAAAAGTAAATAATATGACTTATATTAAACAGATTCGACCCTAAACTATTTATACTTGGTGAAACGACACAATGTTACAAAGTCAACCATTGTGATGTTTCACACATAATTACCAAAGAAAATAACTGTCAAAGCGTAACTGTCATTTCTATAACTAACTAATAAGGCTTGTTTGGGTTAACGAATTAACCAAACATTACATGTGCCTTTTGACCCAGTTTGACCTATACTTAACAAACAGAAATAAAACATAAGTGAATTGTATTATAAGCATTTCAAACACTAATATAGGATCACATTCTCCCTCCTAGTGTTTTAATGCCAACCTTCATATCCTTCCTGGTTCCATCTTCAAGTGATGATGACAAAATCATCACTACTGCTTGTGCTTTCCAATTTTTCTCCAATTGTTGCTTCAAAGTTGCTTCCACTGTTGACATCTTCCATGTTTACATCATCCTTCTCAGTCTTGCTCCCTTTCCTTGGAGTTTCAGCCGACATTTCTTGTACTTCAGCATCCATCTTTGCAATAACCTATGGTCCTTCAATGTCTGCAGTTCCTCTGCCATTCTCTGCCACACTTCCTGGTTCCCCATGCATTGATCTCTTTGCTTCCTCGTAGTACACTTTTACCATGCCAATGTATTCCTTATACACTTCCTTGACTGCCTCATGATGTTCATATGCCAATCCTAGTAAACTAGCAACTTGGTACCATTTGTCATTGAATGTTACATTCATGTAACCACCCAATGCATCCACGAATTTAAACAAAGCCAACAAATCAATCCTAGTTACCCCTATGACTGGTGGTAATTCCCCTAGCACTTCTTATTTTAAATAAACCACATAGAACCATTCAAGCATTTCCATGAATTTGCCATTCAATACTTCCCAATTCCCATTAACTAGTTTATCTATCTTTATCAAATCTAAGAATGCAATAAACCTTTGGAAAGTATTTACCTTCATGAAATACAAAGTCCCATTCATGCTTAAATACTCACCGTCTACATAATCATGAACATCCTCCTTGTTCATTTTCAATTCTTCCATTCCCTTGATCAAAGAGCATTCTTCATCTAGATCCAACGACCTAAAACAGTCATCTAGGAATCTGTTATGACTTTCTATGATGCTTTCTCATCTTCTTCTTCTATGGTGTTTTCTGGTTCAACTGCTTCTTCCATGTTATCAAACATGTATTTTACTCTGCACTTGTTGCCCACATAACTCACCATGTACCCTTGCTCTTCTAGTTGATCCAAACTGAGTATATTTAATGTAATTTCAGGAGTGAAAAGTATATTTGATACTACCATCTTTCCTTCATTTCTCTCCACATACACTTCTCCTATTCCATAAGAAATCAAAAATTTCTTTTCCCTTTCTTCTGTCCCTTCTACTTTGAACCTTTGTATCATTCTTTTGAACAAATCTTTCATGGGACTCATATGCCTCTTATAGGCACTGCTAACGTACCATATGTCATCCCAGTTTCCTTGATCTGAACCTTCTACCATGAAATCTGTGGCAACATGCACACATTCTGGTTCATACTTGAAGATTTCATGAACTTCTGGTTTCATTGTTGTTGTGGAACTTACAACACTTGGTTCCTTGCTTTCTGTAATGACTTCTATCTCCTTATTCATCCACTGCCAATACACATGCCCTCTTTTCTTACAAACGTAACAACGTGCACGCCTAATTCATCTAGACAAGCCACTTGTTTCTCCTATTTGCTTGTAACTGCTTCCCACTGGGGGTTTAGTTGTTTTCAGGGAATTGTTACAACTTCCTCTACTTTCTTTTTGAGTAAATGCTTTCCCTCAGGGGAAACGTGGTTTTTGTGTTTGGGCCACTGTGGGGTGTTTGGGATTGTCTGCCTTTGTAAGTAACGTTTGTTTTGGGTGTGTTTGGTACTTCTTTGCGACTGCTTCCCCCAAGGATCAGAACGTGGGCTCTGAAAACACTATTGAAACTTTGTCACAGGTTTTGTTTGAAGCCAGTTGGTTTCAATCAAGTGCTTAACGTTAACCATGTTTTTTTTGTGTGATTGTGAGACAAAATATAACATACAATGTAGAAGTAAAAGTAAATAATAGGACTTATATTAAACTAATTCGACCCTAAACTATTTATACTTGGTGAAATGACACAATGTTACAAAGTTAACCATTATGATGTTTCACACATAACTACCAAAGAAAATAACTGTCAAAACCTTACTGTCATTTCTATAACTAACTAATAAGGCTTGTTTGGGTTAAAGAATTAACCAAACATTACATGTGCCTTTTGACCCAGTTTGACCCATAATTAACAAACATAGGTAAAACATAAGTAAATTGTCTTATAAGCATTACAAACATTAATATAGGATCACATTCTCCCTCCTAGTGTTTTAATGCCAACCTTCATATCTTTCTTGGTTCCATCTTCAAGTGATGATGACAAAATCATCACTGCTGCTTGTGCTTTCCTATTTTTCTCCAGTTGTTGCTTCAAAGTTGCTTCCACTGTTGACATCTTACATGTTTACATCATCCTTCTCAGTCTTGCTCCTTTTCCTTGGAATTTCATCCGGCATTTCTTGTACTTCAACATCCATCTTTGCAATAACTTGTGGTCCTTCAATGTCTGCAGTTCCTCTGCCATTATCTGCCACACTTCCTGGTTCCTCATGCATTGATCTCTTTGCTTCCTCGTAGTACACTTTTACCATGCCAATGTATTCCTTATAGACTTCCTTGACTGCCTCATGATGTTCATATGCCAATCCTAGTAAACTAGCAACTTGGTACCATTTATCATTGAATGTTACATTCATGTAACCACCCAATGCATCCACGAATTTATACAAAGCCAACAAATCAATCCTAGTTACCCCTATGACTGGTGGTAATTCCCCTAGCACTTCTTGTTTTAAATAATCTACATAGAACCATTCAGGCATTTCCATTAATTTGCCTTTCAATACTTCCCAATTCCCATTAACTAGTTTATCTATCTTTATCAAATCTGAGAATGCAATAAACCTTTGGAAAGTATTTACCTTCATGAAATACAAAGTCCCATTCATTCTTAAATACTCACCGTCTACATAATCATGAACATCCTCCTTGTTCATTTTCAATTCTTCCATTCCCTTGATCAAAGAGCATTCTTCATCTAGATCCAACGACCTAAAACAGTCATCTAGGAATCTGTTATGACTTTCAATGATGCTTTCTCATCTTCTTCTTCTATGGTATTTTCTGGTTCAACTGCTTCTTCCATGTTATCAAACATGTATTTTACTCTGCACTTGTTGCCCACATAACTCACCATGTACCATTGCTCTTCTAGTTGATCCAAACAGAGTATATTTAATGTAATTTCAGGAGTGAAAAGTACATTTGATACTACCATCTTTCCTTCATTTGTCTCCACATACACTTCTCTTATTTCATAAGAAATCAAAAATTTCTTTTCCCTTTCTTCTGTCCCTTCTACTTTGAACCTTTGTATCATTCTTTTGAACAAATCTTTCATGGGACTCATATGCCTCTTATAGGCACTGCTAACGTACCATATGTCATCCCAGTTTCCTTGATTTGAACCTTCTACCATGAAATCTGTGGCAACATGCACACATTCTGGTTCATACTTAAACATTTCATGAACTTCTGGTTTCATTGTTGTTGTGGAATTTACAACACTTGGTTCCTTGCTTTCAGTAATGACTTCTTTCTCCTTATTCATGCACTGCCAGTACACATGCCCTCTTTTCTTACAAACATAACAATGTGGACGCCTAATTCTTCTAGACAAGCCACTTGTTTCTCCTATTTGCTTGTAACTGCTTCCCACTGGTGGTTTAGTTTTTTTCAGGGAATTGTATGAGACAACTTCCTCTACTTTCTTTTTGAGTAACTACTTTCCCTCAGGGGAGGTGTGTTTTTTATGTTTGGGCCACTGTGGGGTGTTTGGGATTGTTTGCCTTTGTAAGTAACGTTTGTTTTGGGTGTGTTTGGTACTTCTTTGCGACTGCTTCCCCCAAGGATCAGAACGTGGGCTCTGATACCACTATTGAAACTTTGTCACAGGTTTTTTTTTAAGCGAGTTGGTTTCAATTAAGTGCTTAACGTTAACCATGTTTTGTTTGTGTGATTGTGTTTGATTGTTAGACAAAATATAACATACAATGTAGAAGTAAAAGTAAATAATAGGACTTATATTAAACTAATTCGACCCTAAACTATTTATACTTGGGTGAAACGACACAATGTTACAAAGTCAACCATTGTGATGTTTCACACATAACTACCAACGAAAATAACTGTCAAATCCTAACTGTCATTTCTATAACTAACTAATAAGGCTTGTTTGGGTTAACGAATTAACCAAACATTACATGTGCCTTTTGACCCAGTTTGACCCATACTTAACCAACATAAATAAAACATAAGTAAATTGTCTTATAAGCATTTCAAACATTAATATAGGATCACATTGTCCCTCCTAATGTTTTAATGCCAACCTTCATATCCTTCCTGGTTCCATCTTCAAGTGATGATGACAAAATCATCACTGCTGCTTGTGCTTTCCTATTTTTCTCTAATTGTTGCTTCAAAGTTGCTTCCACTGTTGACATCTTCTATGTTTACATCATCCTTCTCCGTCTTGCTCCTTTTCCTTGGAGTTTCATCCGGCATTTCTTTTACTTTAGCATCCATCTTTGCAATAACCTATGGTCGTTCAATGTCTGCTGTTCCTCTGCCATTGAACACTTTTGATAAACTAAAATTGAAGGTTGGACCATCATAACATCAGAGCTCTCACCTTGCCAACCATCCACACACTCCAGATTTGTATCTGTGAAACTTGATGTTTCAAAAACATCTACCTTGGGAAAACTGCTCGTTCTTATACCCTGACAAGAAAAGAGTGGTATCTCAGCGACTCCAATGAAGTGTTTAATCCCTACAGGTGGAAGCAAATTACCAAATAGCCTTCTTGTCGTACCCTCTGTTGTTAGATCTCCTCCTCCATTGAGAAACACTGGTAACATTCAGGGGTTTCTAATTTTTAAAAGAGACCCTCATTATAAGTGTAATAACCGTGGTTTTGGCAGGTCAGTTTGACTAATAGTCTTAGCTCGGTTGACGTTTGTTTGGTGTGTCCTAGGTGTTTGAAGTGATATAAGTGTGATGTAGGTGAGTTTTAGCACTAAATCCCTTTGCGTGAGTGGTTTTATTGTGATTTGGAAAGTTTGGAATTTGGGAAAATTCATTTTGATCACCTTTGTGGTGTAGAAATGACTTGCGTGGTTTTGGTGTTTTTGTGTTTTTGCGTAACGAGTCTTCGTTCAAGTTATTGAGCATTAGTAAGTTACGGGAATGTTCTTTTTGTAAAGAAATGCTTATGGAGTGTGTGAAAATCTATTTTTGGAAACTTTATTTTGAAAATGAATATTTTCCGGTTTGTCGTAAAATTAAGGTTTATCGCGAAAGACGTTAGGTTTTGTTATGGGAATACATAAAATATGAAAATTATGAGGTTTTAAGTGTAATAAATTAATTTAATAAAAAATATAAAATATATATGTATATGATTAAAAAAATCGGCTAGGAAAAAAAAAGGGGGGAAAAGAAAACCAAATTTGAGCCCAAATACAATTCTTAGCAATAAGGAATCCTAGTCCAACTCAAACAAGCCCAACCTCCAACCCATATCACCTCATAAATGACTAAAACCCCTTGTTTTCTTTAAATTTGAAGTCGACACAAGGAGATCAAGAAGAAAAAATTAGGGTTTCATAGTTTGCTAGCAATAATCAAGAATCAAGGTAAAATCTTTAAACCCTATGTCCAATTAATTGATTAATTAATAGAATTCATGTAATAATTATATGATGGATTAGGGTTTGTGTTAACTTCTGTAAATTAATGTTATAAAACATGTTGGGATCAATAATTAGTAATATTATGATGATTGGTGAAGAGAATTGAGCGTAAAACATGCTAGTTATTGAGTTAGGGTTTGGACAGATTTGTAAGGCTGTAAAGATGTGAGTGTAAATAATAGATGGTGATGAGTTAAGTCATGAATTTTAATTCTAAATTAAAGTATAATGAAAGAGCTTTTCAAAAAGTCCAGCCACGATCGATTTTGAGGTCGGGAAGTCGGTCATTTGATTTTTCTTTGTTAAGGTGTCAAAGCTGTCAAACCGGGACAGATTTTAGGTAAAAGTTTGAGGGTGTCATGTGGTTGTAAAAGTGGTATTTTGACTTGGCCTTCCGGAATAGTTAAGTTTTAGGTTATATTAGACTACCACGAAGAGGATTCACGATAAAAACTTGTGGAAGTAATTATTAAAAATCAAAACTTTTTGGTGTGCGTTCAGATCCGAATTTGAGTAGTTGACAAGTTTGAATTTCTTATGAGTACTTGTGTGTGTTATTGGTCCATGGCATTCTGGGATTAGCTTCTATGCTTATGAAAGACTATGGTAAATTTTAGGTGTGAGTTTTTGAGCTTTATTTGTCGTGATTTTATGTGAGTGAATGTACTCTAAAATTCTGCGTTTTCTAAGTTTTAGAGTGCAAGGGATTTAGTGAGTATTAAGTTATGGTAGTGGTTAGTGTGGTGTCTAGGAGATCCGTGGTGGGTCATATGAGTCTTAGACATCCATCATATGAGTATTACATGGGTTGTAGCTTTTAGCTTGTCCTTGTGTAATGTGGATTATTTTTGTGTGTTATAGATTGTGAGTTGTTTTTGTGGAAGCTGCGGAGTTTAAGGTGAGTTCATAGTCCCATATTTTTACTTTGTTTTAAACTTGGGATGGGAATGATGCTTGTCTTAAATATTTGAGTTACTGTGATTATGTGTGTGTCAAAAGAGCTTGGACTTATAATGTTATCGTATGCATGCTATGTGTGATTATTTGCTTGTGTGGATATATATTGGATCCAATTAGGAGGATGCTTATCCTGTTGCTCGCGCATTCGACCTAATTGATGTTTAATGGGATCCAATTAGGAGGATGTTTATCCTGTTGCTCGCGCATGCGACCTAATTGATGTTTAATGGGGTCGGGGGACACGAGCCATCCTAATGTGATCATTGTGGGGTCGAAGGATATGAGCCGTCCTGTTGTAATTATTTTGGGGTCGGAGGACACGAGTCGTCCTATTGGTTGCCTTATGAGTGATGTTGCCTTTGTGTGTGAATATTAACTTGCAAATGCATGTAGCTATATGATAACTATAATTATTTTTCCAGCTATATTTTTGTAATCACAGTGAATTCGGTTGCCTAGTGTGTTTGAGTCTTAAACCTATGAATCTCACCAACATTATGTTGACGTTTTAAGCATCATTTTCAGGTGAGCTTTCTAAGGATAAGATAGAAGGATGTGGATAGACGAGACCTTAGTTGCATTGGAAGTGGTTTATCATCTATGTTTGGATTTATGTTTTGTTTTGGTTATTTTTTTTTTTTGGGTATTGTTACAACACTTTGTGTTTGTACATTGCTTTATTTATGTGCATGTAGTTGTTCTCTATGTTGACACCAGGTGTTGTGATGATATCCATGAAGTTACACCCGCGCGTTTCCGCCGTGGCGGGGTGTGACAGATTGGTATCAGAGCCTTGGTTATAGAGAATTAGGCGGTTGGACCTAGACTATAACCCAGGAGTCCCTCATATAGTTGCATTTAGGACCTATGTGTAAGTATAGTATTTTATATGTCTATTTTCCTATATTTATGAGATGTTTTATTGAGTTTCGGACGTCTATTCTATTCTATATATGTGGTATTGTATATATCAACTTTATTATATCATCTTCCGCGCGTAAGATGCTTCGTTGGACAACCGTTGTTGCTATCGGATGCGAGAGAGGTGGTAGGATGAAGCGGACTAACCGCAGAATCCGAGTTTCCGATAGCATGTATCTATGTTCGGACAAGGAGAGGATGTTTATGGGAAACGTTGGTGGAGAAGAAGTGGAGAGGTTTGGAACCACGACGACTTCTGGAGATCGAGCCCTTACCAAATACCATTGGTAGTGTCCTCACTTCACCTAGGAAGGAGATGTGGTTTAGTCTAAACCTCATGATTTGTATGCGCTTGTGAATTATGTAGAATTGGAAGAAAAGGATAGAGATGGTTTTGCATGTTGTCGACTACCTCAACGTGTAGGAAACATGAATGGTTGGTTGGGTAAAGATGAAAGGGAGTTAGGATGAAATTGTGTGGATTCAGATCTAGAGTCCACAGCGAGTAGTAAGTTGAATTGATCTGAGTGGGGAAATAAGTGCGAGAGTGGACTTGAGCCATTATGAGACGTCTTTTGTTTTGTGTTATGTTTTTGAATTCGTATATTGTCTTTTGCCGTCTGGAGCCATGTTGGAGCGTGATTACTATTTGATATTGGATCGACCTTATCCAAGTGATTTTGATTATAGAGTTTACGTGATCGATGGAATTGTTCCATGTGAGATGATTGTTTGCGACGTCTTTTGTTTTTGGTTGCGTGATTGTTTGCATGATATGTTGTCATATGAGGGAGTACACTTATGAAAGGGGGCATAGATAATTATGGTGGCCAACATAGTTATACATGCGTCACGACACAAGTGGACTTGCAAGTATGATAGCATGGATTGCATGGTGTATTAGGTGCTATGTGGTATATGTGCGTTATCATTGAGATGTGTGGTTTTGGAAGTAAGTATGCGTGTGGAATAGGCTTATAACTATGGTTGCGAACATAATTATAAGGGTATCACACATGTGGACTTGTGACCATTATTGCATTGATTAATGTCTGTTGTTATATGTTGTGGAAGATGGTATGTGATATCATGTTGGTGATGGCTGTATGGTTAGAGAAGTATTCTCTTAACCGTTTGGGCAGTCGTTATATGTTGGGGTGTGTAGGTGGTAAGATTCCATCCTACCTATCATATGTTGATACCTCAATTATCGGTGGGTACTTATGTTGTGGTATTTAAGTTGATTTGTTTGCTAGGCACTCCGTTTGTATACCTAATTCTTGGGTTGGCATTCCTATTCGTACCATGATGGTACATATGCCCTATTCTTTCTCTTTGATGCCGTTATAGGTGTTGGGTAATCGAATTCGTTTTGTTGGATACTGGTTTGTTTCTTTGGTTATTCCTTACATTCATTTCTCGGATGAATGTTATGCTATTATTCAAGTATTGTTGGTTCGTAACGAGTTGGTGTGGATATTTGATCCCTCATTTACACACACCAATTGAATTTCGTGACATGTTTTGTGACCTATTAGTGTCGGTGTTTTTCTATGATTTTGGTTTGATCGTTGTACGAATGAGTCTGTAAGTTCCTTGCTTGGTTTGCAATGTATTTGCGTGAGTGTTCACTGGTATGAGTTCGTTTGAGGATTATTTTGATTATGGAATTCTTCAATGTCTTTCGTGCTCGATTAAGAGGTTATGTTAGAGTCTTTATGGCATTTTACAAATTCGTTTTGGGTATTTCAAGGTCGTTTGATGGAAACTAATATTTTTATGGGAAATGAAATGTGAAAAGAATGGTTATATTGATGTCTTACATAAAATAGTTTATATATATTGTATAAAAAAATGTATAAGTTTAAGATATGTCTTGTAAAAAAAACGGTGTTCATTTATTTTTGGGAAGGTTGAGTACGGGAATAAGAACTGTCTATAGTTCTCATTTACCAAACTTGTTATGTATTTAGTTCATCGAGTGTTTCTTTTGTTGAGGTACGCCTGTGGATTTACTATGGGTACGTGTATTCTATCTTTTCTTGTGTGGGGTTTTCATGAACATTTTATCCGTGTCTATTTTATTTGGGAAAATTTTCTCATTGTGTTTTTCTAGCTTTGATTTTGATGTTCGTTACTTCGTTAGTCGGTAATTCATACCCCTTTTGAGTTCGTTAACATACATTTTAGTTCGGCCGGTTTCAAGGTTCGCGTCGTTTACTTAGGATAGATTGTCGTTTTGATCATTAATTTGTTCGTTGAAGAAGAAGAGGATGTTGCCAAGTGTCCAAGTGAGAAGTTCAGCTTTAAGATGTACGTTCTTCAGGAAGGTTGTCAACGATAACGAGTGTTCGTTGACATTAGTAAGATAAAAGTGGTGAAGAGTGGAAAGTACCTAAGACACCCTATGAGAGACAATTGTCCTTAGGGTTGGCAGGTACTATTGACGATTCATTTCCATCTTCTATAGATTGCGTAGGCATCGCAGAATTGGAAGAACCATATGAGGAACTATGTGATACGTGACTTGGAGTTTGGGAGTAGAACTTGGAGACGATGGTTGTATGGAGCAAATAGCGTTACCTTCACAGATCGTAAGAACCGCTAGCACATATTTGACAAGAGGTTAATATATGTTGAAGAGAAGTTGGGTGTGGAATTTCTCAGTGACTACGATTGTCTGATTCGCCACTGTAAAGGAAGGGCAGACATCGTGGTAAGAGCACTGAGCGGGAGTGAACGAGTGAAACTTAGATGTTTGTAAGCAATGATTATGATAATTCAGATAGGAGTTAAGAGGATGATATTGACAGCCTAGAGAGAGAGGTTCAAGGATGAGAACATGTAAGAAGAATGATTACTTGGTTTAGACCAGTAAATGGAAAGGAACGAAGATGGAGGAATGTACTTTGCGGACCAGCTATTGGTTTCATTGAGCGGAAGCGTAAGGACATCAGTCATGCAAGGTATTTGATACATTCGAGAATGGATAAGACATATCATTACCTTTGCAAGAGATGTATGGAGGAGTAGGCGAGACTTTTCGCTCGGTGAGTTGGTAATGAGCCACGGGGTGTCGCAAGAAACATGATGAAATACTTACTTCGCGATAGTGGCAAACATGTTATGGAGTCTTGAGAACGCGTATGTAGATGAGTGTGACTTATCATTCTCTAATGAGTGAACTAAGTGAGCGTACAAATCAGGAGGTAGATAGTGAGTTGAGAGCATTGGTGTATTTGATTTTGGAGGAAGCCGGGGTATACATTTATCCTTAGTTTAGTTCTCCTATATCAACAATTATCATTCTAGTATTGAGTATATGTCGTGTGAAAAGTTGTATGGAAGGTAATGTAGGTCACATGGGCAAAGGTTGGAACAAGCCAACTAATTGGTCCTGAACTAGAAAGAGAGATTACAAATAAGGTTTTCTGACTAAGGAGAGACTTAAGGCAGTAAGAGATCGCCAAAAGAGTTATGTGAATTATTGCTGTAAGCCCTTAGAGTTTGGTGTTGGTGATATTGTGAGGATAAAAGTATCTCCTTGGAAGGGTGTTGTGCGTTTCGGTAAGAAAGGCAAGTTAGCACCGAGATACGTAGGACCATTTGAGATTTACGGAAAGGATTGGATTTGAGACATATCGGTTGAATTTGCTCGAGGAGTTAAGTAGAGTGCATGATACGTTTCATGTATTTAATTTGAAAAGTGTCTGGCGGATACTAGTCTTCATGTGCCATTAGATGAGATTAAGGTTGACAAGACTCTCTGTTTTATCGAGGAACCTGTTGAGATTATGGACCGAGTGGTCAGAAGTGTAAAGTGTGGTGAGATAACGTTGGTAAAGGTATGGTGGGATTCTAAGCATGGTCCTGAGTTTACTTGGGAACGTGAGGATCAGATGTAATTACTGTTTTGTTTTATGGGTATTTGTTATTTGTGAGTGCGTCTTGCGGATTACCATTTGGCTTTTCATTTGGTTCGAGAGTATCATACCTATCTGTGAGAAGTCGTTCGGATCTTTGGTGTTATTGATCGGGGAGTGTATCTATTTTCATGTATCGTTGGAGTGATGGGATGTTTTCTATCGTGTGAATTCGAGTATTTAGTCGGTTCACATTTTTGCGATTTTTCTTTTTCTCTGTGATTTTATGGTGTGGTATTTTTCCGCTAAAAAATCCATAAATTTCCTTTTGCTGTTGTGAGTGGTGACTATAGTAGTTGAAATCTCGGGACGCAATTTCCCTAAGTGGGGGATGATGTAACAACCGTGGTTTTGGCAGGTCAGTTTGACTGATAGTCTTGACTCGGTTGACGTTTATTTGGTGTGTCATAGGTGTTTGAAGTGATATAAGTGTGATGTATGTGAGTTTTAGCACTAAATCCCTTTGCGTGAGTGGTTTTATTGTGATTTGGAAAGTTTGGAATTTGGAAAAATTCATTTTGATCACCTTTGTGGTGTAGAAATGACTTGCGTGGTTTTGGTGTTTTTGTGTTTTTGCGTAACGAGTCTTCGTTCAAGTTATTGAGCGTTAGTAAGTTACGGGAATGTTGTTTTTGTAAAGAAATGCTTATGGAGTGTGTGAAAATCTATTTTTGGAAACTTTATTTTGAAAATGAATATTTTCCGGTTTGTCGTAAAATTAAGGTTTATCGCGAAAGGCGTTAGGTTTTGTTATGAGAATACATAAAATATGAAAATTATGAGGTTTTGAGTGTAATAAATTAATTTAATAAAAAATATAAAATATATATGTATATGATTAAAAAAATCGGCTAGGAAAAAAAAGGGGGAAAAGGAAACCAAATTTGAGCCCAAATATAATTCCTAGCAATAAGGAATCCTAGTCCAACTCAAACAAGTCCAACCTCCAACCCATATCACCTCATAAATGACTAAAACCCCTTGTTTTCTGTAAATTTGAAGTCGACACAAGGAGATCAAGAAGAAAAAATTAGGGTTTCATAGTTTGCTAGCAATAATCAAGAATCAAGGTAAAATCTTTAAACCCTATGTCCAATTAATTGATTAATTAATATAATTCATGTAATAATTATATGATGGATTAGGGTTTGTGTTAACTTCTGTAAATTAATGTTATAAAACATGTTGGGATCAATAATTAGTAATATTATGATGATTGGTGAAGAGAATTGAGCGTAAAACATGCTAGTTATTGAGTTAGGGTTTGGACAGATTTGTAAGGCTGTAAAGATGTGAGTGTAAATAACAGATGGTGATGAGTTAAGTCACAAATGTTAAGTCTAAATTAAAGAATAATGAAAGAGCTTTTCAAAAAGTCCAGCCACGATCGATTTTGAGGTCGGGAAGTCGGTCTTTTGATTTTTCTTTGCTAAGGTGTCAAAGCTATCAAACCGGGACAGATTTTGGGTAAAAGTTTGAGGGTGTCATGTGGTTGTAAAAGTGGTATTTTGACTTGGCCTTCCGGAATAGTTAAGTTTTAGGTTATATTAGACTACCACGAAGAGGATTCGCGATAAAAACTTGTGGAAGTAATTATTAAAAATCAAAACTTTTTGGTGTGCGTTCAGATCCGAATTTGAGTAGTTGACAAGTTTGAATTTCTTATGAGTACTTGTGCGTGTTATTGGTCCATGGCCTTCTGGGATTAGCTTCTATGTTTATGAGAGACCATGGTAAATTTTTGATGTGAGTTGTTGAGTTTTATTTGTCGTGATTTTATGTGAGTGAATGTACTCAAAAATTCTGCGTTTTCTGAGTTTAGAGTGCAAGGGATTTAGTGAGTATTAAGTTATGGTAGTGGTTAGCGTGGTGTGTAACAATTCACATTTTCAGGTTAACTTCTATTCCCGAAAATTTCACTATTCACTTTTACTATTCACTTTTCCGAAATTTGATTTTTATTTCATATTCTCGTATGATAAATCATTTCCATGGCAAAATAAAAGTTTGACACTCATCAGATCATTTTCGCAAAAGTTATTAAGGAACTACACGTTTTAGGGTAAAACGTCATTCAAAAATCCTACGCACAACGAAACTCAACCGCGTTAATTTTCCCCGCATCAGAAAAATGTTTGATACACTCATGATTTAATTGAGAATTTCTCATGACTGAGAAAAATGTGACCAAATAAACCTCGGCCGTGAGAAACAGGAATTTTCGTTTTTAAGCGCTTTTACTTAGCCGTAACCTTAGCCTATACCTGCACCGCGTTTCTAAGACAATTTGAGTTTTCACATTTTTGGAAAAAGTCAACATATTTTTTCCCTCCTCCTTTGACCAAAAATCATTCCTTGATTTTATAAATCATTCCTTGATTTTTAGTCTTACGGTTTTATGTCTAAATAACATTAAATACCAACCGACACTTGGCTGAGCCCAGTATAGATATTATAAGTCATTTTAAATCATTATTATCATATTAGAAAAGTAACATTTTACTTTTCTCAATTTTACACAATATTCGTGCGTTTTACGCGAATTACGCGTTTTAGACCCGCGTTTCCAGTTTTAGCAGCGTTTAAGCAACCCGATAGAACTTATCACTTATTAAATATGCTAAGATAGGTTATATTAATAAGTTCTAACATATTTATAAGTTTCATATTTTTAAGATACCCGGTTTTAAGTTTCGTGACTTAAATACTTACTGTTATCGATTACCGGAACCAAAACTGACTCCGTAAACTAGATAATACCAAATTTTAACCATCTAGTCATCCAATACTTATGGTGAACGACTTTAGGAAGAGTCACCATGACACTTGGTGTCTTGATGATAAGCTTGTCCAAGATTTCAACACCTTGCAACTTAGGCTCCAAGTTTAGCCTAATCTTGCAACACCTTGCAAAGCTTTGCTAACAAGCTTGGTTAGTCACCTTCCTAGCACCTTCTCAAGGCCCTATAAAGCCCTCCCCTCCTCATTTGGTCGTTCACCACCATAAACAACACATACTCTCTTCATTTGATCTTATACTTCAAGTATTATTCAAGAATACAAGTTCCATATCAATTCCAAAGCTCTTGTAAAGCTTTGATTGATCCAAAGTCCTTGTTTCTTCCATCCTTTGGTGATCTTCCATCCACACAAGAAGTGTCTTGTAGAGACTTCAAGTGCCTTCTCAAGTAGTCACAAGTTGGTGTCAAAAGCTTGAAGAAGTTGGAAGCTAGAGAAGCTTGTTCAATCAAAGTCCTATCCTTACTAGTTACTTTCCTTTCTTTTAGAAAGCCTAAAGTTGTAAGCAAACCCTAACATACTTTCTTGCTAAATACCATTTTCATGCTATTTATATTTCATTTATACTATATATTGTCTTGTTATTATGTTCATGATGTATAAAAATTGGTAAAACAAGTTATGGTAAACATATGTTAACTTATCTTAAACAAACAAGTAAACTAGTGACATATATTGTGAAATTCGATCAAAATAGTATAACTATGATATTGGAAACTTACCTACTATTAAAGAGGAATTAACAAGGAAAACATAGCAATTTGAATCACCTAAAACGAGTACACGAGTCAAAAGTTATGGCCATAAGAAGTTAACGAAACCAAAACGCCGAAACTGCCAAACACAACCTGTTAGCATTCTGACCTTTTTAAAAGTGGCACTTCTGGTCCGATTCATCAAAATATTAAAACATGAAAGTTGTTCGGAACGACGTTTTCGTTCAGGAGTAAAGAAGCTCGAGCCCTGAAAATGCTTTTCGAGTGATATTTTTCTTCAAATTCTTAACAGCCCATTTTTAGACCAAATGACCATGTAATAGTTATGATTAATTGAAACCAAGAGGTCTAATGACCTAAAGCCAAGACCACAACCATGGCTAAGGCCAAGGTTGAGTCTCAATACCATGGAACAATGACCAAGGTCACGGCGAAGCCATAACTAAAGACCATATAAACTTACCTAGGCGAAAACATGAGCTAAAGACTTAGCGATAACTTAAACATGCAATTTGGATCTACTCCATCTAAAGAACCATGAGATCTTACAAGTAATTGTCATACAAGATTTAAGAAACTCATTCTAATAACAATCTTCATCCAAAAGTAAACTTTCCTAAGTTTAATCAAATATTGGACATGTAACTTTTCGGATCAAAACTTATATATATATTTTATCAAATACTACAATAGTAGGGAGCCTCATGTGAGGAGTTCATTAAGTAAGCCGTCGAGATGAGTTGTGGATTTACGAATTAAAGTGTCCTGGCTCCTCGAACGTTTACTACATGACTTCTGAATTATGTCGGCCCAAACGGTAGTAAATGATATATAAACTATACATGTTTCATGAACCATTTCTTTTCAAAGACTTACACTATACTAAGTACTACATCATGGACTAAATGCAAGACATATATAGGCAATTCTTCATATTCTTAGACATTATTCCAAACCTAAGTTGAACAATTATTCTAGGTTGCTCGTAGAAGTTCTTACGGCATATCCATCATTCTCATTATACATCATCCAACTCAAGGTGAGTTCATAGCCCCACTTTCCATTACTTAATTGTTTTACAAACCCTTGGGGGGAATACATGCTATTTTAAACCAAACACAATGCTTTTCAATTATATGCTTGCCTGATTGTTTTATTATCACTAAGTATTATCCTTGCTAAAACTAATATCCCTTATTATGAACCATTTAATCACTAGTAATAGTGAGCGCAAATATTGTGAATAGGCCTATTGGGATTGACGAATCCCATTTGTATTGACTAAGTTCAAACAAATGCACTAATATTTGAGATTTAGGTATGTTAGCAAAGTACCTACCGGGATAACTCCGCCGATTGATATTGGTACCCGTTAACGTTTTGGTGTCATAAGCTTAGTGCATAATACATTTTATGGGCGTATAATAACGTAGCCTACCTGTTTTGTTTTCCAACCATGATTATGAGTCTAATTAACTCATACTACCAACATATTGTGTTCAACCATTAAACAAACTCTATGAATATCACTCAACCTTTGTGTTGACCTCTTAAGCATGTATTTCAGGTCCATGATGATCAAGGATGGCACGGAAGGGCACGGATATTCAAGAGGGCTATAAATTTTATTATCATTCAAAAACTCATTTAATGTAAATTGTAAACATGGAACCATCTGGGACCTCATTTTGTAATCTCTGATATTTATATAATTTGAATGATAAATCTTTTAAAACGACTCAATTAGAGATCATTTTCTATTATTATGACTGTTGTGCCGTCGAGTAACACCCAGTTTGAATTCCGCTGCATCCATGAATTGGGGGTGTTACATGGTGTCTAGGAGATCCGTGGTGGGTCATATGAGTCTTAGACATCCATCATATGAGTATTACATGGGTTGTAGCTTTTAGCTTGGCCTTGTGTAATGTGGATTATTTTTGTGTGTTATAGATTGTGAGTTGTTTTTATGGAAGCTGCGGAGTTTAAGGTGAGTTCATAGTCCCATATTTTTACTTTGTTTTAAACTTGGGATGGGAATGATGCTTGTCTTAAATATTTGAGTTACTGTGATTATGTGTGTGTCAAAAGAGCTTGGACTTATAATATTATCATATGCATGCTATGTGTGATTATTTGCTTGTATGGATATATATGGGATCCAATTAGGAGGATGCTTATCCTGTTGCTCGCGCATGTGACCTAATTTATGTTTAATGGGATCCAATTAGGAGGATGCTTATCCTGTTGCTCGCGCATGCGACCTAATTGATGTTTAATGGGGTCGGGGGACACGAGCCATCCTAATGTGATCATTGTGGGGTCGGAGGACACGAGCCGTCCTGTTGTAATTATTTTGGGGTCGGAGGACACGAGTCGTCCTATTGGTTGCCTTATGAGTGCTGTTGCCTTTGTGTGTGAATATTAACTTGAAAATGCATGTAGCTATATGATAACTATAATTATTTGTCCAGCTATATTTTTGTAATCACAGTGAATTCGGTTGCCTAGTGTGTTTGAGTCTTAAACCTATGAATCTCACCAACATTATGTTGACGTTTTAAGTATCATTTTCAGGTGAGCTTTCTAAGGATAAGATAGAAGGATGTGGATAGACGAGACCTTAGTTGCATTGGAAGTGGTTTATCATCTATGTTTGGATTTATGTTTTGTTTTGGTTATTTTTTTGGGGTATTGTTACAACACTTTGTGTTTGTACATTGCTTTATTTATGTGCATGTAGTTGTTCTCTATGTTGACACCAGGTGTTGTGATGATATCCATGAAGTTACACCCGCGCGTTTCCGCCGTGGCGGGGTGTGACAATAAGCTCTTAGCCGGAGTAACTTCTTTAACCTAATGAGAAAAAGTCCATGACCAGCAACTCATGTTGCCCTTCATACTGTTTTTTTTTTTTTTTTTGCTCACCCAGTGTAAATCCTGGTAAACCCATGGATTGTCCTGCCCCTCAGGGCTGGTTCATCTGTTGTCTAATAGTCTAGCAAGAGACTAACGTATCTGCAATGGTGGTAAGGCTTGCAATACACCCATGAGATCTGCTAGCAATGAGAATAACCATTCAGAATCTAGTGTCAATCTCTACTCTGAAGAAGGAAAACGCTAGGTTTTTATGTTCACTGGGTTGGAATGAAACTTCCGAGGGAGAGGAAGGTCTTACTGAAGAGTAAATTAGTTATATCTACAAAAATGTAAGTATGCTAAACTATTTCCTGAATTTCATCACCTTAGACCATTTTCAATGCATGCATGTATACACTTGATCCCCTAAATAGTATGTATAATAGATTGGTTCCAAATTTTCACAATTCACATATTTGTTATTGATTAATTATAATATCATGACAATCATATAAAATAAACCAAACACATCAAGAGAGCATATGCGGAAGCGTTATAACAAGATCATATAACATGTAATTAATTAATCAATAATAAATAGTAAACATACATTTGTGATTCTAGCCCGAACAAGAATCAAGTAATGCAATTCTTCAATTCAAGAACCCTAATTAGGGTTTATGTGGATTATAAGAATTACCCCTTACCTCTTTTGTAATTCAATCCAAGAATCAAACAATAGTGTGTTTGAATCGTGTTCTTGTACACACATACTAATTCAAGTAAAAGTTTATGCAAGTAAATAAAACACAAAACCTTTTAGTTTTATAAAAATCGAAACCCTTATAGGGATTAAAGATGGATCAATTTTGAGGACAAGACGAGAGAAAGAAAACACCTAGAATGTGTGTACAGGTTATGAGAAAACAATAACCCATGAGGTGTTTATATACTTGATGAAACTTGGAGCTCAAGGCACAAAGGAGGTGGAACTCCTTCTATAACTTTCTTGACCTTCCAATTATTCACAAGTATTACTTTCCTAATCTTCGTCTAACGATCGTTAGCCATTCTCCGTTAAATACTAACGGTCGTTACTAGTTTTGTGTTTATTAATAATTATATATAACATTTATAAATAATTATTCTTTTACTCTTCATAAGTAAAGTGTGCAATCCCACGATCTCGAGTTCGATCCTAACATACGACTACTAAAATAATGTCCATAATCTAACAGCTCCCACTTGGGCATATTTTAATAGTGTAATCACATTGGTTAGCGTCTTGCAACACGCCGATGCCTCTAGTACGATCTCGAGTAAGGCTCCTGGAAAAACCTTTTAATGATTTCTCATTATTATTATCCTTGTGTTTCTAATACCACATTAATAAGGATATGGATTAAAGTCATTCCTTAATTAACTATTCTGTTTCTCGTTGTTTATGATTGATCAAGATTATTAAATCTTCTGAACATATTCAGGGGAGAACTTGGGTGCGGCCGCACATACATCTTACCAACCCTACGACGGGCCCAGCAGTACTAAACTCCAAAAATAAATTTGAATGAACAAATTCTATCTTGACTACAAGCAAAACCCACAAACTTTGTAACACTTTCGAAAACAACCCTTATGACTACCAGTTACGTATAACGTTAAGTTGTTCCACAAAAATGTACTACATTCATGACACTTATCTTGCATCTCAAGTTTGAGGATAACTTCTCATGATTTACTTAATGACAAGATCCATAAAGTAACATCATGTAGTTGGGAAAAGTCTTATATTCGGTATCATTGAATATCATCTGAAATGGCATGACTACGCATCAATATACTTTAAGTACATTATACCATCCTTCAGATTTGTCTTGATTTAATAATATTCCCATATTATTAACTGACAACGGACAATTTAGAATAACATTTATTCATGGATTAAACATACAAATATAGGATACAATATATTATAAATTAAACATACCATGTATTTAAATTTATAATAATTGTTTAACATCCTTTATCCAAATACTAAATAGATTAATGCATGATAACTCTTGTTGATGAATTATGTCTCAAGTAATGACATTCATACTTGTTGACAAGACATAAATCATCCAACTTTGATCTATCGGAATTTTGAGAATACTTATTTCAAGAATACAACTATTGAACTTCTTGTATATGCATACTCAACTATTTGATAATGTCATATTATCTTTCATAAAATGTGTGACATCCTTAACCACCAATTTATGATAATCAAACTTCTAAACATTTTAAAGTATTCTTATTCTCTTAATGTATAATGCAACTATGCTCTTATTATGCACAACTAGTACATATAGCCAAGGATGAAATCCTTACCATAACTAGTATTGAGTGTCATCTCAATTTCATTAGCATCGTTGTATGCAACAACAATATCTATTAAAAACTTCCGTAAACATTAATATCTATAATGTAATGTTTGATGCCCTTCAAACTTTCAAGTTTGTTGTCTATGACAATTTTCACAACAATTGAAAAATTGTTCATCTATAGAATTTGGAAGTTGTTCCAGATTTAGGATGTGATTCTATAATCAAACATATTCTTTTTAGAATATTACACAAGTTATCTAATAACTTTTAATTAGATATTAATATTGTCAAATCATCTTTTAATCAAGCATGATACAACAAAACATGATGTTCATGAAAAATCTTTGAGTCATACTTAGATTTTATTCATGTCATACATATATATTTAGACTTTCTAAATAATATATCATGTTATATTAGATTCATTTACCGCACATGTTTCAACAATAAACATTCATTCAAAGGTTGTATGTCTTATTTCCAAAATCTTTAAAGTTTCATTCCAAACTAAGACTTAACTTTTAACTTGTATGGAATGCTACCTTTTATATGTTCCACAAAATATATGATTTAAGAAATTAAACATAATACTCCCACTAGCTTTTAAGAATATTTAGAAATTATCTTATTTTAATTATAAATCAAGATATGGATTTAATAATTAAACATAAGAGTAATCTTCTAGATGCATGCATTTATCCATCCATGGATTATTACACTTTCTACACTTCCAAAGATTTATTTTAATTCATAAACTCCCTTTGATTACTTATCGTCCTCGCTCAAGTAATCACTCAAGAAAGAGTTTTGATATTCCATTGTCAATTTCATAAATATGACAATCATAATCTTTATATATATTTAATGTGTTTATAATAGAATATTCAATCACAGTTAATTGCTTAAGTGTGATTAATAATCTTGTCATGAGACATGCATTAAATACGTGCACAATATTGTCCATATGATTTCTATACAAAGATTTAAACCACAAGGGTTACCTAATCTTTGAAGAAACTCATCTTCATTTTCTAGTCTAACTATTAAGATAAACCACATTTCTAAAATTGAATATCTTTATGGATAGCATCTTAAGCATTCATATCATGTATACTATACCCAATTTCATATTTGGTAATATATCATAATGATTATCAGGTTTACAATAATCCTGTAAATCATAGCTCTCAGCATATTAATCAAATATTTGAGATATATTGCTATTCTATGAATGACAATTCCATTATCTTGAGATTTAACATTTAAATGTCACACTTTATTATCATGTTGAGATTTAACAAACTTCATCATGATATTTACTTGTATATTTTAGAAGATTATGTATCTTGTAATTTTATCTTTTAAAGATCAAAACTCCCACTTACTTTTAGCAATTTAAAGACTATCTTTAAATACTTAGCAAATGCAGCAACAATACAATGTTCTCTTTTGGGATATTACAAATACATATTGACAGTTCGTAACTTTACTTTGTTAATAACCTCTTCATAAGCAGTTAAACAAATTTAGAACCTCAATTTAAGACTTAATGTAATACACCACATTCATCACATTCCATCATATGATGATTTCTTATTAATCTTCTAGGTTGGAGTTTTATTAAATATGTCCAAGTCATACTCAATATTCTAACCTTGATAACTTTTCGAAGAAAAGAAGTCATAGTTATCTTTAATCAAACAATATAACAAGAGTTTGATTTTTCTAATTGAACATTACCATAAACATTTGATATTTCATTAGTATTAATATTGTAAGACAATCTAACAATATTTAAGATAACCATATTTCCTTTTGACTTGTCTATTTACCAACTAAGTCATTTTAATGGTATAATAATATTTTTCAAGCCAATTACATGCTTTATAACACAAGTACTTTTTACAAAGTCACTTCATGTCCATATATTTACAAGAAAACATAAACTGTTATAATCTCACTATACGTTATAAGTTATTTAACAATTTAATAACTTCATGTATATGTCTTAGTTAAAAAACATAACAAGATAACGTCTTACTTTATTATAAGTCTTGTAACAATTAAAAGACTTTATGTTTATATATTTACAATGAAACATAAACATGTTTAACTAAAGTAATTATGAACACCATCTTTTGGTTTCAATAGTAATTTCAAGTTAATTAATTACTTCATAATAATGTAAATAACATTGTTTCTTCATTTATTTATGTCATTCCAAGAACACATAAATATTCAGATTAAAGTAGCATTAGATTACTTAATTAATTTATGTTATTCCATGAATTCATAAATATACTAATTAAAGTAGTCTTGATATCATATCGACACATGTTCTAATAGGTATCTAATTTAGAAACTGCAAATTCTCATAATTCAATTACATCAGTTGATCTGCTAGTAATAAAAATATGAAATTCACATTGTTGTTGCAATCTAGCTAAGCTCTCACATAACATAAATTGTAACACCAAGTGTTTCTTGAATTAGATTAATATAATTCATATTAGAACGTTATTCTCTTACCTTGTAGTCAAGAGAATCCATTAAATCATATATTTATGAGTTGTTTCTTGCACACATTAAAGATAACATTTCTCCCACTTGTGCATGAAACAACCTCATATAGTTGATAAACAACACGTCATGCATTTGTTTATGTGATCAATATGATTGTGTCATAGATCTTAGCATAACAAGTAGATGTAGAACAACAATGTCTAGTAAGGAAACGTACAAGACTATCCTTAAAAGTATGAGTGTCTACACTTGGAAAGTAATTATCTTTAGCTACCAAGATGTCAAAGCTTGTAACTTCCACTGAATTAAATATCATTACAATAATTCCTTATTCAGTAATAAGTACACAATACTCCCACTGAATTTGACAACATTGTAAATGTTTCATATCCAGTGAAAGAAAATAGTGTGCTTTTAACTTTCCTACACCTTTGAATGTCCATACGTAACAATTACTTATGCATTAAAGAGTGTATTCTACTACGTAAATGATGGACTATCCACCAAATGCTATTAACTTGAAAAATTGGGCATGCAATTTCTTCCTTAATAGGTCTACCATCTTACAATGTATGTAGCACCTTTAGAATAGTCAAAACAACTAGTTTGTTTTTAAACATTTTGCGGTAATTAGTCTAGCTTCTAATTATAATAACTCATCAAATGTCATACATAATTTTCGGTTAACCAAATATCATATTTATTACTAAGAATTTAATCACCAAATGAGGATGATGAAATCCTATGGAAAATATTCGCAATTTTCTTAACTATTAAAAATCTATGAGTTTATATTAGAATTTAGACATATCTAATATTCCTATTATCATTTTCATAAAAAGAAATAGGATTATGTCTCACTCTTATTTCATAGAAAGGAGACTTCTTTTGTCTTTTAAGTAAATTCTTCTTAATCAACATTTGTTTGAAAACAGAACTAGATCAATTTACCAAAGCCCAAAGTGCGTTTACGGTTTGAACGTTGCATTAATACATTAAAACGAATTTCAAAATTCAATTTTAGTATTTTCGATAATTAGATCTTTAAGAAAATAAAATACCCATTGGTAAATATATTCATATAAACCATAGTATTTTCTTAAAGCTATGATCTTAATTGACATAGTACCATTACATCAGTTGATCTGCTAATAATGATAGTATTCAACAAGGTAATTGTCGAACAATAATTGCCAACATCATATTGCAATTCCTAGATTATTATGGGATTTACTTTCACAAAACTTTTGCAAAGTAAGCATGTTTCATCCCCATCTAATGCCTTGAGTCCAAGATCTCACTTCCTACTTAATTTAAGTCGTCTAACTTAAAAACTACAAACTCATAAATCCATTACATCAGTTGATCTGCTAGCAATGAAATTACGAAATTTACCTCTCCATTGCAATCTCACCAAGTTCTCACATGACGTAAATTACAACTTCAAGTGTTCTTAATTAGATGGCGTTTGACTTAATTCTATAAGTGTATTAATTTTGACGTGTAATCAAAATAATGTATGAAGAAGCATGCATTGGTTTTATAAAACAATTTTATTACCAATTCACTAAGAGTAAAATAGCAAAGTTTTGATTGAGGTATCGGGTTCACTAATTAAAGAATTACCAACAATTATCGTCCACTATATCGTACTTTTGCATAAGCCCTAAGGCTTAGTGTTTCGGATAATCATTGTGGAATTGTGGTCAATCCACCCTTAAGATGACAGTGTACATGTATTGGTTGTTCAGTAAGTCTAATTTACACACAAACGAGCGTTAAGACAGAATGTTGTCTATCTAAGGCCACAATTTAATGCGAAGCCAACCTTATACCCATCTTGTAGTGTGTAAACTTCGGTCAGGCCTAGTTAACCATTACGTACAAAAAATCAATCAACCAATCCTTTGAAATTTAAGCTCTTAAAACCAAAACAATTTCGCCATTTATTTAGTCCATATTATTTTTTCTATTCAAAACTTACCCTTTTCGTTTATAAACATGTCTAACATAATAATAAACAAAAACAAGTAATATATAATAATAAAAAAAAACAACCAAATAAACATATACATAACATAACAATTAAATATGTATAAAACATGTAGCCACATGCAAATCTTATTCAATAGTTCTATTAATAATCAAGTCTAGGTGTATAATGCATTTATTCAATTAAGGCTTTCTTCTTCAAAGGAAAAAGAGTCACATACATCGATAAATCGATTGCGTAAGCCAAAACTAAACAAACACCACATAGCACATAATTGATTACTTAATATTGGAGTCATCCCCAGTTCGACATCTATTAATAAATTTACATGTTTCGATATAACTTAACAATTAATTCATATATCCAATTTAAACCATTTAAATTATCACACAATAAAATCCATGCAAACATGCACTTTTCATGGATTATGCTTAACAATTAACATATTGCACCAAGATCATTTACTAAAATGCATAACCAATTACATGACATTCTAGGGTTTCTAATCATATTAAAAAATCAAAACCAAAACCCTAAAAACCCTAATAGGTCAATTGACCTAAAAAATTAGGGTTATGAATAAAAAAAAACCTAAAACATGTAATTGAACGAATCAAGATTCAATTTTTATGCGTTTCGATAATTAATTACACATTATAACGGCTCTAGATGCCACTGATTGAATTATAATATCATGACAATCATATAAAATAAACCAAACACATCAAGAGAGAATATGCGGAAGCGTTATAACAAGATCATATAACATGTAATTAATTAATCAATAATAAATAGTAAACATACCTTTGTGATTCTAGCCCGAACAAGAATCAAGTAATGCAATTCTTCAATTCAAGAACCCTAATTAGGGTTTATGTTGATTATAAGAATTACCCCTTACCTCTTTTGTAATTCAATCCAAGAATCAAACAATAGTGTGTTTGAATCGTGTTCTTGTACACACGTACTAATTCAAGTAAAAGTTTATGCAAGTAAATAAAACACAAAACCTTTTAGTTTTATAAAAATCGAAACCCTTATAGGGATTAAAGATGGATCAATTTTCAGGACAAGAAGAGAGAAAGAAAACACCTAGAATGTGTGTACAAGTTATGAGAAAATAATAACCCATGAGGTGTTTATATACTTGATGAAACTTGGAGCTCAAGGCATAAAGGAGGTGGAACTCCTTCTAGAACTTTCTTGACCTTCCAATTATTCACAAGTATTACTTTCCTAATCTTCTTCTAACGGCCGTTAGCCATTCTCCGTTAAATACTAACGGTCGTTACTAGTTTTGTGTTTATTAATAATTATATATAACATTTATAAATAATTATTCTTTTACTCTTCATACGTAAAGTGTGCAAGCCCACGATCTCGAGTTCGATCCTAACATACGACTACTAAAATAATGTCCATAATCTAACAGTTATTACTGTAAATATTTAACATAAAATGTGAAAAAGTATAACTAAAATTATTATTAAAATCAACATTGTTAGGATTTTTACAGTTAACACCATATTGCGTATGTAAATGTTCGGTGCTTTTTGTTAATGCTTATTTTTGGAGGTGGCAGTTTTGACCCATTTATTGTATATTCAAGTTAAATATTTAACTAACGAGGCAGGCAGAACCCGTGCTACGCACGGGCTAAGAATCTAATTGTTAATCGTGTATTCTTTCTGTATATTGGCGAGTGTATACTTAATTATTGTTTAGTATGTTGTATGAAATGTTTTAACTTTCTTGTATAAAAATTTAAAAGTGTTTGATGTTGTTTTGGCTTTGTGGTGTTGTATTATATATATGAGCTTTTGGTTATTAAGTTGTGATTCCTTTGTTTCTTTTGGCCTATTACTTATTTGCATGATAAAAAAATGGCTTTATTTCTTTTGATCTATTATTTAGCCCTATAATACTTGTCTATTAGATAGTTTTTGCATGGTAATATGAAGCACACGGGGTCTATCAAATTGGCCATAGTTTAATGTGCGTTAAATATTTTCTTTATTAAGTTTGTAAGTTAAAGTTTGTGTAATAATGCCACATAAACTGTATAAAAATCGTTACAAACCTTTTTAGCTTCATCTCATTTTATTGTACAACTAATTTTATTGAAAATTAACATTGAAGTCTAAATAATATTAATAAATTTTATCAATAAACTCAATTCTAAATAACTAACTAAATGAATATTAATTAACACACTATTAATAATTCCTAAAACCTTTGGACTCCACTATTATGTCTTAAACTTAATTTTTTTAATTTACAAATGGGTTTGAGCAAAAATTATATTCTTTTTCTTTTATATTCATTATTCAAGTTACATGCTTACACAAACTAATCATGCTAAAAAGTATCATTTAACCATTTAAATGTTGCTTTACATACATGCTCGTGCACATTTTCTTTAATCAATTCACACATGTGAGCTACATAAATAGAAAACACACATAAATTACTTGTATATGAAAATGTATTAACATAATACATATATCTATATATATTGCATTAGGTTAAATAATCAATTATTCTTGCAACCTTTTCAACTTCATCTCAATCTATAACCGACTTTTAATTGTATACTAATTACTAAATATCATGTGATAAATTCCGGCAAGCCTTGCACTTCCATCTCGATGTTGTATATACTTTACATTAAATGCATCGGTCTTGTTTTTCGATAAAAGTTTGAACTTTTGCTTATTTTTAAAACTCAACTTTTTTATTTAATATTATAATTTTCAAACGGATTTAAGTCAAAATTATGCATTTTTTCCTTTCTATTCATTACTCAATGTGATATTTTTAATATGTCGTATTTTGCTATTATGGCAAACTCATTTAATTGGCGTAAATATTGGTTTCTCACTAATGATTCTACATATAGAAAAAGAAATCACTTTGCGATGCGCGACCTTCTTCTTTTCAATAATAATTCAATTGCACACAATAAATTCATTCTAATATTTCTCAAAGAGCATTCGAAAGCAACTACTTACATAAACTAATCACGCTAAAAAGTATCATTTAACCATTTACATGTTGCTTTACATACATGCTCGTGCACATTTTCTTGAATCAATTCGCACATGTAAGCTACATCAATAGAAAACGCACATAAATTACTTGTATATGAAAATGCATTAACATAATACATACATACATACATACATACATACATACATACATACATACATACATACATACATACATATATATATATATATATATATATATATATATATATATATATATATATATATATATATATATAACAATCACCTAAATATGTAAGAAACAAAGAAAATAGTTGGTATCACAATCTTTGGTTTCATTTATCTAAGTATGCATGATCTTGTGTGATTTTCATGGTACCTGCGTATAATAACTAAATTAAGAAAAAAAGAAGACCAAGTTAATTACAAAGATTTAAAAGATGTGTGAATCATCTCCAAAATGTTGCAAAAGAGAATTTACATACCGCTGCTAACAATTAAAGATCTAAAAGATGTGTGAATCATCTTCAAATGTACATATTAAATGTGATTTTGGCCGGTTTATATAGGCATGAATTAGGTTAAATCATTAATTATTCTTGCAACCTTTCGCAACCCTTGCACTTCATCTAACCGACTTTTAATTCTATACTAAATGCTATGTGATCAATTCGGGCAACCATTGCACTTCATCTCCTTTCATCATTGAATTCCGAGCATTAGCTATCTTGTACTCTATGCAACTACTAAACGACTCCAACTTGTTTCTAACTCTACAAACTCTATCATCATAACTCCACATTAAATTTAGGGACCGAATCTTATAGTATTATAGATATGTGAATTGTGAAAATTTGGAAGAGTTCCAATAATTAAATTCTTTTAACGAAGGGGCTAGTTTAGAATGTCGTATGCATTTGTATACAGTTTGGATGGCTTTTGAGTTTTGACCAGATGGAATAATAACCCAAATGGACCATTTGCGGGTGAATGGGTTTAAATTGCACCTTTAACGTGTTTTAAATTTCAATTGGTATTTTATTTAATATTGATGCTATTTTATATTTTAAGGAGGGACAGGGTGTTCTTTTGGATCTATGTGAGCATCTATTTCATACCAAGGTTTATGCATGATGTTTTTATTGCAGTACATGAATATATAAAACTCGACTAAAAAAATTTGAAAGGCCGGCACACAGCCGAACGATTGATGTCGATTGGTGAGATTCTTCAAACTCTAAGATAAATGCTTGAGACTTTCATGAAGGCGTTATTATCAGCTTTCTTTGTGTTTGTTTTCTTTGGTCAGCATTGGCATCAAGATTTGGAATCCTTAACTTGCAGTTGAGGAATAAATCTAATATCCTAGAAAAAATATACTTCGCAGAACCTAATCAAGCATAGACGAGTAAGTTGGTAACTTTTAATTTTTGTTATGGCATTTAAAACAAATATTATGAAGCTCGAGGTTGACCTTGGTAACATATGACAACATGATGTCCTTAGATGAGGATATATATGACTGCAGTTGTGTGAGTTTAACTCTCTTCACGGGTATTCTGACATGTTTGCTAGATGTGTTGCATTAAATGTGTTCTGTTAACTGCTTATTCGAACTGTTTATTGTCATTTAAATAACTCATAACCTCCTTCAACGGAGACACATGCAAGTGCTTGTAAGTTTTGAAGTCAGAATAGTATACATTTGAACATTGTCCTAGAGTCGTTGAATATGATAGTAACACTCCTGGTGACTGTCTATTTTGTAATCTGGTTATTAATTTATGCTAATGACTAATGACTTTCAGTTATGATGTTATAGATACGAATTTAATGGATTGGTATCTTGGTAGGCAACTAGGCATATTAATGTTAGAGGAATGCTATAGCCACAAAGAAAATTTCCACAAAACATCCACAAAGTGATGTGTCAAAGAATGATTGGTTTAATCATAAAGAGGAGAGAGAAACTATTACAACATACACCAATGACCTTTTGACACATCACTTTGTGGATGTTTTGTGGAAATTTTCTTTGTGGCTATATCATTCCTCTTAATGTTATACCAGTAGGAAATTTTAAGGTTTGCTATTTTCTGAAAAGTTAGAGAACCTGGAATGAAGAAGAGAGGTTAAAGATTGAGATAAATAAATTCGAAATGAAATAACAACATACTCTGATTCCAAATCCTTCTTTACCAAAATAAAGTCATTATGATTATATGCTCCCATCGTTTTGAATGAGGATTATGCTCCCATCTTGATTACAAGCCAATGAGACACTTACGCAATACCATGTGACTTGAGAGCTTACACCGCTATGTACCCACCACAATTTGAGTACTATATATCGGAATTTTTTTTTTTTTTTTTGGTCTACATATATTAGTAATCCGGAATCATTGTATTTACAACATACAAAACCTACCCAATACAAATTTTCTTTTAACCTAAAAATTCAGTTGTTGAAAATTCCTTGAGATTACCCCTTGGAAATTCTTTGTTATGGATAAAAGCATCAAATTAGTTAGTGTAATGACAATAATACCATGTATGCATACCTTATTATAATAACCATGATATTAATGCTTAAACACATCAATATGGAAACTATTCAAATTTTTCAGAGACACAAGTTTATCATGTGTAATTCTATTAATTCAAAAATGATAAATGCTGCAGAATATAGGATGTGTAAAATTACATGTGTGTTTTGTCAAGATAATTCTCTTTTATATGCACATAAAATAAAATTCTGCGGATTTGTTTTTGATTGTGTAGATGAAGATGCAGCTCTATTCTTCATATCTAAGTACTCCCTCCTTTACCATTCGTATTGCTCTAACATTAAAAGGTCTGTTCACTGATTTATTCATTCATTATATATCCTTGAATAGGTTGATGTTGTTCAACTTTTTTGATTTGTATATGTCAACAGGGCTTGATTATGAGCACAAATCTGTCAACCTCTTTAAAAAAGAGCAGTTCAGCCCGGGTGAGTAACAAACTTCATTCTTTTTTACTCAGAATAAATTAATTACGTGGATGGTCCTATAGTTTGCTCTCCTTTTTTGTAAAATGTAGAATTTTTGAAGATCAATCCTATGGGGTATGTGCCTGCAATCGTTGATGGTGATATAGTGCTTGCTGATTCTTTTGCAATCCTATTGGTTTGTTGCTTCTATCATAGCTCAATTCTTCAAAATCTAGCTTCTCTATAATCATTATAATATTTATTGGACGGAAAATATATAGTGTCCATCCTTTTTATATACTTCCTATGCTACAGTATCTTGAAGAAACATACCCTCAGCACCCGTTGATACCTTGTGACCTTGCGAAAAGGAGAGTAAACTATCAGGTAATATCATGTGGTTTCTTCTTTTCTTGCTTTCAATATATGTAAGTGTAACTAAAGTGATTAGTAAAAACTTTGTTTAAACAACCAACAAGCCATGTATGTAAAAAGAGGGCATATACTAGACACATACAAATGCTCCAAAGAAAGAGTATTGGAGATACAAATCATACAATGTATTTGTTTATCTCGATCACGTACATTTTGCAAGTCAAATTGCATTATTGATAAATCAAGGAATTAATGAAGATTATCTGATTTCAGATATCACTGATATCACTGTGTTTTTTACATTTATAGTTACAGTATTGATTAAAAGTGTTCTTATATTTTCTATGTTGATTGATTTGCATGAACATGATTAAGATTTGAAATTTCTGGAAAAATATGACCTCATGCATTCTTATAAGTTATATGCTACATGATATGATATGATATATTTCAATTTCCTGCATCCTAGTAGAATTAAAGTTGCCTCGTTTCAAATCCTTAGGCTGCAAGTATTGTTACCTCAAGCATGCAACCTCTACTTAGGATCCCTGTTATGGTGAGTAACAAATTTTTTTTCTCGCTTTTAAAACCCCTTACATAGATAAATTCTACGTGAATTCTTGCACTTTTTTTTTATTTAATTATTATCACCAATGTGCAGTTTTACATCGAAGAAAAAGCTGGTCAGGATGAAAAGATTTCATGGGTTCATTACTATCTTGGAAAATGCTTTGCAGGTATATCTTTTTTCGATCTTTCTACCCTCTGTAACTGGGAATTAAAGACGGTTAATTTAACATTAAAGCGCCTAAAATTGATATATCATACTTGTATAAAAACTTTATTGTTCTAACTCTTATTGTCATTTTCCTTTTTTTAAGGCTTTTAGCAGTGACTAGATTATCGATTCATATTGAAATCTTTTATGATTACTTCTATTAAAACACGCATAATTATGATACAAGCGGAAAAATAATATTTTATATATATTTTATCAAACAATACACTAAAACCACTAGACAATATACTTACTATACATTGCCTGCAACTTTAATAACTTAAGCTCCAAAAACTTGTAATGAAATCGACCTGAGCAATCAAACTCGGAAACCTCACCTCACGGTTTCTTTATGGAAAATGAACTGAACAATGGGACATTAGAAAGTATTCAAAAATCCACCATTGAGTCCGCTGCATAAAGTTCAGTATGATTAGTTGAAAACGAACTGAGCAACTGTGGCAGCTAGAGGTAGCAGCATCGACAAATTTTAGATAATTACATTGGAACAAGTAAACATGATGTGGACATGCAGCGGATGTGGCAAAGAAGGAAATATTTGCGTCCTTGAGCACAGTAGGGCTGGTTTGGGAATCAACGTTAAGAAAACATTATGGGTATGCCTATGGCAGAATTCACCTAAATAAATAAATACACAACTCTTGACCTAAGATCACATTGGCACGAACATCAACACTTCACCATTGGCCATTGACCTAGCTTCAAGTCCTATCTTGGACAAAAGTGAGATTGCTGCATTTGTGTTGGATTGTAGATATGTACTGTAGTTGAGTTTGTGGTTGACACTTCATCTCATGAAACTTTAGCTAAAATATACAAATGCCATAACAAGTTTCCATTACACGAAGGAGGAGCATGAAATAGAATCCACTTATCTTACCCCTGATTTTCTTATAATAGGCTTATTAACTGTTTGATTTATATGACTTAATTTGTGAAGCTCTAGAGACCTTACTAAAAGATCATGCTGGGAAGTATGCCACAGGAGATGAGATTATGCTGGTAGTATTCCTTTCCTTTTTCATCTAGACTTGATTAATATAAGATCATATGACTAGAATATCAAATGATTTTTTGCAAATTTGCAGGCTGATGTTTATTTGGCTCCATTTCTCATAGGTTACCCACAGCAACACAACTTTGATATGGTAGGCTCTAATTTAATTTGGCATGTGCTAGATATCATTTGCTCCTGTTAGCTACGTACTAGTTCTGAACTTAATTAGTTGAGTTCGACAATTACCTTATAAATGATTTTGCAAGCTAACTGTTGTCATCTTTATATTGGTGCAGAGTGAGTTTCCTCTTCTATCTAGTTTGGGCGACGCATACATGAAGGTACCCGCTATAGAAAATGCCATGCCTGAAAAGCAGCCTGATTTCCCCATTAACTGAGGGACGATGTTTAAGGAGGTTATGTCATCTATAACAGTGGAATATTGAACGATCGATGGGTTATGTGGTAACCAATAATTGAAGTATTTCGAAGAAAAACTATATATATACCAAATATGAAAATTTCAAATGTTTTTATCATGTATTTCTATTTAGTAACTGTACAAAAGCACATGTTTTTTTTTATAAAACTCGGTTTGTAATGTAATGATTTTTGGTTTTAAATGATTGTGCCTTAACTTACTTAGAGCATCCACTATGAGAGGTCTAAGAATAGGTCTAAAAAACTTGAAAAGGTTTATGTTTTATATTAGCCATAGTGGAGCTTTATTTTATACACATGTGGCATGAAAATGTCTTAAATGTTAGACCTCTTCATAATTTCAAAACATTTAATGCATGTGTTGTGAGAAACAATTATAAAGCTTTAAGTTGTTTATGCCATAGTAGAAATAGGTTTATTAACTCAAAAGGTCTATAAAATAATGATGTGGCATGAAAAAATTAATTTGTAAAGCTTTTATAATATTTTACCATAGTGGATGCCCTTAAATATGCTAAGTGTTGCAATTATTTGTCAACGTAAAAAACGGACTAATGTAATACTCCATGTACTTTCCCGACCCTTATAGAGAACTATGTGCTACTACTAGCATGGTACCCACGCAATGCGGCGGCGGATACCCTGTGACTATATTTTGCGGCGAGCATAGAGACTGAGGCCACGAGCCAATAAAGGTGGTTCGAGGAACTTTGTTTTTGAATGTAGGGGTGGAGGAGGACGAGCTTCGTGCCACCGTTGTCCGAGGAACCTAGGATGAATAAATCTATTGTGCGTGAATGATGATTAAATTGTGTTGTAGTTTTTTTATTCTTTCATAAACCATCATTTTTTTTTATATGAAGATTTAATAACTGACATCTTAATATGTATCACTTTAAATCACTTTATTGATCATTAATATAACGGTTACAAGTTTTGATCAAGTTTTGAAATCCTTCCATGACAAGCAAGTAGAGAAGTCTGAATTTTAAAGCTTTATAATTATAGAATAATCATAAATACATTATAATGTAGTTAAGATAAGATGTGTGATTCTCAAGTTTTTAACATAAATTGTTTAGCGAATGACTCAAATGTTCTAGAACACATAGATAATCTAGTCTGTTTAACCGGTTGAATTGATCAAGTTTATTTACCTTATTACCTAAAGTTGGTTATGGTAAATAGTAGGGTACCCGTGTAATGCAGCGGCGGGTACCCTGTGACTAAATTTTATAGCGAGCAAATATTTTTCATTTTTATATTTTTTCTAACAACAATTTTACGAATTAAAACTAAAACAAAAGTCTGCTCTAAAAAAGCTTAACATTCAAACCATATCGCTCTAAAACTATCACATCTCGCCTAGAAAACCCCAACTCTAAAATTTAAAAAATAAATAAATGTACACCATAAACTTTATATCAAAATTTACACCATAAACTTTCTAACAAATCTACACAATAAACTTTATAACAAAGATTACGCTATAGACTTATAACAAAATTTATACAATAAACTTTATATCAAAATTTAATACACTTTATATTAGAACAAATATTAACAATAATAATTCTCAACCCTAAAACACTCTCAACTTGTAGCCACCACTCGAATCTCACCAAGGTTGTAAATATCGCTTGGTGGTACCATGGTGGTCGACCCCCGCCAAGCGCCATATCGGTCTTGGCGGCGATATATCAGTGATATATCGGAAACCATAAATTACAAAGGAAATTATTTTTAAAAAATAAATATTAGCAATAATCTAACAAAATAAGTCAATAATCATAAAAAACTAAAAAGTTTAACATGCTAAAAAATATGATTATATAAATTACATGTATCTGATTTTTTTTAATGATGTAAATTACATAAATATTATATACAAATTATATGCAAAGCAACTCATAACACATTTGAATAAACCCATCCATTGGAAGTTCATTAACAGCCCAAGACAAATCTTATAATATGTTCGGATAAACCAATCCATTTATAAAATATACCCTAATTTTTAACACTACATAAAGTTGTAACATCACACAACCCTAATCAAAACACACGCCTCCATCTAAGTCCCACCTTATCACTCCAAATCTCTAGCAACCACACATAAATTTATCAATCACAACCTATCTACCATAAGAAAAAGCAGTCTTCTTATTTAGTTTATGTCTTCAAGATCTTGTTGAAAGGTCTCAGGTATGTACCTTTATGTTTGTGTTTTGTTCTTGTTTTCTTTGACCGAAAGATTAAAAGGATGATAATAGATTTGTTATATTGTCCTATCTTTGTTACTTTCGGATAGTTAAAAAGAAGGAAAACTTCTTATAGATCTATGATGGTTGTTGATTGTAAATCTCATGGAAGATTCGAAACATATACTGAGATCATGTATATTCTTTTTGTTCTTTGATTTGAGTTTTGTTCTTGTGTGGAGATGGGATTGTGGTAGCTTCTAGTGAGTTTAGGACAGATTGTAGTAATTTGTTGGTGTATGCTTTTCGAAAATGAAAATACTGATTTTACTGAGTTTAGGACACATGAATAGGTTTTATATATGAATTATAATTATAATGGCATTAAAAAGTAGTTAATGGTCTTAGACGTTTTTTTGTTTTTTTCAAATCACGGTGATTACGATAGATTAAATAGTGATAATGATAGATTAAATGGCCGTTACAAATCAATTAAATGGGTTGTTAATTTCCGATGTATTGTAAATTCTATTTACGTGTATATATTGATTTCTTAGCAAAAGACATATTCACGTGTATATATTGATTTCTTAGCAAAAGACACTTCTTTCCATTATAAGTAATTTGTTGAATCTGAATTTTTAAGCTTTCTAAAAATAGCATGTCTCAAATGCACTATAAAGTAGTATAGATTAAAAGTTATGATAAATTACACCATTAGTACCTGAACACTGGAGCGGGCATGGGTATAGTGCTGAAAACGACGAAACTACTCCAATAGTCCGGTCATCCCCAAAAATGCTTTCGAGGTGATCGCAAATAACAAAAAAATACATCGAACTTGACATTTTTTGTTATTGTGTGTAGCCAACTATTTCTTCTCTTATTGTGTGTACTGGACTTTCAAATTTCGATCAATGTGTGTATTTTGTCACTATTTTGCCATGTAAAATGATTATTTTACCCTTTGAAATTTGAAAAAAGTAAGGGTAAAATGGTCACAGAATACACACAATGATCGAAATTTGAAAGTTCAGTATACACAATAAGAAAAAAAATAGCTGGCTAAACACAATCACAAAATGTGTCAAGCTCGATGCATTTTTTTTGTCATTTGCCTTATTTTCTAAGATGTCGTGAAGTTGCTTGTTACGTGCAAGGTCAGTTTAGTCTTTTCAGTATTTAATGTCCAAACACCTCTTAATAGCTATTTAACATCACACGGCCTTAGTACGCAATAAACACCCCCTTCTACCTCACCACTGCCACCCATTTCTACACCGCTGCTATCCTACGTACATTGTATCAGCCAATAGATATTAGGGGTTCTATGTATTGTCTTTATAAGTATTGCATCAATTAGACGCACCTCCAACGGGGTTTATTCAATATTCAACACTGTTTCTATGACAATTATCCACATGCTATCTTTATGTTTATCTTCAGTTATTTTTTTTTTTATTTTTTTTTTTTTTAAGTTTGAGCTTTCGCGATTTTACCGCTTGAAATGCGGGAGGGTATTAGGCAATATAGTATAAAGCCCGACCCTGTCTGTAGGTTCGCCATTAGGGTTGCAAAGAGCTATGGGGCAGTTTACCAATTTAAGTCTACTATATCTAATCTAGGAAAACAAATTAATTAAATGTCATGTTTAATTTGAAGAAATTAATTGAATTAAATAACTAAATATTGAAAATGACGTTGGGTCTCGAAACCTTGGTCGTAGGTCTATGTCGGGTCTTGGAATATTCGCCGTAAATGTACGTCAAGTCAAGGAACCTTGTTCGTAGATCTACGTCGGGTCTCGGAACATTTACCGTAAGTCTACGTCGAGTCGCAGAACCTTGTTCGTAGCTCTACGTCGGGTCTCAGAACATTTATCATAAGTCTATGTCGGGTCACGGAACCTTGGTCATAGGTCTAGGTCGGGTCTCAGAACTTCTGGTGTATGTCTACGTTGAGTCGCGGAACCTTGTGAGTGTGTGGTGTTGTTTTAATGATCAAAATAATACAAGGGTTTTATTTGTACACATTTTAGGATATCGTGGTACGCGTGTGAGCTCGTTCCAGGGAAATGTGAATCATATAACATAAATTTATTCATTGTTGCACAGAGTAAGCAAAAAAAAATTTGCCTAAAAATGGTTAATTAAACAGTAATATTTGATTATTTCTGGGTTAACGTTTATTAATAACTAGGGATTTTTACAAAGTGCTACAGTACCTACCTGTCATTCAAATTCCGTCCCGAAATTTAAGTTTGTGGTGGGTGTGAGTGTTGTCTGTTGGGAATCATAACTAACAGTTACCACTGTTAAGCATGGAAGAAGACACTGCTGAAGAATGCACTAGCAGTGGAAACTCATTAACACTGCTAGTACATAATATTACCACTGCTTATAGGATAATTGTTAAGAAATCGTGTATTAGATAAGTATAGAAAAGATCTTGTGTATATTCTATTTTGTTAGGTTTATACTTATCTTGTAAAGGACTTCTTGTGTCCTATAAAAGGAGGTCCTAGGTTTAAGTTTTTGTACGAATCATTAGCAAGAGCTTCAAGGTGTAACCCTAGATATATCATTAGGGGTGGAAAAGATCCAAGCCGCTCGTGAAAAGCTCGGGATCGGATCGGTAAAAAGCTCGAACGAGCCGAGCCTAAACGAGCTCGAGCCCGAACTCGAGCCTAAGTTTGGGCTCATTTAAAAATCGAGCTCGAGCCTGAGCTCTATAAAAAAAGCTCGAGTAGGCTCACGAGCCTAAACGAGCCCTAGAAACATATACGTATAAACGAGCTTAAAAGTAGTAAACGAGCTCGAGCCTTATGTAATAAACGAGCCGAGCTCCATTTGAACTTTGTTTTCTTTAACATATCATATAAATTAGTCGAGCCCGAGCCCGAGCCGAGCTCGAGCTTTTGAAAATTTTCACGAGCCGAGCTCGAGCTCAAAATATGAGGCTCAAAACGAGCTCGAGCCCGAGCTCGAGCTTTATATATATAAACGAGCCGAGCTCGAGCTCTGGCGAGCTCGGGCTCGGCTCGGCTCGTTTCCACCCCTAGATATCATAGATCACTCGTATTATTATCAATAATATTGAGGCTTAAAGTTTGGTTAAACTGTGTGTTCATTCTGTTTCATTCACATACAACTTATACACTTAACTCACAAACATCTTCTAAATACTCTTTAGTAAATTTCGCGTGCTACATAGTAATACTCAAAGTATCTATCTAACACAAGGTGTGTGTTTAGTTCCATCAAGTGGTATCAGAGCCAGGTTTCTGATACTTTGATTTAGAAGATTCGTAGTTTACTCACTTTTGCAAAGACCAATGGAGATGGAAAACAGTGATGAGTGCTCAAACACTCATCATTTTTGGTCAAATCTGAACTGCAAAACATACAAAAACACTCAGAAATGCATCGTAATATTGAAAAATATTTCAAAATTGTGTTTTATATGTTTCAGATGCAAAAAGAGTGAAAACAGATGAAAAACATATAAAGTTTGCAAAATTGGCAGTTTCAGTCCCCCAAATTTCATAAAATTACAAAATTAGTCCCTGGTCATTCAAAATATGGAAAATCATCACCAAAGGTCCTTTTGAAATCATAAGTTGTCATATTTAGTCCTTTGGTGAAAAATCAAAAAAGTTTTGGAAATTTACAGTTTTAGTCCCTAGAGTTTCAGTAATTGACAGAATTGGTCCCTGGTGGGATATTTTTGGATGAAAAATCGTTTTTAGTCCTTGGAAATTCAAAAATATTCAATATTGGTCCTTGGATAAAAGTTTTTCACAGTTTGGCAAAAATGACCCCTAAACTTTGCAAAATGACAATTTTGGTCCTCGGGGTTCAAATTTTGGAAAATTGTAATTTTGGTCCTTATAATATTCAGACTTGTTAATATGGGTCCTTATTATAAATTTTGGAAAGTATCATAACAGGTCCCTAACTTTCACCAAATTACAAAAATGGTCCTTGTGTTACATATTAAAACAAACGGACCCTTTTATTTATCTAAACCCAACAAACAAACAAAACCCTTTTACCCTTCACCCCAGGCCTGGTCCACTTACACCCCCAAGCCCAATCCTCCCTTTCCCAGCCCACTCCCACCAAAAACAAAACACCCCGTTTTGATATTACTTTCCCCCCAGGGTCAACAATAGTCAATCCATCCCTCACCCCTTCCACTTGCCCTGCAAACAGCCCCCCTCCTACTCCACTTTTTCTCACCTTCTCCCACTCCATGTTCCCCCTAGCCTCCACAACCTTCCAATTGCAATTAATGCAAACCAAACCCTCCAAGATATCTGCCCAATTACGTGTACCCGTTTTGGCGCCAAAATCATTTGAAGGTCAGGATTGCTCCTCACTCATCCAAGGGTCCTCAAATAGAGTGGGAAAGCTGTTGTGGGTCATACTAACCCTAAAGGCTCAATATAAAAGAAAGGAAAAAGAAGCAGTCAAGGGTAGTAGTTAGTAGTAATTAGAAGTAGTTTTTAATGTAATGTTAGGGTTTAATTAGCTTTGAAATCGTTGTAATTTTAGTTTTGTACTTCTTTTTGTCAGTGTGTAATCACTTTTTAATTCAAATTAAGATTAAGGTTTTCTTTAATTCCCTTGTTTACAATTTCACTTTAATGTTTCAATGCAAGTTTTTTTTCTTGGTTAAGATTACTGTTTCAAAAGCCTTGGTTCTAGTTTATGAGCCCATTCAAGCTAATTATAGCTTGTGGTGAGCTCACTTGTGTTGAAGGAACTGATTCATCACCATTACTCCAACTAGTCAATAAAAGTCAACTAGGATCAATGATAGCTTAGCTGATTCAGAGATGGTGTTTGTGGGTTAAATAAGTTTTAGTTGGTGGATATTGAGTTCATATAAGCTTTATGCCATAGTTTTGAGGTCAGAATCACTTTTCTCATTTTAATTTCAAATCTCAGCTTATATAATATCTTGTGTTTACCGCTTAGTCTACCCCTGTTATTAGTGCTTATTTCTGGTTGTTTTGTGTTTATTTCATCTTAGTCTAGCTTAGTGATCATCTGTTTGTATTTGCATTGGCTGAATTTGCCTTGTACCCACTTAAAACCTTAACAGACCACCACATAAGGGGTGTTTGGATATAGCTTCATTGCTATTTTCTTGTTGTTGTTTTAGTATTGTTTTGTTGTAGACATACTGCATTAGGTTTGATTAGGGTCTAGGAATCATGAAAATGGTATCTTAAACAACCAAAAGTCAAAATCTTCTTCTAAGCTTATTTAAGTATGCACTGTTAAGGATTTTGGGTGTTGATTCATTCATTTGGAATCACAAGTTGTTAAGATAGCTTTAATCAGTCTCATTATAGCATAATATTACATATTCAGCTCATTAGAATCAAACAAATCTCACAAAAGTCAAGTTTTAAGTTTTTCACAAAAAGGTCAAAGTTTACCTTTCATGGTTTTCCAAAAGTTCACAGAATTAATTTGATTTTTGTATTTGCTCTCAAGACTTGAAACTTGTTTCTATTAATTGTCTACCAGCTCAATTTTCATTTCCCAACTTCCTTTCATTTTTGCAAATTTTATGCTGGGCCCCACTTAGCTCCAAAGACATCTGCAGGGGGAGGTTCTCCCCTGCATCAGCAGCAACACCACCATCACCACCACTTGGTGGTGGTTTTCTGACCACCTCAGTGGGTCCCATGGCCTCATATTTGTACCTTTCACCCCCCCCCCCCCCCCTGGTAGGCACCATGGTTTGACCATTGGTTTGACCTAGATGCCTGTGGACCCCACCTGAATTGGCCACAAAACTTTGTCCCATTTCCTGATGGACTGTTTGGTTTTGGATTAGCTTAATCATCTTATTTGGCTTATTCAAGGCTTGTGCTTGTTCCTTCAAGCTTATTTTGGTCCATTCCACTGATTTACAGCTTATTTTACCTTTGTGGGCCCCCCTAGTTGCCTACATCACCTTTTTCCCTTGACAGTTGACCAAAGTCAACTGTCACAACAATAAGCTTGTATTGTGCTTAATTTTAAGTTGTAGAAAAATTGTTTTCGCAAAAGTTGTCTTATTTTAGTGTTAAAATAGTTCAGAAAAAGAAAATTCCAAAAATTCAAGTTTAATTTTAAGTGATATTTTCTATTTAATTTTATTTAAATTTTAATTTTCATTTTTAGATTTTTATTAAGTACTTGGTGTTTTTATATTTTTATTAATTTCCTTTTAAGTTAAATTAATTTTAATAATTTTCTCAGATTTTTATTTTATCATCTAGTATTTATTAGAATTAATCTTAGTTTTATTAATAATTAATTATTAATTAAGTTTTAAACAACATAATTAGATTTTATAAAGTAAGACCTAGTTTTTATATTTTTCCTAGCTCTTATATGTTGTAAAATAATTTTAGAAATTTTCTTGTAATTTTTACTGTTCATTTTTTATTTTTCTTAATTTAAAATAGTTTAATTAGGTAATTAATAATTAATTAGTAATTAATTAATATAAAAACAACAAAAAGACAAAAATACATATTTTTAGTTTTAAAACTTATTCTTAGTTATTTTATAATTTTGGAAATTTTATTTTCACCTTTTTAGTATTTAATTAATATTATATTGTATTTAAGTATTTTAAGTATTAATAATAAGTATTAAATAGTATTTAATTAATATTAAATAATTAATTAGTGTTAAAATTTATTTTCTTTTTCTAAAAATTTTCTTTTACCTTTAAGTTTGTAAAAAAGTCATTTTCACCCCCTGGGGGTTTTCAGATTTCATGTTTTATTTTGTACGTTCGCGTTATTTAAAACGGTTTTAAACGTTTCTAGTTTTTCCAACTTCCCAGTCTTATTCATATAGTTTGTTTAAGCTATTTCTTCGTATATTCCTTAGTTCAAATAACTCAAAACCCCTTTCTTTCCAAATTCACCCGATCACAGAACCGTTTTATAACCATCACACCTCGTCGGGACATAACGACCCGGGGAAACACTATACTTCCGCGGAGCATTGACTTTAGGTTGTTTGACCACATTGACCATCACCTGGTCAATTAGGTTGACCGTTTGGAGCCAATCAAATTTTGGCGCCGCTGCCGGGGAGGTGTGCGCGCTATTCTAAACGGTTTTGCGTATTGGTGAATCGGTATATACATCCATTGTATATTTACCACCCTTGTTCATATTATCTTCTTATTTTCATATAAAAACAAAACTGTTCCCGAAAACATTTTAAACTCAGTTTTCAACGAACACAAAAACACAAAAACATTTTCTTTCCTATTTGTACAAAATGTCTTTCCAAAAAACCAAAAATATTCACCTTTACCCTCTCACATCTTTGATTCTTCATCCCTACCCCTCCCTAACCTTTTGATTCTTTCTATGTCTCATCCACACTTTCTGATTTGCCAGTGGTGTGGTAATCCTTATAATGGTGGCAATTGCCCCAGCTGTGGCATGGTAGAGTCGGGAAACGGGTCTGTCTATAACCAGAATCCTTATTCTTACCATGACACGACTGATTCATTCCATCAGTTACCACACCATGAGACTCAACAGTTTTACTGTTGTGAGTACTGTGGTGGTTTACACTACAACTCTGATTGTCAATCAGGAAACACGCTTGTCTATGAGCAGTTTCCTGATAACACTTATGACTCTAGCACATACCATTCACAACCACATCAGTTTTACTGTTGTGATTACTGTGGAGGTCCACACTTCAGCTCCGATTGTCAAACAAGGAATCCATATCCTTGTGACAATTTTGACACATCGTATTCTGATGAGCCTCCACCTCAGCTAATTCCTCAAAGTCTTCTCCTTGATCTTTTGGATTTAGTGAAAGACTTGAGAGGAATAACACGTACCCCAGATAATCCAAATCAAAAATCGATGGAAGAATTGTTAGCTGACGAACAGGCTGCTAAAATAAATTCCCAAGATGCTTATGAAAGATCTATTAGGGAATCAATAGCAAAAGAAAAAGCAGCCAGATCTAGCTCTCGATTTCGTTTCATTCCTGATGACAGTGATGATGAGGATACACTTGATATCCTTGGATTTTATAAAGATTCATCAGGTTCATCAGATGAGATTCCATCTCAACCCACTCTTATCACACCCGAGGTTCTCACTCACTCTTTGATCATGGGGGACGAGCATCTTGACACTGTTCCTGATAAGGAATCGGACGAATTCATAAAGTCTAGTGTTGAGAACCTTGTTCCAATCCCAAGAGAGTCACAGGGAATTCTTGATCATTTGTGTGATATTCCTCCTCCTTTTGTCTTCCCGACTGATCATGTTGAGATGTTCTCCGATTCTACTGATAACGACTCGTTATCTTGTGGAGACATCGTTTTTATGGAAGAATTACCTTCTAAGCTAGTTAGCTTAGAAGAAGAGAATGATGAGATTGACACTGAAATCAAGGATGAAGCACTTCGTACAACATTATTGAATGTCGATCTCCTCATTTCTAAGATCGAGGCTTTCAATATGAAACCTATTTCATCTCCTATCCCCATCAAGGATAGTGACATTTTCTCCGATGATCCTATTCCGGAGTTTGAAGCCTTTACCTTTGATCATATGGGAGAGAAGATTAGTGGCAGTACTACTTCTCATTCTCAAATTTCTCTCCCCGAGTATGATTCATTTACCTTTGAGGAGTTCTCCGATGAACTCACTCATATCATATCTCCACCGGAGTATGATAACTTTCACTTTGATCTAGACAAAGTTGATCTTTGTTTTCTAGAGGGAAATATTCTCAACCTTGAGAATTTGATTGATATCAAAATCCCAACCATCCCACCCATAATATGTCTAGATCATACGAGCTTTACTGATGAGAGTCATGATACACCAATCATGAATTCTCTTTCTGATGATGATGAATCAATCTTGATTGTCATCAAGATCTTTCTTCCCTTCTTCACCTACAGGGTGACTTCTCCTGTTCTTCACTCCTTCGGGAATGAAGACACTATATTTGACCCCCGGCATTTTCATGTATCATTCATTGAGCCAGGGTCTCTCAGTATATCTCATCGGTGTGGAACTTTCACGCACTTCAAATGTTTGTCCAAACATCTTGAATGAAAGTCTGATTGAGATTGTCTCTTCCACATCATGCTTCCCCAAGGACAAATGAATTCGGGGTCGAGTCAAGCTAGCGACTCGGTAAACAAAAATAGTAGCATGTACATAGGGTTTTCACCCTAAGTGTGGGGGAGTCCCCCATGCTATGGTTACAAATGAAGTGAAAAACAAAATGGTGTTTTCCACGCTTAGCTTGTAATGTTGCCCTTTTACGTTCAAAATGTCGGCATAATAGCCGGGATTTTGAATATTGAGGACAATATTCATCCTAAGTGTGGGAGTATTTCGCTATTCTAGCGAATTTTATCACATTTTATTATCTTATACCCCCGTTTTTAGCCAAAATTTCAAAAAAAATTCAAAAATTTTTCACTTGTGCTTCAAAATTTTTGTGGTAATCAGTCCGCCTTGTCTAACCGACAAAAGGGATTGGCTAGTCCAGGAGCAAACGGCTCTTGGTAAAGACATCTCAAATCCGTTGATGGCTTGCAATTTGCCCAAAATTGTATGGTACCTCAACTCGCCATATCCTAAAACGCGAATGAGTTGGCTAGCCCGCAAGATTATGGCTTGTGGTAAAGGCAGTGGAAAATCCATAATTGGTAATCAGCTCACCAAGATGTTGACTATTCCATCAAGAGTTGGCTAGTCCAGAAGCAAACGGCTTTTGGTAAAGACTAATCAAATCCGTTGACAGCTGGTGGTTTGCTCAAAATCACACGGTAAAGATTTTAAAATCCATCAAGTTTTCAAAACAGTTTATTGCTAGGGACTAGCAATAGTTTAGTGTGGGGGATTGATGAGTGCTCAAACACTCATCATTTTTGGTCAAATCTGAACTGCAAAACATACAAAAACACTCAGAAATGCATCGTAATACTGAAAAATATTTCAAAATTGTGTTTTATATGTTTCAGATGCAAAAAGAGTGAAAACAAATGAAAAACGTACAAAGTTTGCAAAATTGGCAGTTTCAGTCCCCCAACTTTCATAAAATTACAAAATTAGTCCCTGGTCATTCAAAATATAGAAAATTATCACCAAAGGTCCTTTTGAAATCATAAGTTGTCATATTTAGTCCTTTGGTGAAAAATCTGAAAAGTTTTGGAAATTTACAGTTTTGGTCCCTGGAGTTTCAGTAATTGACAGAATTGGTCCCTGGTGGGATATTTTTGGATGAAAAATCGTTTTTAGTCCTTGGAAATTCAAAAATATTCAATATTGGTCCTTGGATAAAAGTTTTTCACAGTTTGGCAAAAATGACCCCTAAACTTTGCAAAATGACAATTTTGGTCCTCGGGGTTCAAATTTTGGAAAATTGTAATTTTGGTCCTTATAATATTCAGACTTGTCAATATGGGTCCTTATTATAAATTTTGGAAAGTGTCATAACAGGTCCCTAACTTTCACCAAATTACAAAAATGGTCCTTGTGTTACATATTAAAACAAACGGACCCTTTTATTTATCTAAACCCAACAAACAAACAAAACCCTTTTACCCTTCACCCCAGGCCTGGTCCACTTACACCCCCAAGTCCAATCCTACCTTTCCCAGCCCACTCCCACCAAAAACAAAACACCCCGTTTTGATATTACTTTCCCCCCAGGGTCAACAATAGTCAATCCATCCCTCACCCCTTCCACTTGCCCTGCAAACAGCCCCCCTCCTACTCCACTTTTTCTCACCTTCTCCCACTCCATGTTCCCCCTAGCCTCCACAACCTTCCAATTGCAATTAATGCAAACCAAACCCTCCAAGATATCTGCCCAATTGCGTGTACCCGTTTTGGCGCCAAAATCATTTGAAGGTCAGGATTGCTCCTCACTCATCCAAGGGTCCTCAAATAGAGTGGGAAAGCTGTTGTGGGTCATACTAACCCTAAAGGCTCAATATAAAAGAAAGGAAAAAGAAGCAGTCAAGGGTAGTAGTTAGTAGTAATTAGAAGTAGTTTTTAATGTAATGTTAGGGTTTAATTAGCTTTGAAATCGTTGTAATTTTAGCTTTGTACTTCTTTTTATCAGTGTGTAATCACTTTTTAATTCAAATTAAGATTAAGGTTTTCTTTAATTCCCTTGTTTACAATTTCACTTTAATGTTTCAATGCAAGTTTTTTTTCTTGGTTAAGATTACTGTTTCAAAAGCCTTGGTTCTAGTTTATGAGCCCATTCAAGCTAATTATAGCTTGTGGTGAGCTCACTTGTGTTGAAGGAACTGATTCATCACCATTACTCCAACTAGTCAATAAAAGTCAACTAGGATCAATGATAGCTTAGCTGATTCAGAGATGGTGTTTGTGGGTTAAATAAGTTTTAGTTGGTGGATATTGAGTTCATATAAGCTTTATGCCATAGTTTTGAGGTCAGAATCACTTTTCTCATTTTAATTTCAAATCTCAGCTTATATAATATCTTGTGTTTACTGCTTAGTCTACCCTTGTTATTAGTGCTTATTTCTGGTTGTTTTGTGTTTATTTCATCTTAGTCTAGCTTAGTGATCATCTGTTTGTATTTGCATTGGCTGAATTTGCCTTGTACCCACTTAAAACCTTAACAGACCACCACATAAGGGGTGTTTGGATATAGCTTCATTGCTATTTTCTTGTTGTTGTTTTAGTATTGTTTTGTTGTAGACATACTGCATTAGGTTTGATTAGGGTCTAGGAATCATGAAAATGGTATCTTAAACAACCAAAAGTCAAAATCTTCTTCTAAGCTTATTTAAGTATGCACTGTTAAGGATTTTGGGTGTTGATTCATTCATTTGGAATCACAAGTTGTTAAGATAGCTTTAATCAGTCTCATTATAGCATAATATTACATATTCAGCTCATTAGAATCAAACAAATCTCACAAAAGTCAAGTTTTAAGTTTTTCACAAAAAGGTCAAAGTTTACCTTTCATGGTTTTCCAAAAGTTCACAGAATTAATTTGATTTTTGTATTTGCTCTCAAGACTTGAAACTTGTTTCTATTAATTGTCTACCAGCTCAACTTTCATTTCCCAACTTCCTTTTATTTTTGCAAATTTTATGCTGGGCCCCACTTAGCTCCAAAGACACCTGCAGGGGGAGGTTCTCCCCTGCATCAGCAGCAACACCACCATCACCACCACTTGGTGGTGGTTTTCTGACCACCTCAGTGGGTCCCATGGCCCCATATTTGTACCTTTCAACCCCCCCCCCCCTGGTAGGCACCATGGTTTGACCATTGGTTTGACCCAGATGCCTGTGGACCCCACCTGAATTGGCCACAAAACTTTGTCCCATTTCCTGATGGACTGTTTGGTTTTGGATTAGCTTAATCATCTTATTTGGCTTATTCAAGGCTTGTGCTTGTTCCTTCAAGCTTATTTTGGTCCATTCCACTGATTTACAGCTTATTTTACCTTTGTGGGCCCCCCTAGTTGCCTACATCACCTTTTTCCCTTGACAGTTGACCAAAGTCAACTGTCACAACAATAAGCTTGTATTGTGCTTAATTTTAAGTTGTAGAAAAATTGTTTTCACAAAAGTTGTCTTATTTTAGTGTTAAAATAGTTCAGAAAAAGAAAATTCCAAAAATTCAAGTTTTAATTTTAAGTGATAGTTTCTATTTAATTTTATTTAAATTTTTATTTATATTTTTAGATTTTTATTAAGTACTTTGTGTTTTTATATTTTTATTAGTTTCCTTTTAAGTTAAAGTAATTTTAATAATTTTCTCAGATTTTTATTTTATCATCTAGTATTTATTAGAATTAATCTTAGTTTTATTAATAATTAATTATTAATTAAGTTTTAAACAACATAATTAGATTTTATAAAGTAAGACCTAGTTTTTATATTTTTCCTAGCTCTTATATGTTGTAAAATAATTTTAGAAATTTTCTTGTAATTTTTACTGTTCATTTTCTATTTTTCTTAATTTAAAATAGTTTAATTAGGTAATTAATAATTAATTAGTAATTAATTAATATAAAACCACAAAAAGACAAAAATACATATTTTTAGTTTTAAAACTTATTCTTAGTTATTTTATAATTTTAGAAATTTTATTTTCACCTTTTTAGTATTTAATTAATATTATATTGTATTTAAGTATTTTAAGTATTAATAATAAGTATTAAATAGTATTTAATTAATATTAAATAATTAATTAGTGTTAAAATTTATTTTCTTTTTCTAAAAATTTTCTTTTACCTTTAATTTTGTAAAAAAATCATTTTCACCCCCTGGGGGTTTTCAGATTTCAATTTTCACGTTTTATTTTGTATGTTCGCGTTATTTAAAACGTGAACGTACGCGTTTTAGGTTTTAAACGTTTCTAGTTTTTCCAACTTCCCAGTCTTATTCATATAGTTTGTTTAAGCTATTTCTTCGTATATTCCTTAGTTCAAATAACTCAAAACCCCTTTCTGTCCAAATTCACCCGATCACAGAACCGTTTTATAACCATCACACATCGTCGGGACATAACGACCCGGGGAAACACTATACTTCTGCGGAGCATTGACTCTAGGCTGTTTGACCTCGTTGACCATAACCTGGTCAATTAGGTTGACCGTTTGGAGCCAATCAAATTTTGTTGCTCAAACACTCATCAAACAGTCAGTCAAATATTGCTGCTAAACTTCCTAACCTCAAACTCAATGAGTATGAGATGTAGAGGATAATGATAGAACAGTTCTTTTTGGTGCAAGATTATGCTCTCTGGGAAATCATCATGTATGGTGATTCATTCAAACCAAGTACTTCCTCAGAGACAATTGATGGCAAAACTGTCCAGACCTGAAATACTGGACCAGTTACTAATGAAGAACGACTTCAAAAGAAGAATGATCTGAAGGCAAGAAGTTTATTGTTGATGACCCTTCCTAGGGATCAAATCATAGCCTTCAGCAAGTACAAGACTGCTAAGACCTTGTTTGAAGAGATTTGCTCTGTTTTTGGTGGCAATGATGCTACCAAAAAGACTCAGAAGACTTTGTTGAAACAAAACTATGAAAACTTTACTTCAAATAATGAGTCCATTAATAGCATATTCACAAGACTCCAAAAGATTGTAACACAACTCACTGTGTTTGGAATTGAGGTAAAAAGGGAAGACCTCAACTTGAAGTTTCTAAGGAGTCTACCTTCTGAGTTTTACACCAATGTTATTGTCTGGGAAGACAAATCTGAACTGGAAACAATGAAGCTCAATGATCTTTACAATAACTTTAAAGTTATTGAACAAAGATTGAAGAAGGTTGGGAAGCTAAGTACAAGCTCTGAGAACTTAGCTCTTATATCATCATCTGTAGATGACAGTTCTAATGATGAAAGTAATGAAGATCAAAATGTTGCTCATAATAGGCATACCACACTCCATCTTTATTATACAGTATTAAATATAAGACCAATCTACATGAGTATGTTATGGCTTCACAGGTATTATATTAAAAGTACTATATCATGTGCATTGCATTGAATTGTTTATGTTGGCAACATGCCATGCAACATGTATATTTTATTCATGTAAACATTATATTACATTTCTAACATGACAAATCGTGCAACACTTATATTTTATTCAGGTAAACATTGTATTACGTTTCCGACATGCCATACTCGGTAAAGTTGTACATTCTCAAAACTTTATACTCCTATAAATAGGAAACAATACTAAGTTATTGGGATCATAAAAAAACACGCTACTACTACTACTACTTCCTTCTTTAACACATTTTATCATATCACCTTGTGTAACATCTGACTTGATCGTCGGAGTGTATTACGGGGAGTGAGTCCCGTATATATTCTAACGATATCTCTTGTTTCTTGAGTGATACAGGTCCACGTGTTCAACGGTTCAACGGTCAACGCTCGCCATTTGGACCCGTGAATCAGCGTATCATCAATTGGCGCCATCCGTGGGACCCGATAAAATACTAGCTACGTATTCTCCCTTGTGTATCACTTATAAACTACTAGTGATAACCTTCTTACTTAAGGGAATAAACATATACAAATCAAAGGTAAATAAGCTCTTTGATATCCACTCGAATGAAATGAAAAACTATAAGGTATGATATTACAATAACTTTAATTTAACCTTATTTGATCGATTCTCAAAGAAACTATGACCCTATTTCTTGTTCTACCCTGTTTTCAATAACAACAACATCTTAAAAGAGGTAAAATGCTTTATATAGGAATTATTAAATAGGACATGTTGGTTGTATGTTTTAAAACTTGATTTTTAGAAATCACAGTCACGTAATTCAATCGTGATTGAGACTAGTCTCTATACTAGTACCATCCAAAGAACATGCTCTTGCAATAGTTTCATTGCATGACCCATAAGTTCTGAACCTACCGGTCGAAGGTCCTTATAGCCTTATTCATAATATAGTTTATGTGTGCAATAGCTGGCTACGAAAGTAATAACTGCGCTAATGGATTGTCTAGCAATTCTCATGATATCAAGCAAACACATAAAAATTTAACATGAGTACGTCGTATATATGAAAGAAATAAAGGGAGAAGGATAAACATATAGGAACACACACATACCCATGGACTTTATTCTGCCTTTGTACTCGATCCATTCTATTTGGATTCGGGGCACAATCCAAGTTTGAGTAATATTCTACAAAGACGATGCACTCAACATACGTAATACGATAACTACCTGTATCTCAAACAAAAGCCGGAGCACAAACATGAAAGTGCGGAAACACGACATCTAGTCACGAAGGTTCAACAAGGAGGTAATCAATTTTAGCTTGGTGACGATCCAATATTCGTAGATTCTGGCCTACCACAGATGTAATTATCTCTCCCCTTAGTTGATTTATCCCTTTATTTGTGTGCTCGTGGTTATGAGCACACCATCTTGCTTGGTTTACATAGAATATATACATATTGACCTGATCTGCTACATGAAAACATACATGAATTTATATGCATAGATAACCCAACTCAAATTTATGTGCGTACCAATTGCGAAAGCATGGAGTACAAGTTCATACTACTTTACTAGTTACTAATATAGCCAAATCGCTTTTAGTAAATAAAACAGAATTGGTAAAGAACTTATTAGCTCTTACAAAAAAGTTTGGACTCTAGTTATTGATCACTCACTAACTGCACAGCAATTCTAGATAGCAATGATCTTTGATGCCTTTAGTATGTCAAACCAAAAAAAAAAAAAAAAGGAACACGACATTTAAGCATGTACGTATTCGAAGATCTTTCTTTTATATATTTAATCCATCAGGTGACTTTGTGACTCAAAGTTGCACTTAGTATCAGTAATAAGGGTACTAATAGTGGAAAGTAACAGTGAGTAATAGGAGAAGTAATGGTTCAAACAACGACCTGCATTATCTAAGTCGGATGCAACCTCAGTCATTCTTGCATATCAAAAGAGCAAGAAGCAATGTCAACTCATGTAGCATATTGGCATCGTTAGATATCCAAGTGTTGTTCCAATTAGCAAGATATGGTCATGTCAATCAACGCTATGACACACCTAAACCTGGAATGAGGCACACCTACTCAGACTACCTGGCACGACCTACCTAAAAAGTTGCAGAGTATGCTGAACACATGACACAACCCGTTCATTTCAGTCTTGAAGAAACAACAAACACCAACGGGCAGAACTAAAGACCTCTGTCTTTGTGAGGTATTTACGAGGTGTTCAAAATCTCTTTCAAACACCCCAGCCTAACCCACTTAAAAAGTAGGGGGTAATCATTTGTGGTTTAGTGATGATCAAATATTCGTAGAGTCTAACCCGCCACAGAATAATCAACCTTATGTTCTTGTGAGATGATCCCATGGTTTGGGTCCATCTGTATAAGTAAGATGCAAGCCTGAAGAGCACTTTGAGAGCTACACATGTCTCACACATTGACTGGGGCAACAACATGAACGTTTCATGAGGCTGCTAGAGCACGACCAACTGATCACGTGTTTTTGCAAGGTACCAAAGATGTAGGTTCACATGGCATCACTAGACATCGACACACCAACATTGTGCAAACTGATACGCTTAATGAAGCATGTGTCATAGTCGCACTAAGCTGAATATTTGCCATGACCATTGAATTGGCCACGGGTGAACAACCCATATAGTTGCACATATAATGGTATGGCCCAGGTCACATAAGTCGCCGTTTATTAGTGCAACGACTCGACCATGTGCTGAAAGTCAATATGAATCCAGTTTGTAGGCGCGACTCTCCCATGGAATTAATTAGACCTGGAGGTTAGCAAAGTCTTCTCTCGGTTTACAACGAGGTATCACCACAATTAAGTTTTTAAACAATAATAGACACGATTGTTGATGTTATACTATTCTTACTCAGTTACTCATATATTGAACCACTAATATATTTTACTTTCATAATTAAGGCTTTGAATAAGAACTACTAAAAGCACACTTATGCATACATATGTCCCGACTTATGCATACACAACTTTCAAAAGCATGAGTACATAGGTGCCTAACCACTATGATTCAGGTGCTGCTCCTTTCCTACTGATTAAAACAAAGGTACTACACATTCATTGGTTTTTAGAAAATGAGGCTATGCAATGAGGCAAATCATACTCAATCCTATTTTTCAAAGAAAAATTGCTAGCTTTACACCATGACAATCATTGATGCATCCATCCAAATGAAATAATAAATGCATATTGTAGTCTCCTTGAGACAAGAAAATGAAGAGTTGAACCAAACAAGTGGTTACAACATACTAGCAGCAGACTAAGTTCATGGAAATATGTGTTTCACTTCTCTATCGCTTTTATTTTTTGGTGCTATGTTATTACCTTCAGAAAGGTTTCCGCATCCCATCATCCAGATTTCTTTTGGATCCATACTCGACACACAACTAAAGTTATAAGAAAACTGATTCAAGTGATATGCATTTGTATCAATCACAAGGATGGTGTTGCTACTCCCCTCACCCCACCTTTCTTAAGTAAAGGCGTTGATATAGAAGAGAAGCAAAAAAAGGTTCCTGTTATGTTATTTAACAAGGGTATTATATTGTTATAATACCCTCGAAATCTTTTTGAGCAAGTTTATCCGGATGACACAAAAGAGCATTTTTAGGTCATATATTGCACTTGCTAAAAAGTCAGTTTTGGCATATACGAGGAGGCCCCAAGAACAACATCGTCACTTGACAATCAGGTTTGGCTTCTTGATTTCATGCGCATATAAATCATGCCTTACTCAAAAGTTGATGATATAACCATTAATCTATCACTTGTTGTTATACGAATGATAACATTATTTTCCACCCATTTATATAACTGATCTAACAAGGAAAATGCAAGAATCTTATGTATCTCCTATAGGAAAATAATGATGCAACGAGGTCGAGAATCATGCAACACTGCAAGGCCTTTTCAAAGACATGAGACCATATCACGCAAAAGCGGAATAACCGCTCCAAAGTAGTGAAACTCCATCACGCAAAAGTGGCACGACCACTTCCATGATTATCTCCCGAAATTAAAAGGATGAGAAGCATTAAGTAGCTAATCGTAAGCTTAATATAAAAGCTAAGCAAAAAGGTCCGGACCAATACAATATCCTGCCATTAAAGGAGTAAAAAGCTATAAATAGCTAACACACAAAGTGGCATGTCCACCCCAAAGACGTGGAGTCATAGCGCGAAAGAGCGATAAACCGCTTTAAAGACGTGAAATTTCATTACGCAAAGCAAAAACTTCGTCAAGGAAACATGAAACTCTATCGTAAAAATGACACTGCCCCGCCATCAAAAGGATATAGCACAACTATAAATAGCGACATGTGCATACATAAAAGTGTCAAAACTCATATCATAATCTCGTCCTTAAAGGGATAAGAAGTTGTAAATCACTAACACAAAAAACTATATATGATACATAGCTAATGCAACAATATGCAAAATAGAACATCATCCCAACAAAAAATGGGATATGAAGCTATGAGTAGCTGTTACACAAATTCTAATACATAAATGGCGACACGGCATAAATACACCTTCTCGCCAATATATAGCCATTTAAAAGGAAATAAACTGCGAACACGCAAAGCTTAATATATAATAATGATGAAAATGTCCAAATAAAGACGTTATCACACCAATATATATGATATGTGTGTTGTCCCAATAATAGATCTTTAATAAGTTGCAATTCAATTGAATAAGTAAAATCTAAAATGTTTCATTAACCTTTAATCGATCTATGTATCTACATATATATATGTTTTGAATCGGTGTAATGAACCGACACAACCATTCACATAACCGAAATAACTACCATAACTACTTTTCGGTTATTAAGTTTCTAACTAACAAGTTTGGTCCTTTATGTTCTAACTATTACAAACAAAGCAATGTATTAAGATTATTCGGTCTTCATTCTCCTCCTTAATCTTGATCGTTGCTTTTCTTTAAATCTTGAACTCCGAGCATCTGTCGCATTGTTGTGAACTTTAATCTTGGTAGAGCCTTTGTTAGAATATCTGCTCTTTGTAGTTCTCCGCTGACATGTTCCACATTGATGTGTCCATTCTCTACGCATTCTCGAATAAAATGATAGCGAATGTCGATGTGTTTACTTCTTCCATGAAAAACTGGATTCTTCACTAGTGCTATTGCTGAAACGTTGTCTACCTTCAGCGTTATCTTCTTTTCTTCACTTCCAGTTAATTCACTAAGTAATCTTTTCAACCATAAGGCTTGACATGCTGCTGCAGTAGCCGCCATGAATTCTGATTCACACGATGATAGCGCCACTGTCGGTTGCTTCTGAGTACTCCATGTAATGGGTGACTCTCCAAAGTAAAATACTATGCCAGTAGTTCCTTTTCCTTGATCAGTGTTGATTCCATAACTACTGTCGCTGTAACCTGTAATCTTGCAGCCGCCTTCTTTCTTGTAAATTATGCCATGCTCCTTTGTTCCTTTGATATATCGAATTACTTGCTTAACCGCCTTCAGGTGGTGATCTTTTCGATCTTGCATAAATCTGCTGAGTAACCCGACTGAATAACTAAGATCTGGTCTTGTATGTAGTAAATATCTGATACTTCCTATTAAGCTTCTGTAGTAAGTTGCGTCAACTGAATTTCCATCTTCCGCCTTGACCAACTTAGTACCTGGATCCATGGGTATCTTCGTATCATTACTATCCGTCATACTTGTCTCCTTTAAGATCTTGTTAATATATCCTGTTTGCTTGATTGTAATCTCTCCTCCTGTCTGTGTAACTTCTATCCCAAGGTAATAAGCTAACAATCCTAAATCGCTCATTTCAAACTTTTCTTCCATTTGAGATTTAAATAAATCTAATTCTTTCTTTGGAGTGCCCGTGATTATCAAATCATCTACATAAACTCCAACTATAATCGTAGAATTCTTATTTCTCCTTGTATAGACTGCTTGCTCGAGATTACACTTCTTAAAATCTAATGACTTTAATGTTTGGTCAAGCTTCATGTTCCAAGCTCTTGGTGCTTGCCTTAATCCGTATAAAGCTTTAATAAGCTTATAAACTTTTCCTGAGTTTTCTGGTTGTACAAAACCTTCAGGTTGTGTAACATAGACTTCCTCCTTCAAATCTCCATGTAAAAATGCTGATTTTACATCTAAGTGGTGAACTTGCCATCCATGATATGCTGCTAATGCTAGTATTAATCGTACTATTTCTATCCTAGCAACTGGGGCAAATACTTCATCGAAGTCTATTCCTTGTTCTTGTACATATCCTTTTGCTACTAACCGTGCCTTATACTTGATGATCTTTCCTTCTGCATCTCTTTTGGTTTTAAAAACCCACTTAAGTCCTATTGCCTTTTGGTTTTCTGGCAATTCAGTAAGAAACCATGTTTTGTTCTTGTTGATTGAATCCAATTCAATCTCCATGGCCTCAATCCACTTCTTATCTACTGATGCTTCCTTATAGTTACGAGGTTCTTCTTCTATGAAGAGTAAACTAGGTGTTTCAACTACACTTGCTGTTTCATAAACTTCTTTCAAGTCCTTTAAACCTCTAACCGGTGTATGATCATATCTTCCTGAGCTTCCTAACGAGCTTCTAAGTGAACTAATAATAGTAGCTTCTCTTTCACTTTCTGAGTTAGGTTCGTAAGTATGTGTTGGTGGTGTGACTGGTGAATCTGGTTCTGACAATGGATCTAGTGTTGGTTCTAGTACTTGATCCTCTTGGTGATACATATCGTCTGCATCTCCTATGTTGATTTGTATAGGTTTTTCATTGTCAATTTCGCCTTCCACAAAACTAGCCCAAAATGTGTCTTGTGTACTTACATCTTCTCCAATCTTATTCCAATCCCACGGCTGTATTTCCATAAACTTTACGTCCCTACTAACATATTTCTTCTTGGCTATTGGATCATATAACCTACATGCTTTTGATCCTTCCTCTACTCCCAAATAAACCAATGGTATGCTTCTATCATCCAGCTTCTTCAAATGAGGTATTGTTATCTTTGCATAAGCTGTGCATCCAAATATTCTTAGGTTCTCTAAGTTTGGTTTTCTACTGTAGAGTGCTTCATATGGAGTTTTATCTATCAGGGCTCTTGTAGGTACCCTATTCAATATGTAAATAGCATGTCTAACTGCTTCCGCCCAAAAAATTAAGGGTAGTTTCATAGCTTTCATCATACTCCTAGTCATTGATAACACTGTCCTATTTCTTCTCTCTACTACTCCATTTTGTTGTGGTGAGTATGGTGCTGTCAACTGTCGTGCTATTCCATTATCCTTACAGTACTGTGTGAATTCATTTGAAGTAAATTCACCTCCTCTATCTGTTCTTAGCATCCTCACTTTCAATCTTAACTCCATTTCTATTTTCTGTTTAAATTCCTTAAATGTACTAAATGCTTGATCCTTAGATTGTAGAAAGTAAGCCCACATAAAACGTGTACAATCGTCTACTAACAAGAATATTAGTTTCTTGCCTGAGTGTGTTGCTGGACTTATAGGACCACAGAGATCTCCATATATCAAGTCCAACGGGTTCTTAGATCTGAATTTAGCTTGGTTTGGAAATGGTGTTCTACTTTGTTTTCCTAATAAACATGCATCACAGATTTGTCCTGCATGATTTATTCTAGGTACTCCATCCACTAGACCCTTCCTAGTCATCTTGTTCATAACATCAAAGTGCAAATGACCTAATCTAGCATGCCATAACCAATCCTGGTTATCTATATTTGCTAAGAGACAAATAGGTGTGTCTATCTGTAATCTAATACTGTAAAGTCTATTCTTAGATCTTTCTACTTTCATCAACAACTTCATGCTCTTATCATACAAAGTCAATTTATCTCCGTCCATTAACACTTTACAACCTATTTCCGTAAGTTGTCCTAGACTTAGTATGTTGCTCTTAAGGTTTGGTATAAAGTATACATCTGTCACTACCTTATGTTCTTGGTTTTTACAACCTAATAGTATAGAGCCTTTTCCCTTTATCTGTACATACGATCCATCTCCAAAACGTACTCGTCCTGTTACGCTTTCATCTATATCCTTAAAATGACTTTTAGTTCCCGTCATATGGTTACTTGCACCGTTATCTAAATACCATATGCTTGCATCCTTTGAAGCATATTTTCCCGGTTGAATTTAGCCTTCATTCAACAACACTCCCTCGTGTTTGGTTTCGTGCATAGTCATTAACAATGATGGTTCATCCTCTTCTAAGATAAGGTTTGATTGTTCCTGAGTTGTTGGTTTTGATCTACATTTATCTCGAAAGTGTCCAAGTTTGTTGCAATTATAACACCTTACATTGCTAAAATCAAACTTACTCGAATTCTTATTTTGGTTATCTTTATGGTTCGAGTTATTTCTATTCTTATTTTTATGCCAGTTTCTTCGTGAATAATTCGATCTACCTCCACGCTTATTAAAACTTTTCTTTTTATCTGAGTGTTCGTCATGTGCAAACAATAAGTTATCCTGGCTTTCAACTTGTCCTCCCTTTCGTAATTTTATCCTTTCCTCAAACGCTTTGAGTTTTCCAATGATCTCATCTAGGGTTATATCGTCTAGATCATTTGTTTGTTCTATGGATGCTACTATTTGTATGAATCTATCTGGTGTGGAATCTAATAGTTTTCTAACTAAAAGAGATTCATCTAGTGTTTTCCCTAGTTCTTTTGCCTTTGTCACATAACCATTCAATTTTTCCGCAAATGCATCCACCGTCTCATCTTCCTTCATATAAAGTGAGTTAAATCCAATCATCAATGATTGTAGTCGTGCTTGCTGCACCTTTTCTTCTCCAACGTGTCTCTTTCTCAATGATTCCCATAATTCCTTAGCCGTCTTACAACTCGCTACTTGTAAGATTACATCTTCGGTTAACGCTTGGTATATGAAAGCAATTGTTGCTTTATCCTTTTTATCATCTACGTCTACCCCATCCTTATATTCAATAGTTTCCCAAAAACCTTGTGCACCTAATATTGCCTTAATTTGTATAGCCCATACTGTATAATTTGTGTTTTTCAATTTTGGACATTGGTATTGTGCAATCGGTATTACGGTTTTTGTTGCGTTAGATGTACTAGCGTCATCCCCGGCCATGTTAGATGTATATTTTATGATTTTCACTTTCTAATCCGTATGGGAATAATTTTTTTCTTTGTATGGTATCTTCTAATATGAAATATAGTTTTTGAAATTCCTTAATACTATGGGATCAATTAATAGTTCTCGGGATTTCCTAATAGCATAAACTAATATGATCTATACTATATAAAATGAAATCCAGAAAATTGAAACTTGTGACCTTTTTTAATTTCGTATAGAATACGAGATGTAGATGTTTCGACTTGTTATAATTTGGTCACCAACTTTGTTCCCTTTTTCCTGCGCCAAAATCCTTTTAAATTTCAGTGCCTCGTTGTGTTTTTCAGAGTGTTATTCGACCCAAAATTAACCAACACTTCTCGGTTATGTTTTGTTGTTGTCGCTGTCCTTGTTCTCGAATCAAACAAAACTACACAACCCTTCATACACTTGTCGAATCTGCTTCTAATTTTGCCAACGAGTCTATATTCCAAACGTTCCACTGCCTTCACTTGGCTCTCCTTATTACTGCTGTTTGTTGAATGAGTTCAACACGCAAATAAGAAATACCACACTACACGTTATCACCCTTTGTGTGTTTGATCTCGGTATTGAGATCACGCAGTCTCCTACACACAGACTTGTATTACCACGCCTTGGTAACACAACCGAACCCAAATCAAACTGTTTGCTGCGCTCCTGGTTCGTTCTAATGAAAACAACGACAGTCACTTGTCTTGTTTTCTCCCCACGTTGTTGTTGTCTTTGTGTTCTTGCGACACAAAACTCCACACTCTTCTCTTTCAAACAATCAATAATACTACGTATACGTTTTTTCTCAACCAACAACGCCCTTTTGCTTTGTGTTTCTTTTTTCTTCGAACCGGTTCTATCTTTTCTACACAAAGTCTCCACTCTTCTTCCTCAACACCAATTCACTCTCGATGTTGTACACTTGCAACTTCTACGCAAAACAGATCGTGCACTATCTCTTCTACGCGTTCCTTATTCACACTTGTTTGTTTCCTTGGAAGAATTAAAAAACAAACGTCCCTTCGCTTTGAAGAAAAAAACCAGCGAGAGTCTTTTTTTCCCAGCGTTCAAAAGGCCTCTTTGTTAAGGTTTCTGTAAAACATTTTCCAGATATTTCGAAGTATAAAACCTTGCTCTTGATGCCAATTGTTGTCCCAATAATAGATCTTTAATAAGTTGCAATTCAATTGAATAAGTAAAATCTAAAATGTTTCATTAACCTTTAATCGATCTATGTATCTACATATATATATATGTTTTGAATCGGTGTAATGAACCGACACAACCATTCACATAACCGAAATAACTACCATAACTACTTTTCGGTTATTAAGTTTCTAACTAACAAGTTTGGTCCTTTATGTTCTAACTATTACAAACAAAGCAATGTATTAAGATTATTCGGTCTTCAATGTGTCTAAATACACATATATTTTACATTGTTAAACCCACAAAAACGACCAAAAGCACACAAATAAACCATATAATGTTACAAATATCTTTGAAATGTGTTTTTGGGTATTTCAGATACAAAAGGATTGAAAACAAATGAAAAACGAACAAAGTTTACATAATTGACATTTTTAGTCCCTGAACTTTCAAAGATTGTCAAAATTAGTCCCTTGTCAAATTAATTCAAAGAAAAGTCAACTTAAGTCCTTGGGAATTTTAAAAAGGTTCAATATTGGTCCTTGGATAAAAGTTTCACAAATTGGCAAAACAAGCCCCTCAACTTTGAAAATTGACATATTTGGTCCCCGGTGTTTTAAAATGGAAACTTTACATTAATGGTCCTTGGGTTATCAAATGAGGCAAGATTGGTCCTTGTAAACTACTTTGGAAAAATTACATAACAGGCCCTTGCATTTTCAGGAAACTACAAATTGGTCCTTGGGCTAATGTAAACTACAAACAAACACCCTTTACTAAATAAAACACAAACCCACCCAATATTAATCCAACCCAACTCCTAAACCCTTATCCCTTGGCCCATTTCCCTCATAAGCCCACCAAAGCTTAAATATAAACACCCCGTTTCTCTTTAGATATCAAAACCCTCGGTCAAACCACCCCAGTCAACCCTAATCCTTTTCCCTCCCCCGTGACTTCTCCCTGCCAAAACCTGCAACACCAACACCATCATCACTCCCTACATCACTACTAGTCCACACTCCAACCCTGCCACCATTACTTTCCACCACAAAAATACAAACCCACCCCCTGCCAAGAGCTATCTGCCAAAAAGTTTTCCCGCCAAAAATGAGTAAATGGCCAGGATTGAATCTAAGCCATCCAAGGGCTCACAATAAAGTGGGAAAAGCTGAAGTGGGTCTCAGTAACCCTAAACGGTGACTATAAAAGAAGGAAGAAAGAGGCAGAGAAGGAGTTAGCTTATTTAGTTAATTATGTAGTATAGAGAAGTGTAATGTTAGTGTAATCTTGGCTTATTTAAGTTCTAGTTTACAGTTATTTATCTTTAAGCTTCTTAAATTCAGGCATTGTATCTGTACCTTTCAATTTTATAAAAAGTTCCAAGTTTTTTTATACTTTGTTTCCAACTGCTTATTGTGCTCATTGTTTATGTTCTGCTTAACAACTACTTAGTTACTGCTTATCCATCCTCATATGCTTATCTAGCTCAGTTTTTAGTTTTCAATTATTTTTAATTTTTAGCTTATATGTGTTGATTTTAGTCATAAACTGCTTATTAGGGTTAGCTTATTCTAAACTGCTTAATTTGTGCTTGTATCTGCTTATCAAGTAACTTTAGGCCTAGTGTGAAACCTTTGCTCAAAAGATTTTGGTTAAAACCTACGTTTATAATTTAAAAATCCATTTTCTCAATCCTAAAAGGGGTGTTTGGTTCAGTGCATTTCCATGTATCCAGGCTTATTCTTGTTGCCACAATTGGTTTATATAGTTTGTATTATACACGGTTAGGCTAGTTAATGCAGAATATACCACTACCTTTTGCTCAAAAGTCAAATTTCACTTTTGATCCCACTTGTGAGTTCACTGTTAGATTTTCATGTTCCTTAATCATGCCATTAGGTGCATAAGTAGTTTCTATAGCATAATTTAGTTTCAAATTAGTTTAGAACATCATCATCAATCAGTTAGAGTAGATCCAAACTCATTTAAGTCAAACAAGTAGTATTAGCAAAAAAGTCAAGTTCCATGTCTGAATAAAACAGGACAGATTTCAAATGAATCCCTAGGGTTCATTAGTGGATGAAATTCTAAAGTTTTTGAGTTTTTGTAAACTTGGCCAGCTTGTTAATCCATAGCAAAAAGAAAATTAGATTTTGAAAAAGATTTGGACATGGAAAATTGAGTTGGAAATTGACTATGTGCCATAAGAACTCCCCTGCACCAGCTTCACCACCCAGAGTTCATGAGTATCCACAGCCTTCATTTGTGGGCCCCAGACTTTGAACCATGGCTTATTAGAAAGCTCTCTTGGTTAGCTTTTAGGATTAAGATTTAAGATGAACCTCCAATCACCCCTGTGGTCCCCACGGTGGGCTGCAAGTGTCACCTTTGGCCTGTGTGGTCTGAGGTATGTTGGATTGGCTTATTTCTGCTTATTTGATCTTTGTAGCCTGTTCATTGGTACTTTTTAGTTTATTTGCATCACCTTTAGCACCTGTTAGCTTATTGTATCCTTTAGATTAGCTGTTAGATTATTCCTTAGCCTTGTCAAGTTCAAAGTTTTATTTTAAACCTTTCTTTAGCTCAACTGTTGGGACTATTAGTTTAGTGAATTGGGCCAAAGATCACAAGCTCATAACTTGCTCATCAGTCATGCTTGTTCTAAGCTTTTGAGCATTTTAGAAAGCTCACACTTCCTGCTCATTGATTCCAGGCTTGTTTTGGACTCTTAATCCCTTGCCCCTAGCTTATTAGTAGCCTGCAACCAAGCCTGAAGGCTTGGTTGGTTCTGAGTGGTCTTTGGATGTGCTTATTTGCCTCTGTGAGCTTATTCTGTGTTTCTTTCTTGTCCAATTAGCTTAATGTCAGTTCCTTAAGCTTGCTTTCATCTTATTTCCCCTTGATTCCCAGCTTGTAGCTTGTTGAGAGTGTTTGAGCTTGAAATCCAATTTCTAGCTCATAAGCTTTCTTTTTGCTTATTTTTAATTTTCAAAATTTTTGTCTTTGTTAAAGTTGTTTCATTTTAATAGTTTAATAGGTTGGTAAAAGAAAAAAAAATCAGAAAAATAAAAATATAAATCTAGTGATAGCTTCTATTTAATGTAATTTAGATTTTTAATTTTTTTTTTTAATTTTTGTTAAGTACTTATATGTTTTTATATTTTTCTTAAATTTCTATCAAATTAAAGTGTTTGTAGAATAATTTTCAGAATTTTTGCTTTTCATTTAGTATTTATTAGAATTTATATTAGTTTAATTAGTTATTAATTAATATTAGTAAATTAAATAGTTTTAATAAATTTTGTTAAACAGTAGTATCTTTTTATATTTTTCCTAGGTCCTCATAATATTTAGTACTTTTAGTAATTTTCTTATAATTTTCACTGTTAATTTGATAATTTCTAGATTTAATTTTAATTAAATTAGTTTAAGTTTAAAAACCAAAAAGAACATAGTTTTAGCATTTAAATTTTATCTCAAATCACTTTTTCTAATTTTCCTAGCTTCTATAAGTTTTTAAGTATTTGTAAAAATTTGATTTGTAATTTTCTCTTTTCATTTGCTATTTTTCTCATTTAATATAGTTTAAATATCTTTTAATAAATAATAAGTAATTAATTTCTTAATTAGCTTAAATATAATTTTTAGAAAGTTTTTATATTTTTTTTAGATTCCTGTGATGGTGTAATTTTATAAAAAGTTTTATGATTTTACAAACTAGCTTAGTATTTATTATAATTATAGTAATTTAAATAGTTTAATTAAGTTTAAATAGTTTTTAATTAATAAAAATTAAATAAAAAGTCTAAAAAAAATATTTTCTTTTTCCATTAATTTTCTTTTATTATTAGGATTGTAAAATTATAATTTTCGTATTCGTAGGTATTTTATTTCTATAAAACTCGCGTTTTATTTCGTACGTTCACGTAACTTTAATCTGAACGTACGCGTTTAGACTTAGCTCGCGTTTTTAGGTTATCTGGTCATCAGTAATCGTTAATATAGTGTTTCTAATTTATTTTCATTCCTCCTATCTTAGTGTAATCATACAAATCACTCAAACCCCTTTTCTGTCCAAATTCACCCGATCACAAACCCGTTTGATTACCATCACACCTCGTCGGGACATAACGACCCGGGAAAACCCCTATACTTCCACGGAGAATTGAGCCTAAGGAGTTTGACTAGATTGACCACATCCGTGGTTGACTTTAGTTGACTGTTTTTGCCTCAATCAATATAGCCATTTAAAAGGCAATAAACTGCGAACACGCAAAGCTTAATATATATAATATTGATGAAAATGTGCAAATAAATACGTTATCACACCAATAAAGCCATTTCAAAGGCAATAAACTGATAACGCAATCTTAATACATAATAATGGGACAATTTTCAAAGACATTGTCCCTCCATTGAAATCATAAAAAGACATATATATTGACTACGGTTTCATGGTCATATCCTGGACATAATTGATGTTGTTTGGAAACACAAGAGAATTTGATTCCTAACACTTACCTGATACTCATGATGGTATAAGTTGCATATACATACCTAAGTTACTAAAGTCTATGCACGCGACATTTACGACTCGCCTACTTAGACTCGGGGGTTTGATAGTGTTCAGTCTTGAATAAATACTATTTAGTGAATTGGAGTCAGCAAGTGGGATATCAACTTGCATAGCATATATTTGGTCTCTTACAAATTTGATTCTATTAGATATGATCATTTATTTGATCCATGTTATATTCATGTATGTACATGGATATGCAAGATGGATGTATATATGCATTTCTTACTCAAGTGAATAACTTGCATATGCAAGTTTAATATCTCTGATAAAATATTCACGTGGGCTCTACAAATATATGGAATATATTCGCTTATATCCTATCCTTGCAACATTTTGTATCCTATAAATATGATACATATTATAAGATGAAGACACACCAATCTGCTCCTAAACTTCTATCTATCATCTTTCCACTCTCACTTGCATCTTTCTCTACTACTAGCAGAATTATTCTATTGATAGAATACACATGAGGAATACCCTGAATTATCCTCTATATATTACTTCCTAAGTATACTCGGTTCCATTTAGAAAATGTGGCGTAAAACCGCATATATAATGTGAGTTACCCAATGGGAAATCGCCACCCGAGACACCAATTCCTCTCAATCTTTATTACATTCTAATGCATACACTATATATGCTCAATACTAACTTGATCGTCGGAGGGGGTTTCCCGGGCTCGGCCCGGGGCCTCTCTAACGAGCTTTCTTTGTCTTTTCAGCACTGTTACCGAAGACCCGAAGTCAAGGTCACCACAAGTAAGACGGCCAGGTCATCACCTTGACGACCATGCGGATTTTGGTAACATCAAATGGCGCCATTTATTCAAAGGGTTAGGACACCTTTTATTCAAAGGATTATGACTAAAATTGTTGGCTATAGCAGCAGACTCAGATGATTGTGAAATGCATCTTGTCGCTCCACCGGTTAACGATGGCCCAACATTGGGCTGAATAGGCAGACTTCTGGCCCCAAACGGTCCCCATCGCTTCAATATCATAATATGTTGAGAAGGATTAACGCTTGTAAGGTATCCAATAAGTCCAACATCTACAAGAGTATAATAATCAGATCAAAACATGTATAACAAAATAGAAACACATATATATAAAAAAAAAAAAAAAAAAAAAAAAAAAAAAAAAAAAAAAAAAAAAAAAAAAAGATACACACCATGATCGCCTCATGAAGCATGGTTCCAAATCTTTGTATGCCCAATTGTTGCTCAACCCACCAGCAACCAACACGCCATCTGGGAAATTATGGTTGTACAAAACATGCTTCTCCAACATACTAATTTGTTCTCTCAACACAATGGACAACCTTGGGCATGGATCGGATCGTATGGTATCGGCACCAAGCTGCATAGAAGGTAAAAAAGGGTGCCTCCGTATCCAGAAAAAATTAGTTTGCCACTGGCTCAGGTTCACTTTCAACCCCCCGACAATTACCTTGCGCTGAGAACGAGGCGTAAATGTAAACCATCCCCCATTGGCAGATATATGGTAGAAGCACCGAAATAAAGTCGAAGTAGGGACTATATGCATAGCACGACAGTGAAGCTCGAAGCATAAAATCCTCCGATAGCCATCGGGGCAAAGTTTTGAAATATGAAATCCATAGCTCGACAACAGCTCTAGCAACAAAGGAGAAACAGGAAACCGCAAGCCTGCCTCCAAGAAGTTTTGATAAATACCCACGATACCGTGCGGGGCATTCATGATCCCTATCGAAGAGAGTGGTGCTTGTGCGTCAAGATGACCAGGAAGTCCATATTTATCACACAAATCTTTCACATCTTGAGCCGAAAGGCGGGATCCGAAGGTATGTATAGTGCTGAGGTTTTTATCACTCATGAGAAAGGCAGTAAAATGGACTGAAGAAGTATTCCAACCTTGGCAACAATTTAAGTATTTATAATAGGCTTCAATGCAAACAAACCATACACGGATCAAACCTATTATTTATAGACTATAGAATAGACTTAGGCGGTATAGATAAACTCGACTTTTTTATTATCTGAATGCATATCTCAAAAAGAAAATGATTACCAAAAGATTCTCTTATTCAGCTTTCTAAGAGCCTATGCATGAATCTATACCTATGATATCATACATAGCCTGGGGGACATAATAGGCATACCACACTCCATCTTTATTATATTTTATATAAGACCAATCTACATGAGTATGTTATGGCTTCACAGGTATTATATTAAAAGTAATATATCATGTGCATTGCATTGAATTGTTTATGTTGGCAACATGCCATGCAACATGTATATTTATTCATGTAAACGTTATATTACATTTCTAACATGACAAATCGTGCAACACTTATATTTTATTCATGTAAACATTGTATTACGTTTCCGACATGCCATACTCGGTAAAGTTGTACATTCTCAAAACTTTATACTCCTATAAATAGGAAACAATACTAAGTTATTGGGATCATCAAAAAAACACACTACTACTACTACTACTTCCTTCTTTAACACATTTTATCATATCACCTTGTGTAGCATTTTCACATCTGACTTGATCGTCAGAGTGTATTACGGGGAGTGAGTCCCGTATACATTCTAACGATATCTCTTGTTTCTTGAGTGATACAGGTCCATGTGTTCAACGGTTCAACGGTCAACGCTCGCCATTTGGACCCGTGAATCAGCGTATCATCAGCTCACATTGCTGTTTCCACTGGCAGTGCAAGTGTTACCACTACAGGTTCCAAAAAGAAGATTGCTGGACTTGGAGATCCTACCTTTTATGCTTATCTCTCAAGCCAGGTCAGTGGTTCACTTCTAACAAATGAAGATCTGGAGTAAGTGGATGATGATGATCTGGAAGAGATGGATATCATGTGGCATGTTGCACTGCAAAGTATGAAGGCAAAGAAATTCTGGCAAAGGACAGGAAGAAAAATTATCATTATTGGTAATGAGACTGCAGGCTTTGATAAGAAAAAGGTGGAGTGTTTCAACTGTCACAAGATGGGACACTTTGCTAGAGAGTGCAGAAGACCAAGAAAGCCAGACAACAGATCCACTTGGTACAAGCAAGAGAAGAAGAAGGAGCCTATTGTGAAAGAACCTAAGGCAATGTTAGCCATTGATGGTGTCAGCTATGACTGGAGTTACATGACTGATGAGGAAGAAGCACCCACAGAATCTGCAATAGTGGCAACTGAACTAGCTCTCATGGCCTTCTCTGATTCTGAGGTACACTCTAATGATAGTTGCTCTAAATCATGCAAAGCTTTAAAAGAATGTGATAGACTTAGAGATCTCTTGGATAGCCAAACCACTTAATTAATGGATACTAAGTATACATTGTCTAATTATAAAAGAGGTTTGTCAGTTTTAGAAACAAAAATAGAGCACTATAGAGCAAATGAGTCTAAGTTTAATGATGATATTGTTGTATTAAGACGGGACTTAGACTATAAGATTGTTGTTAATGAGGCACTTAGAGAAGAATTGGAAAAAGCTTAAAAAGGCTAATGAAAATGTTCAGATAACTTGTGATATATTAGCTCATCAATTTAAGTGTATAGATAAAATTTGGGAAGCACATGTGGTTAATAAGGCAAAATCAGGTGTAGGTTACAAGTCTGTCCCTCCACCATTAAGAGGTGTCCCAGCACCTCCAGGTATAGATCTAGCACATACAGGGATAGAAGAGTTTCAAGAACCAATTAGGACTTATGGCCCTCAATTTGTGAAAGAAACTATTGATGAAAAAGTTAAGGTAGAGACTGATGCCTTTGAGAGTGCTAGTGATTCATCTCTAGTGGATGAAAATGTTAAGGTTGAAGTAGAAACAAGTATTCCTGAAGTTATTAAAGTTGAAAAGGAAGAGTCTAGGAAACAAGCTTATCAAACTAGGCAAACTGTAAAATATGCTGAGATGTATAGAAACAGGTCACTAGCTCCTAGGGGAAACCAGAAGAACTGGAATAATCTTAAGTCTCAACAATTTGGTAGTAATTTTGTGTTTAATAACAAAGCATGTCATATCTGTGGCAGTTTTGATCACCAACATGCTAACTGTAACTACCATAAGGGAAGAAGAGAAGTTTTGGGGAAAACAAGGGTGAATGAGAACAATTTTCAAAAATATACTCACCCTAATTCACTAAGTAAAATGATTCCCAGAATAGTTCAACTAAAATCTGGCATCAAACCTCTTACAACTGCTAGAAAAGTTAACACTGAAAATCACCTGTTAAAAGTGCACAACCCATTACTACTTTTGTTAATTCTGTACAAACAGGTAAAAGGACCTTTTATGAGAAAAAGATTGTTTACAACCAGAAGCGGGTACCAAAAACTAAAATTGCTAAGCCAGTAGTTGCCACTGCTAATCAATAAACCCATACTCAACCATTGACAGTTGAGTAAAACCCGATCATCTATTGCACACATTGTCACATACAACCTCAACCCAACACAACCCTCAACAAAGTACCCATATTCTATCTTATCGAATCCCATCTAATCACACACCCATACGGAACTTGCAAGCCTTGCAAAATCAAACAACACACATATGAGGTAACAATATTTACTAATTTATGTTTAATTAAAACGTAATTTGTGATAATGTTAATCGTTAATGCAGAAGGTATGTATGGGAATCAATTTATTTGCGCTTTGGACGATCCTGAAGAGGTTTTGGATGAGTTTGTAAGTTAACACCATATAAGAATTAACTGTTATATCTCTAACAAAGTAGTTGTAAGAAATTGACAATGCTTAAATATTGATATACAGGAACTGCATCATGATTTCGTGTTAGGAGGATCCTATCATGGTAATCGTTATATTTACTTAGTTAACTATGCGAGGACTAGATGGAGAGTTAGTGTAAGAAGTGTATCAGAATTAGTGTGTGTTGTTGAGGGAGCAAGGTGGAATGATTTTGCGATGCACAACATCACCTGTTCGGATGTTGCTTACTTACATTTTATAGAAGAGGGTGAGGATGTGTTTTATGTAGCTACCTACAATGAAGGAGGGGAAGAGTTTCATAATTATGAACCAGTTCATGATCATTTTTGGAGATGTATGGTTGATGTGACAGACACATCTCATCTTATCCATCCAATGCCAGAAGATTTTCTAGCATATCTGCATGGTCTAACAGCTAAAGACTCGGTCATGGTTACTAGTAACACCACTGATTACCAAGTAGAGCTGAAGGTTACACAAGATTGATATGATCGATATGTCCACGTGGCCCTGTGGGGATGTGGTTGGGAGAAATTGGCCCAAGACTTGAATATGTCACCTGGTCAAAAAAATGATGTTTACTCAGGTTGTCCCAGGGGAGGAGTATAATGTCATGTTGTTTGACAATGATGGAGGGGCCATCACAACAGTAGAGACATACAGCACCAACATAGCCATGAATGCCCTTTGTCACCAACCAGCTGACTATGGTATGTTCTAGTTTTTTAACTTTAACTACACCAAGTATCTCACAGCAGTGTAACTTATTTGATTATATGTAATATTAAATTCAGATTTTGAAACCCCCCGGATGAATTAGATGTGTAATTGGGAACACCACACAGTCCATGACCAAGAAGAAAGGGCATTCTATAGGAAGATGATTGCATCCTTCTGGAGAGATGGCCGACTTGTAAGTCTAGTGATAGAGTTGCTTAATAAGATATATTAATGTCATTTGTATCATATATTGTGTGTCTGATATAAAGATTGATGGATCATAATGTGTATTAAAAGCATCCCATGACAAACTAATGATAAGTTTTGTACATTTTTTATCAGTTCATACCATCAAAAATTGTTAAGTACAACTTGTATGGGTTCTCTAAAGCGGGTGTGAAGCATAAAAGCATAGAGAAAGAGTTCGAAGTTCGTGAGAGGACACTTCAAGTTGGTCAAGGGAAGATCAGGAGGCAAGTGGCTATTGTTTCATTATCTAGTTTCAGGCAATTGAGGGCAGAAGCATATTTTGGTCAAGGTTCAATGGTCCGCTTCTTTCTAGGTGATGAAACTAACAGGTCACAAACAGTTTTACATTTTGATGTGTGCTGATGGAGCTTTAAAGTTGGATGAATGATATTATGTAAACATACTTTGTAGTTCGTATATATGGTGGATTTGTGGGCACAAATCAACTTGAACAATGCTTAGACAATTGTTTTGTAACTATATGTGTAGGATAAACCATATGGGTTTGTCCATACACAATTTTGCAAGTATGATGCAATATATGTATGCTTAAACCATATTGTTGTATGTAAATGCTAGTTTCAACCTGCACTTTCTAACACCAAGTTGAAGTGCTATAAGTAACTTTGACTTTCAAAAGTCAAATTGCCATATTGTTGTATGTATATGCTAGTTTCAACCTGCACTTTCTAATACCAAGTTGAAGTGCTATATGTAACTTTAACTTTCAAAAGTCAAATTGTCGTATCCACAACACACCCACAATATTTCAAACAACACCATTTAGAGTAATTTACAAGCTAAACATTAAACAAACCATAGAATGAAGCAGGAACAACAAAATATGTCGTTAATTGTCATAGAGTACAAGCTAAACATTAAACAAACCATAGAATAAACATTAAAAAAAAAAAAAAAAAAAAAAAAAAAAAAAAAATCTATAAGAATTCCACTACGGCTGTGGGGGAAGCTTGGTGGAGTTTCAACAGCTCCCTAGCCAACTCCCAATTCATCACCACATTTTAAGTGTGATCATGATTCAAAGTGCAAAGCTTGATATAAAGTTTCTTCAGCAAGGGGGAACAAGAAAGTACAAACTTTATTATTGTTGATTCATTAACTGATATATGAAAAGATCGAAACACCACACTCTCGAGTTGGCCCGACCCGATTCTGTTGCTTCCTATATGTAATTAATAACTTTCCAAAGGTATATTACTTTCGAATGAAGCCAGCAAATTGAGATAGTATTGAGATGCACAACCATGGCAATTTAGGTTGATGTGAAGCATAATACATATTGCATTCCAATTACTCTGGTTTCTAGCATTTGCAATCTTGGAGCTCTACGAATCATTTGAATGATGAATGCTACCATTGCATTGTTCCCAAAATTGAATCCGGATAGATTTAGATTCTTGAGGGATACAAATGCCACAGGTACATTCATCCATGAACTACCTTCTGCCAATAACTACAACAGGTAGAATTTTCAGAATTTTTAAAGATTGCATTTCATAAGTAGTAGCCATTACTTTAAAAATCTGTAATTTGAAGTGTGAAACTCAAATTGGTCTTACCTTGCACTCCTGAAAATCCAACGTAAGGGACTCAAGTTTGGGAAGACTTCTAAGCTGAGATATATTGTAAGTTGTGATTGTGGTGACCTGGTTCAAAAGACTGAATGACAAATAAAAACTTCTTCAGATTCCCAAGTTGTGCAATATCTAATAGTCTCATCTCTTTTGTATCAGTATGATTGATTTTAAGAGACTTAAGTAAGGGACAACCAGCAATAAAGTCCCAAATTGTACCGGTCAGAAAATTGACGGATAACAATTCTAAGGTCAATAGATTTGGGAAACCTTCAAAGGATACCAAACAAGGTAACGTACACCAATGAAGTTCCATATGTTTCAACTCCAAACGAGTATACATTTGGGTTGGTAAGATAACTGGTTTGGAGGACCAGTTATATATAAAGAGCTCCTCAATTCCTCGCTGACCTAACAACAATAGCCAAGCATGAATCTCTTCATAATTGAAGTAATCTTGTCCAGACAAGGGTTTAAGCTCTACAGAGAAGACAAACCTTCTTATGGGACCTTTGAGCTGAAGCAGCAATCTAGTAACATGCATCCCTTCAAACTTATATGTCAAAAAATAAAAGAAATCCTCATCAAGTATGACATCGGTGAGCAACGTCCACTTAAACCTCCAGTTTTCGCTAAACTAGATGTCGCCACCGCCTCTTTGAGTGGCAAACGGTTCAAAATATTGGTGATAACGTTATTCAGCATGTTGCTAATATAATCCGGCATGTCATTCATAACATTCCGTCCAAAAGACATGGTGAGTTATGGAAAATGAAGACTTGGATTTCGTCTTGGATTTTCAGTAAATGAGGTTTTTTCTGTTTGGATTTGGTTTTTCAATATGTCTATGTAATTATGGTGGGCATAGGGGTTTTGGTGGGTGGGTTTATTGATTCGCGCTCAAAATGAGCTAGCGTATCAGAGAAGGTAAGCTCAAGTTGCAAAGTAAACTTCATGAATCGTCCCTAACGTTAACTGTTGGGTTAACAAAGGTTTGTAGGATTAGTTATAACGTGATTGGACTATTATGCCCCTTATATTATAACAAAAAAACGTGCGTTGACCGAGCCGAAACTGGTCAAGGGATGCAATCGGCCTAAAATACATAAGGTTTGGACGCCTGGCGACGATTTTTAAAAGTTAGGCTGCCATGTGATATTTTGTGGAAAGTTCAGGGACCAACGATGTATTTTTGTCTTTTTCTAACATATCTTTTATTTATATAATTTATATAATAAAACAAAACCCCTATTGGGAATTTTTCATTTCAAAAAAATGGATTCATACCTTATTTAGTAATAATTTTATTTTAAAAAAAAAAATATTTTCTTATTAAGTAATATTTTATATTTATCTATAACACAAGTAGAAGATAAATACAAAAAAATATAGATAAGATACAATTAACAATAGGATTAAAATTTTTAAATAATTATCTTTAATAATAAAAAATTATAATTAAAAATCGTAAATCAAACAAAACAAAGAATAAATTATTTGTTTTTTAATAAATAAAAATATATGATTCAAAAAATTAAAAAAAAATCTCGCGCGTGCGCGGGCATTATAACTAGTAGTTTTTACCTTATAAAACAATTAAGCAAAAGTGTATGCTTTTTTCAACCCTTTGGCTCGATTTCTTTTTTGCTATTTGGTTGGACTTTTTAGAGTGGGTCGAGGAAGGTCCATCAACAAATCAAAATATAACACATTGACTCATGGACCACTTACAAAATTTGAAAATTGGTCCACTCCATTATAGCTGTTCGTGGGCTCTTATTGGCACCCTTGACCCATCTAATCGACTTTTTGTTACAACTTACAAAATAATCACTACATCCGTACCAAATTAATATTCACTCGCGGCTAAAAAGAAGACAATCATAATGCGCACATTTCATTGTCACATCTTACTAGTTTTTGAATAGTCAAAATTTGAAAATGAAATATACGTAGTACTTTATTTTAGTATGTAGTATAAACTATAACTATAAATGTGGTCATTTGATTTAGAACACAAAAGATAAAATATCATATAAGATTACATAAAACTACCGTGTTATAAACATATTAATCAATAAGAATAATAATAGCAGTCTAATTACTTTTAAATAAGATGATTTAAGTAATACAAAACTTTGATCTTGTTAACATGTTTGATCGATGTGATAACACATTTCCGTGTTAGGTAACTTTGTTCGTTTTGACTTGCTACCAATAATGTAAACCCCATCACAAGTCCTTTCTAATAACATCCTCTCGAAAAGTGTACTAGTCGTACTTTAAAAAATACAATGACATCTTATCTTATCTTCCAAGAAGAAGAAGAATTAAGATAATAGTGATGGTGGAGTATTAGATGATTGCACATGACTTGATCTCCCTTAGTCCCTAAGATATCAAAAGAAAAATCTTATTCTTCATTTTACTTAGAATGTGAGCATGTTTTAACATTCTCTTTTTCCCTTTTGGTTTATACCCATGTCAGCTTGACATACTAAAGCGTTTGTAAAGTAGATGAACCATTTGTAAGATGACTATACTTGTATTATAATAACTTACAAATGTGAAAGCTTTTTATTCAGATTCTCCATATAGTTTTTAGTAACACCATCCTTTCATGTGTGCAAAACTACTAAAGTTTGAATTTCCATATTAATACCTGCATTCTTGCCGTGTCACTCATATTACGAGAGTCTAGAAGACATGTTTTGAAACAAGATGTACACTAAAATCTGAATAGTTAGACGAATAAAGTATCCATGATTCCATGCAGTAATAGGATATTTTATTTGCACCGGTCGAATTTCTAACTCTAAAAAATATTTTTTAAGTTTTATGTAGTTATGGTTAACAATTATGCATTTTTTATTAAATAGTCATCCACGAAAAAGTTATGATTGATTAACAATTATGAAAAACATAAATACAATCTCGAAAAGCATTTGGTTATGATCGGATGAGCATCTTACAATAGATTGTACTTAGTAATAATCATTTTGTTAACCATACCTCTAAGTGTTGTCATTAACAAAACTCATCTCTTTTTTTTTTTTTTTTTTTTTTCCTAACAAAGACTTATTAATTTTTTATTATAGTAACCGATATACACTTTGTAAGTAACAACGGCAATTATTTATCTCACACAATATACGTTACAATATTTTTTTTTTTTTTTTTTTTTTTGAAAGGCAAGATATATAACCAACAAACCACCAAATTACAAACAAATGGATCCACTATATCAACAAGAAGATTAAATTAGTGGACCCTAAAAAAAACAACAAAGATACCTTTTACAAGATACAAGCTACAACAACAAAACTAAGAGCCAAACACTAAAAACTACAACATAGACCAATTGAAATACCACTGTCACAAGACCTGGCCCACAAAAATACCATTAAACTCATATACCAAAGATATAAGGTAACATGCAGCCCAGGTATGCACAAGAGCCAGTAGTGCAGTCCCCTTATACCAACATGTCTGCATAAAATTGACATTAGATCAGCAACCTTCTCAATTCTCCGCATCAGTCGAATAAGGCCTTCCAAAGTGACACCTTAGAGTCAAGAACCAGCTAACTAAACTGAGCACCAGTTTCCACATCCCAACAGCTTAACATACTAATTTCGGACCTGACATTTAACCGGATCAAAAAGCCATTGTTGCCAAATTATCTCACTTTTCTTTCCGGATCTTCTCGCAATCCATTCGAAACTTTTAAGTTGAATATCTTGAATTATTTTGTTTAAACTCGAGGCTTTCCCTTTAAAAACACGCATATTCCTTTCTTTCCAAATAAAGTACCCGGCTATCCAAATCACCGCTTGCCACATTTTAGATGAATTACTAGGAATGTTGACATTTCCATTAGACGAAAATAATTCCTCAATGGAGAAAGCACTAACATTCCCAATCTTCCACCAACTATAAATTTTTTCCCACACACTCATAGCAAAATTGCACATAACCAAACAATGAGAACACGACTCCACCATGTCACCACAAGACGGGCATAAAATAGAATCCAAATCAATGCCCCTCTTGTCTAACTCTTCGCGAACCGGAAGTCTACCTTTTAAAGCTCTCCAAATGAATATATTAACCTTTTTAGGAACCCAATTGTTCCAAATTGTCGCTTCGCCTCCACTATCCGCAATTAGTTTCTTTTCTTCAACCAACTTTGCTAGCTTCCTCACCGTAAAGTCACCACTCTCTTGAAGCATCCACTTCCACCTGTCCCTACAATCAAACCTGATAGCAACATTTTGTAATATAACTTGTAATTCTTCAAAATCGTTACATACCCTCCCTCTAAGATTTCTAACCCATTCCCATTCCCAAACCCATAAATTATCAACCCATTTCCCTTTTTCACCCACCGTACACTCCTTACGCCTATCTAGGTGATACAATCTTGGGAATCTATCACAAAGCTTTACGCCACCCACCCATCTATCAACCCAAAATCTGATTTCTTTACCATTTCCCACTTCCCCCACAAACGAAGAAGTAAACTCTACCCCTAACCCCTCCAACTCCTCCCCTACCCGAATGATTTCACGCCATACCCCCGGCCCCCCGATTGTTCCCCTCACCCCCCTAATGTCACCAAGCCCACCACTTTCCCCATGAATACTTTTAAGGACTTTAACCCATAAAGACCCCCCCTCCCTTTTGAATCTCCACCACCATTTCCCCAAAAGAGCTAGGTTTTTTCCCCGTAGTGACCCAATGTTTAGCCCCCCATCCCCATGTCTGGCTAGCAACCTTTCCCATTTAACCCAGGCTAATTTTTTGCCGTCCCCCAATCTCCCCCAAAAGAAATTTTTTCTCACACTTTCAAGTTGTTTTATTACACTCAAAGGCACACGGAACATCGAAAAGTAGTATAATGGTAAGCTTCCTAGAACCGATTTAACCAATGTTAAACGTCCCCCGAATGACATCGACTTAGCTTTCCAATCAGTCAAACGATTTTTGAATTTCTCCACCACGGTATTCCATGCACCAACCCTCTTCATGTCCTCACCAATTGGTAACCCCAAATAAGTAAATGGAAACTCGCCTACACTGCATCTCATCCATCTCGCCATATCCCTCCATTCAATATCATTTACTCCAATCCCATAAAGCTTACTCTTATTATAATTAACACGAAGCCCAGAAGCTTCCTCGAAACATTTAAGAATACACATAAGTACTTTTGCATTCTCTTTGTTCCACTCCCCGAAAAAAATAGTATCATCCGCGTATTGGAGATGAGATACTACTACATTGTTCCTACCAATCTTTACACCTCGAAATACTCCCTTAACAACCGCTTCTTTTATGATCGCATTAAGGCCTTCCGCCGCTAAAATAAAGAGAAACGGTGAAAGTGGGTCCCCTTGTCTAACCCCTTTCTCCAAGCAAACCTCTTCGGTTGGGGATCCGTTGACTAAAATTGACATTGTGGATGATCGGAGACAACTCTCAATCCACACACACCATTTATTCCCGAACCCCATCTTTTTCATCATGTCTGATAAAAATCTCCAGTTCAAACTATCATATGCTTTCTCGAAATCTACTTTGAAAATTAAAGCCTTACTCCGATTCTTCCTCAAATGATCCACTACTTCATTTGCTATTAAAACACCATCAAGTATATACCTCCCTTTGATAAATGCGTTTTGTACGTCACTGATTGATGCTAAACCACCTAACTTATATTGACCAAATAATGGTCAACAAAGTCAAATAGTCTATATCAATGCTCCGGGTAATATAATGTATCACCGGGTCGTAAAATCCCGTTGAAGTGTGAAATGTGACTTTAGCGTATTAGGGATCGGGTATTATTCACAGGAAAGGGTTATGATCAAAATTATTTGGAAATTATTAACAAATATAGCTTAGGAAAGCTATGTGATGGATTACTGAGATTTGGATTACAAGAATTTGAGCTTAAACCTTAAATTATACGTTTTAATTAAAAACGTATACAGATGAACCGTACAAAAAGTACAACTGAAGGACTGAGAGGGGTAAAAGTGTAATTTTGATATTTTTACAATCCTATGAATAAAAGAAAATTTAAAGAAAAATAAAAAGTATTTTTACACTATTTAATTATTTAATATTAATTATTTTACTAATTATCTATTTAATACTAATTTAATTAATTAAAATTATTAGAAATACTAAAAAGGTTTAGAAAATTAAGAAAAATTTTATAAATCTAATTAACCATCATAGGAATCCTAAAAAATTATAAAAAATTAATTCTAAGTATTTTTAAGCTAATTAAATAATTATTATTCTATTTATTAATTAATATCTAATTAAACTATTTAAATTAAAAATACTATTAGATGAACAGTAAAAATTCTAGAAAAATTTATAAAATTATTTTAACTAAAATAAAAGTTATAAAAATTATAAAAACTAGGTTATACTATTTAAAAACTAATTATGCTATTTAATTGATTAATATTAATTAAAACTAAATTAAACTAAAATTAATTAGAAATACCACTAAAAGACAAAATAAAAGTCTGGAAAAATTTGTAAAATTACTTTGACCTAAAATGTAATTTCTAAAAATATAAAAGTGATATATTATTTAGAAATTAATTGAAAAGAAAAATTAAATAGATAAATCCTATTAAATAGAAGCTATCACTATTCTTAAAAGTTGGTTTTTGGTTTTTTTTCTTTTTCTAAACTAATTATAAGATAAAAACAAGCACTTTTAATTAAGACACCTTTTTTACACCCCTGGAAATAAGCACTTGGAGTGCTTATTCACCTCACAGTTGACTTTTGTTGACTGTGATGGTTAATAAGCTCAAAATGGAAATGTGGGGGTCCACAATGGTATTTCTTGGTTTCTCTGAGTCTAAGGAACACAAACAAGCAAGGATCAAGCAACAATCTGGCCTAAATAAGCCAAAAAGCAACAAATAAGCACTTTGCTTATTTGTTGACTGAGCAGTTGAGGGACAAACTTTAAGGGCCAAACTAGGTAGGGTCCACAGATATTGGGGTCAAACAAAAGGTCAACCCTGATTCCTGGGTATGAGGGGGGTTGAAAGATGCAAGGTCAAGGCTGTGGGACCCACTGGGTCAGTCACAAACCACCAATGAAGTGGGGTGGGTTGCTGAGGTAACTGAGAGCAGGGCAAATAGGTTGCCCTGCAGGTCACTTTGAGAGCTGGTTTAACCCTCCAAACAAATTCTATAAAATCTAGAAAAATTATCAAAAATCTACAAAGTGGTAGAGAATAAGCACACAAATTTTCAGATCCTAAATCCTAGAAACCAACAAGTTACAATGCTTCAAAGATTGCTCAAAATGACTGAGGACTGCTTTTGACTTTTTGAGAAATTATAAGTTTTGACTTTTGTGAACTTGTACAGCTGATTTTTATGATCAAACTTGTTTAGTTAGAGTATATTAACACTAATTTGAGTAAATGAACAACTTATTTAGATATGTGATGAGCTATGGCCTTGAAATCTCACCACAGTCAACTGTGGTGAATGATTACTTGGTATTTGACTTTTGAGTGAGTTTTGGAACAAGTAAAAGGTTCCCCTGAGCCTTAATACACCCACAAAAGTAGTTGAAATACAGATAAGTACCAATGAACTGATGGAACTGATTAAACACCCTAGAACCAAACACCCCTTAAAAATCAGATATTGAAGAGATTTGCACTTAAACAAGTAATAAACACAAACAGATGATTACAACTAATCTATAAGCTATTCTATAAATGTAATGAACTTAAATTAACAACCTAAACTGCTTTAAGAGTAAAAATAAAAGAGTAAGTAGCTTACAAAGCCTTCCAAGCTATTTAGTAGATACCAAGGACCAAACCAAACAAACCTATGCCCTCCCCTGAGGTTCCTAACCCACAGCCTTCCAAAATGCACTGTGCTCCATGCTTGTATAGCCAATGATCACAATTTTTTATTTTTATTTTTATTTTTCTTATTTTCTTGGTTTTTGTTGAAAACTGAGTTGTAGGTGTTTACCTAAGTTTATAACACTTATAATAACTTGATTTTGAACTTATAAGAGCTTCTGAATAATCTAAACACAAATCACTTCACTCTATAAGAACTTGTAATTTTAAGATAAGACTTTGAACAATGAAATTGGAAATTAAACTTTAAACTGATCTTGCATTAATAAAAAAGGTTACATTACATTGGAAATGAACTAAAATTACAATTTAACTAAGAAAATTACACACCTTAAGCTTCTAAGAGCTTATCCTTATATAGCGACTTAAAATACTAATGCTAAGCCTTCCACATGGGACCTTTTTGAAATCTGACACTCCCAAAGTCTTTGTGATGACTTCTTGACCAAATCCCATCCATTGAATTGCTGTGAGACCATTCTAAACCCTTGATCATGATTTTGGCGCCAAAATGGGGTCGGGGTTAAATAAGTGGTTCTGGTGAGGGTTTTGGGGGAGCATTAATGGTGGTGGAGTTGGTGGGTGAGGAGCATTAATGGTGGGGGGTTTAGTGGTTGAAAAGGCGAGGAGGGGGGTGGAGTTTCTCCCTGGTTTTCTGGGATTTGGTTGGGGGAGAAGGCGGTCAACGCGGGTCAACGAGGGGGAGTTATTTAAAACGGTTTTAAAGTTTTTGGGCTAAGTGGTGGGCCTGGGGTGTGTAGCTGGATCAGATCAATGCTTGGGTGGGCTAAGGGATTGTTTTGGGTTTGGATTTGGATAAAATGGGGTCCGGTTGGTATAAAGTTAACACAAGGACCATTTTGCAATTTTACCAAACTTCAAGGGCTGAAGTTGCCATATTTCCAAAGTAAACATGAAGGACAAAGTTTCCAAAAGCCAATAATTCAAGGACCAATTTTGTATTTTTCCACTTTTTCCAATTTCAAAAACATCCCAAGGACTACTTTTGCCAATTTTGGATTTTCAGGGACTAATTATGTAATTTATGAAAACTTGCAACCCAAATATGATATTTTGACTTAATTTGACTTTTAAGAGCTTGGGTTGACTTTTCCTTAAAAATAAATGCATAGGGACTAAAATTGATAAGTTTTGAAACTTGGGGGACTGAAACTGCCAATACTGCAAACTTTGTACGTTTTTTCTTTGTTTTTGCACATTTTGCTTTTAAAACACATAAAACACAATCCCTGGGATAATTTAAGTATTTTGATATCTTTTTGATTGTTTTTGTGCGTTTTGGCAGTTTAAATATATCGAAAACGATGAGTGTTTGAGCACTCATCAATCCCCCACACTGAACTATTGCTAGTCCCTAGCAATCTTTTTAGAAAACTTGATGGATTTTAAACTCTTTACCAAAAGCCATCACTTCTGGAGTAGCCAGGTGTAAGAACTGTGGCACACCTGATAACCGTGTGATTTTGAGCAAACCACCAGCTTTCAACGGATTTGTTAAGTCTTTACCAGGAGCCGTTTGCTCCTGGACTAGCCAGCTCTTGATGGACCTAGTCGACATCTTGGTGAGCTGATTACCAATTATGGATTTTCCACGGCCTTTACCACAAGCCATAATCTTGCGGGCTAGCCAACTCATTTGTTTTCGGGGAGTTGATGACCCACACAATTTTGGGCAAATTGCCAGCCGTCAACGGATTTGATTTATCTTTACCAAGAGCCGTTTGCCCCTGGATTAGCCAATCCCTTTTGTCGTTTAGACGAGGCGGACTGATTACCCTAAAAATTTTGAAATAAAGTGAAAAAAAATTTTGAAAATTTTGGCCAAAACGGGGGGTACTTGAAAGATATTTGCTAAAATTCGTTAGAATTTCCCCCCCACACTTAGAAATGAATATTATCCTCAATATTCCAAGTCCCGGCTATTATGCCGAAGCTAGGAACGTTAAAAGCCAAGATTCGAATCTAACTGCGGAAATACCAATTTCACTTTATTTCTATATATACAACTTTTTTTTTTTTTTTTTTTTTTACTTATATACATATATACATTTTTTTCAAACAGCGGGGGGTTGGCCATTCCCCCACACTCGGTGGTAGAAAATAGAAAGAATCAGAGATACGGGTGAAAACCCGTATTGTTGCTAGTTTTTGGTCATTGAGTCGCTAGCTTGACTCTATCCCCGAATTCAATTGTCCTTGGGGAAAGTTTGGAGATCCGGGACGACCATGGATGGTACGTCCTCTCCAAAGTAGTGCTTTAACCGATGTCCATTCACTTTGAAGTTAGGACCGTCATTTTGAGATAATTCGACGGTACCATAAGGATAAACTTTTGTGATGGTGAATGGACCAGTCCATCGGGTTTTGAGCTTTCCCGAGAAGATCTTGAGTCTAGAGTTGAAAAGAAGGACTCGATCACCAACGTTAAAAACGCGGTTTTTGATTTTTGAGTCATGAATCTTCTTTATCTTTTGTTTATAGATCAAAGAGTTCTCGTAAGCTTGATCACGAAGTTCGTTTAATTCATTGAGTTGAACTTTTCTGTGATCACCCGCCGTTCTGAGGTCGAAATTGGCATGCTTGAGGGCCCAATAGGCTTTATGCTCAAGCTCGATCGGAAGATGGCACGCTTTCCCGTACACAAGTTTATAAGGCGTACACCCAATGGGTGTTTTGTAAGCCGTACGGAAAGCCCAAAGTGCATCATCTAATTTGTCCGACCACGATGCACGATTTTCACCTACAGTTCTCTCCAATATTCTTTTAATGCCCCGATTGGACACTTCGACTTGTCCACTTGTTTGAGGGTGGTACGCAGTGGAAAGACGGTGAGTTACACCGTATTTTTGCATGACTTTGTCAAATTTGTCATTACAGAAGTGCGTACCACGATCACTAATAATAGCACGTGGAGTTCCGAATCGGGCAAAGAGAGCTTTTAAAAATTTCACAACTACTCGGGCATCATTTGTGGGTAAAGCTTTCGCTTCAACCCATTTTGACAAGTAGTCAACTGCCACGAGTATGTATTTATTGCCGTGAGAGGATGGAAATGGCCCCATAAAGTCGATGCCCCAGATATCAAAGATTTCACAAACTTGAATTGCATTCTGAGGCATTTCATTCTTTTGTGAAATATTCCCATGACGCTGACAAGCGTCACAGGACTTGACTAAATCTTGGGCATCCTTGTAGATCGAGGGCCAATAAAAGCCGGAATCAAACACCTTTTTGGCGGTGTAGTTGGGATTGTGGTGGCCCCCCGTGGGACCAGCATGGCAAGCCTTTAAAATTTCATTAGCTTCCTGACCATACACACACCGCCGGATGACTTGATCCGCGCATATCTTGAACAAGTAGGGGTCGTCCCAAAAGTAATGTTTGACATCTTTGAAAAATTTATTTTTTTGTTGGGACGACATCCCTTTCACAATGAAGTTACCCGCAAGATAGTTTGCAAAATCGGCAAACCATGGGGTAATCGAGTCTCCACGAAATGAAACCACATTGAGGGTCTCGAGAGGAAATGTTTCATTTATTTCCTTTTTCTCGAAATCATTTTGGTGAGGGTTTTCAAGACGGGAGAGATGATCAGCAGCCAGGTTCTCAGCTCCTTTTTTATCACGAATGATGATATCAAATTCCTGAAGGAGGAGAACCCATCGGAGGAGTCTCGGCTTTGCATCCTGTTTTGCAAATAGATACTTCAAAGCCGAATGATCCGTATACACTATGCTTTTAGTCAGAATCAAGTATGGCCGGAATTTTTCAAAAGCATACACCACAGCTAATAATTCTTTTTCAGTGGTGGTGTAATGACTTTGAGCTTCGGTCATAGTCTTGCTGGCATAGTGTATAGGCTGAAAATGTTTTGTTTTGCGTTGCCCCAAGACTGCCCCTATAGCATAATCACTAGCATCACACATGAGCTCGAAGGGCAAGTCCCAATCGGGGGCAACAAGAATCGGTGCCTCGGTAAGCCTTTTCTTTAATGTTTCAAAGGCTTCGATGCACTCAGGGGAGAAGATAAAAGGAGCATCCTTCTCGAGGAGATGGGTCATAGGCCGGGCAATTTTTGAAAAATCTTGAATAAACCTACGATAGAAACCGGCGTGACCCAAAAAGCTCCTAACACCTTTCACAGTCGTGGGATGAGGCAATTTAGCAATGACGTCCACTTTGGCACGATCAACCTCAATCCCGTTTTTTGAAATTTTATGGCCGAGGACAATGCCCTCTTTGACCATAAAGTGACTCTTCTCCCAATTTAGACATAACTTTGTGTCTTCACAACGTTTTAGCATGCTGTCTAAATGGGAGAGACATGTTTTAAACGAATCCCCAATGACCGAGAAATCGTCCATAAAGACCTCCATACTTTTCCCGATCATGTCGGAAAAGATGGCCATCATACATCTTTGAAACGTGCCCGGAGCATTACATAAGCCAAATGGCATACGTTTATATGCGAAGGTTCCATAGGGGCACGTGAAAGTGGTCTTTTCTTGGTCTTGCGGGTCAATGGGAATCTGAAAGTAACCCGAGAAACCATCGAGGAAGCAATAGTACTCATTCCCCGCTAGTCTCTCGAGCATCTGATCCATAAAAGGCAGAGGAAAATGATCCTTACGGGTAGCGTCATTCAATTTACGATAATCAATGCAGACGCGCCATCCCGTAACCAAACGAGTTGGAATTAACTCATTCTCCTCATTTGTGACAACGGTAATGCCACCCTTTTTTGGAACACAATGGATTGGGCTGACCCAAGGACTGTCCGATATAGGGTAAATCAATCCGGCATCAAGAAGTTTTAAAACCTCTTGTTTGATAACCTCGTGAATTTTTGGATTCACCCTTCTTTGATGTTGGACCGCAGGTTTGAAGTCATCCTCCATTAATATCTTATGAGTGCAAAACTCAGGGTCGATGCCCTTGATGTCGGAGAGACGCCAAGCAATTGCTTGTTTATGAGACTTCAAAACCTTAATGAGAGCAGCCTTTTCCTCAACACTTAAGTTTTTAGCAATAATGACGGGTAATTTATCATCACCCTCCAAAAATGCATACTCAAGATGAGGCGGCAAGTCCTTAAGTTCAACCTTAGGCAAGTCATCAGTTATTTCAACATTTTTGACTTCCTCTTTATGAAGTACTTTTGGAGGAAGAGGGGGAGATGGATCTTCGTTTAACAATTTTTCTAGCAAAAGAATATCCCCCTCAGGATCAAGATAGTCCTCATCAAATTTTCCTGAAATTGAACTGTCTTGGGCGAGAAAAGCTTCGACATCTTCCCATAGGAAGTCACTTCCCTCAAAAGGAGTGAGAGAAGGGGAAGAGTCGGATATGATAGGCTCAGAAGATGGAGTGGGACTGCCACTCGGAAGGTAACCCAGAAGTTCTTGAGAATACTCCTCAGACGCGACATCAATGACATCAATTCGGTTAACCGATTCGGCGTCATAATTAGAGGAGTACCTCGAGGTTTGATCGAGGTTAAATGTTACTGCTTCATTACCAACACGAAGAGTTATTTCCTCTTCGTGCACATCGATTAACGCACGACCCATTCTTAAGAATCCTCTTCCCAGAATGAGAGGAACTCGTGGGTCAGCGTCGAAGTCAACAATCACAAAATCCGCAGGAAAGTGGAAATTTCCCACTTTCACAAATACATCCTCGGCAATGCCGAGGGGACGAGATGTTGAGCGGTCTGCCAGCTCAAGAGTCATGCAGGTGGCGGTGAGTTCTGGAAGAGAGAGCTTTTTCCATATCGAATAAGGCATCAAGTTGATGCTTGCACCTAGATCGGCCAGGGCGAAGCATTTAACCATTCCAGGAAAAACACATGGAATGAGAAATTTTCCCGGATCTCCTAGCTTCTCGGGAAGCTGTTTTAAAAGAACCGCAGAGCAGTTCTCATTGAGTGGAGTTCGTGCCACTTCAAATAGTTTCTCCTTGTTGTTCAACAGATTTTTGATTGTTGATGAAAATTTAGGCATCAACAAGAGAGCATCCGCGAAGCTGATATCAAAATGAATTTCTCGGAAAATTTGAAAAAACTTTTCCATTTGATGATTTGCTTTTTCGCGGAGCTTTTGGTCTTGTAACCTAGATGGATATGGTAGTGAATGTTTGGATGTAGGGTTCTCTTCAGGAGTTTTGGGTGGTTCAAAGACAACTCCTGGCTTTGGGACAGTTTCTGGTATTTCCTGAGGGTGGACGTGTGCGGTACTTCGTGGGCTAGTAAATTGCACCTTGTCCGTGGTAGCCTCAGGCTCAATTTCCTCTTCCTCGGAATAAAGAGGAGGAGGAATGGGAGGAAGAGAAGAAGAGGTAGTCGGGGCCGTGGGTCCATCATATACAACACCGCTTCGGGTAGTGATCGCCTTAACATCGCCCCTCGGGTTAGCGATCGTATTGCTCGGAAGTTTTCCTGAGCCCGAGGGTTGATCATTTAAAGACTTTTTAATGTCAGCGATCTGAGTCATTATCACTTTGTTCATCTCCTCCTGAGATTTCATGAATTGTTTCAACAACTCATCATTAGATGGGCCAGTTGGAACAATTGCTCGAGTAGGGTTAGGAGGAGCTGGATTTGGGAAGTGCTGAGTAGCTGGAGTAATGGCTTGATTTTGGTTGGGAAAATTCTGGCCCCGGTTATTTTGATGGGAACCGTGGTTTTGGTAATTTCCTTGATTTTGGTTGCCATATCCATGAGAGTTGTTCCCCTGAAAGTTGTTTTGGCCTTGGTTTCGATTATAGTTTCCTTGATGTTGGAAACCTTGGTTTAGGTTTTGATGGAAACCCTGGTTTTGGTTTTGATTGAAATTTCCCGAATTTTGGTAACCTTGGTTTGTTCGATTCTGATTTTGGTTCTGGTTACGGTTGTTTTGGACAATATTGTTTTGATTGAAACCGGGTGGTCCAAGGAAGTTGTTAGAACGATAGCTTAGAAGATTACGGTCCCCTTGTGGTTGGTAGCCATTACCTCCCGAGTTATAGGAACCATGAATAGCATGTACGTTCTCTTGAGTGTAACCACTAGTGGTTGGACACTCGAAGTAGGGATGTGGACCTCCACAAGTTTCGCAACTTTGATTGACAGCTTTGACTTGTTGATTTTGAATTTGTTGATTTTGCATAGTTTGGTTCATTCTTAACACAGCCAAAGAGATATCATCCATCCTTTTAGCGAGAATTGATATATCAGAGGATGAGGATGCTGAAGTGGCAGACTTACATGACTCTTCCCTCTCGGCTGAGGAATCCCAGAAATTATGGTGGGCAGTCATGTTCTCAATGAGATCAAAGCACTCTTCGGGACGCCTTTTCATAAAGGTCCCACCAGCAGCAGCATTAAGAATATCACGGTGTCTCAAGGTCAACCCATTGTAGAAAGTATCTATCTGGGTGACAAGCAACATATTATGGTTTGGACACCGATCAATTGAAAGCTTATAGCGTTCCCAAGCTTCGAATAAAGATTCGTCGGGAAGCTGACGGAAGTTACTGATATCATTTCGCAACTTAGTAACCATGGATGGTGGAAAGTATTTGGCTAGGAATTTAGCCACCATCTCCTCAAAAGAATGAATCGAGTTCTTAGGAAGTCGATCAAACCACGCAGTAGCGTGATGAGTCAGAGAATAGGGGAAGAGAGTGAGACGAAGGGCATCATCGGAGACACCAGTCTGCTTCATGCATTGGGTGACGGCAAGAAATTTGTCAAGATGCTTGTTTGCATCGTCACCCGGTAAACCATGGAATTGGCATGAATTCTGGACTTGTTGTATCATATGATGTTTAAGTCCAAAATCAGTGGCCGCAATATTAAGAGGGGCAATGGGTCCTCCCCTCCCTAGCATTGTGGGCTGACACAACTCCTCCATCGTTCGGAGATCGGGAGCTGTATCATCTGTGATGGGTGGATCGTCGTTTCCGTCCATTTTCGGAACTGGATCCTCAACAATAGGACGTAACTCAGTTACGTTTTTCAGTTGACGATTTCGTTTCGATTGTGAACGGGTGCGCATGCACTAGGGATCAAAACCTTTTTGGACAATATTTTTGTTATCGTCCCGTAATCTAGAATCGTTTTTCTTTAAGAATCACCTTAAAAGAAAACTGAATCAGAAAACGTTACGATATGGTTTTGTTGTTTTTTTTACTTTTTTTTTGGTGTTTTAACACTTTAGGAAAAGTGTCAATGACTTTTTTATATGTTTTGATTTTGAAAATATTCACAAGTGATGGTATTTGTACAGTGAGTGAGGTGAGATAACACTAATCCCGAAAAACGCTACAGAAACGCGCACACTTCCCCGGCAGCGGCGCCATAAATTGATTGATGCTAAACCACCTAACTTATATTGACCAAATAATGGTCAACAAAGTCAAATAGTCTATATCAATGCTCCGGGTAATATAATGTATCACCGGGTCGTAAAATCCCGTTGAAGTGTGAAATGTGACTTTAGCGTATTAGGGATCGGGTATTATTCACAGGAAAGGGTTATGATCAAAATTATTTGGAAATTATTAACAAATATAGCTTAGGAAAGCTATGTGATGGATTACTGAGATTTGGATTACAAGAATTTGAGCTTAAACCTTAAATTATACGTTTTAATTAAAAACGTATACAGATGAACCGTACAAAAAGTACAACTGAAGGACTGAGAGGGGTAAAAGTGTAATTTTGATATTTTTACAATCCTATGAATAAAATAAAATTTAAAGAAAAATAAAAAGTATTTTTACACTATTTAATTATTTAATATTAATTATTTTACTAATTATCTATTTAATACTAATTTAATTAATTAAAATTATTAGAAATACTAAAAAGGTTTAGAAAATTAAGAAAAATTTTATAAATCTAATTAACCATCATAGGAATCCTAAAAAATTATAAAAAATTAATTCTAAGTATTTTTAAGCTAATTAAATAATTATTATTCTATTTATTAATTAATATCTAATTAAACTATTTAAATTAAAAATACTATTAGATGAACAGTAAAAATTCTAGAAAAATTTATAAAATTATTTTAACTAAAATAAAAGTTATAAAAATTATAAAAACTAGGTTATACTATTTAAAAACTAATTATGCTATTTAATTGATTAATATTAATTAAAACTAAATTAAACTAAAATTAATTAGAAATACCACTAAAAGACAAAATAAAAGTCTGGAAAAATTTGTAAAATTACTTTGACCTAAAATGTAATTTCTAAAAATATAAAAGTGATATATTATTTAGAAATTAATTGAAAAGAAAAATTAAATAGATAAATCCTATTAAATAGAAGCTATCACTATTCTTAAAAGTTGGTTTTTGGTTTTTTTTTTCTTTTTCTAAACTAATTATAAGATAAAAACAAGCACTTTTAATTAAGACACCTTTTTTACACCCCTGGAAATAAGCACTTGGAGTGCTTATTCACCTCACAGTTGACTTTTGTTGACTGTGATGGTTAATAAGCTCAAAATGGAAATGTGGGGGTCCACAATGGTATTTCTTGGTTTCTCTGAGTCTAAGGAACACAAACAAGCAAGGATCAAGCAACAATCTGGCCTAAATAAGCCAAAAAGCAACAAATAAGCACTTTGCTTATTTGTTGACTGAGCAGTTGAGGGACAAACTTTAAGGGCCAAACTAGGTAGGGTCCACAGATATTGGGGTCAAACAAAAGGTCAACCCTGATTCCTGGGTATGAGGGGGGTTGAAAGATGCAAGGTCAAGGCTGTGGGACCCACTGGGTCAGTCACAAACCACCAATGAAGTGGGGTGGGTTGCTGAGGTAACTGAGAGCAGGGCAAATAGGTTGCCCTGCAGGTCACTTTGAGAGCTGGTTTAACCCTCCAAACAAATTCTATAAAATCTAGAAAAATTATCAAAAATCTACAAAGTGGTAGAGAATAAGCACACAAATTTTCAGATCCTAAATCCTAGAAACCAACAAGTTACAATGCTTCAAAGATTGCTCAAAATGACTGAGGACTGCTTTTGACTTTTTGAGAAATTATAAGTTTTGACTTTTGTGAACTTGTACAGCTGATTTTTATGATCAAACTTGTTTAGTTAGAGTATATTAACACTAATTTGAGTAAATGAACAACTTATTTAGATATGTGATGAGCTATGGCCTTGAAATCTCACCACAGTCAACTGTGGTGAATGATTACTTGGTATTTGACTTTTGAGTGAGTTTTGGAACAAGTAAAAGGTTCCCCTGAGCCTTAATACACCCACAAAAGTAGTTGAAATACAGATAAGTACCAATGAACTGATGGAACTGATTAAACACCCTAGAACCAAACACCCCTTAAAAATCAGATATTGAAGAGATTTGCACTTAAACAAGTAATAAACACAAACAGATGATTACAACTAATCTATAAGCTATTCTATAAATGTAATGAACTTAAATTAACAACCTAAACTGCTTTAAGAGTAAAAATAAAAGAGTAAGTAGCTTACAAAGCCTTCCAAGCTATTTAGTAGATACCAAGGACCAAACCAAACAAACCTATGCCCTCCCCTGAGGTTCCTAACCCACAGCCTTCCAAAATGCACTGTGCTCCATGCTTGTATAGCCAATGATCACAATTTTTTATTTTTATTTTTATTTTTCTTATTTTCTTGGTTTTTGTTGAAAACTGAGTTGTAGGTGTTTACCTAAGTTTATAACACTTATAATAACTTGATTTTGAACTTATAAGAGCTTCTGAATAATCTAAACACAAATCACTTCACTCTATAAGAACTTGTAATTTTAAGATAAGACTTTGAACAATGAAATTGGAAATTAAACTTTAAACTGATCTTGCATTAATAAAAAAGGTTACATTACATTGGAAATGAACTAAAATTACAATTTAACTAAGAAAATTACACACCTTAAGCTTCTAAGAGCTTATCCTTATATAGCGACTTAAAATACTAATGCTAAGCCTTCCACATGGGACCTTTTTGAAATCTGACACTCCCAAAGTCTTTGTGATGACTTCTTGACCAAATCCCATCCATTGAATTGCTGTGAGACCATTCTAAACCCTTGATCATGATTTTGGCGCCAAAATGGGGTCGGGGTTAAATAAGTGGTTCTGGTGAGGGTTTTGGGGGAGCATTAATGGTGGTGGAGTTGGTGGGTGAGGAGCATTAATGGTGGGGGGTTTAGTGGTTGAAAAGGCGAGGAGGGGGGTGGAGTTTCTCCCTGGTTTTCTGGGATTTGGTTGGGGGAGAAGGCGGTCAACGCGGGTCAACGAGGGGGAGTTATTTAAAACGGTTTTAAAGTTTTTGGGCTAAGTGGTGGGCCTGGGGTGTGTAGCTGGATCAGATCAATGCTTGGGTGGGCTAAGGGATTGTTTTGGGTTTGGATTTGGATAAAATGGGGTCCGGTTGGTATAAAGTTAACACAAGGACCATTTTGCAATTTTACCAAACTTCAAGGGCTGAAGTTGCCATATTTCCAAAGTAAACATGAAGGACAAAGTTTCCAAAAGCCAATAATTCAAGGACCAATTTTGTATTTTTCCACTTTTTCCAATTTCAAAAACATCCCAGGGACTACTTTTGCCAATTTTGGATTTTCAGGGACTAATTATGTAATTTATGAAAACTTGCAACCCAAATATGATATTTTGACTTAATTTAACTTTTAAGACCTTGGGTTGACTTTTCCTTAAAAATAAATGCATAGGGACTAAAATTGATAAGTTTTGAAACTTGGGGGACTGAAACTGCCAATACTGCAAACTTTGTACGTTTTTTCTTTGTTTTTGCACATTTTGCTTTTAAAACACATAAAACACAATCCCTGGGATAATTTAAGTATTTTGATATCTTTTTGATTGTTTTTGTGCGTTTTGGCAGTTTAAATATATCGAAAACGATGAGTGTTTGAGCACTCATCAGTCACCTACAACCTTTCCAACCACCCTTTTGATTCTCTCCGCTAATATCTTCGCAATAATTTTGTAATAACATCCAATGAGACTTATGGGTCGAAAATCCCCAAGGCCTATAGGATCCGTGACTTTTGGAATGATAGTCACGAAAGAGGCGTTGCATCCTCTCGAGATCTCCATATTTTCTCCAAACCATCTGATAGCATTAGTAAGTTCTGGCTTCAAAATATCCCAAAACTTCCTAATATATTTAAAGTTAAAACCGTCTGGCCCCGGCGCTTTGTCTCCACCACATCCACGCACCGCATCCAAAATCTCCCCCTCTGAGAATTCTTTTTCTACCAATGATGCATCTTCCTCTGGTATTTTTTCAACACGATCGCAACAAAATATTGGACGTATTGAGGTACCCTCGGAGAACAATGCCTTATAATGTCGAACTATTTCCGCCTTTATTACCTTAGGATCCTCACACCATAAACCGTTGACCATCAAACCCCTAATATTTCCCTTGTTATTTCTTCGTTTAATATACGAGTGAAAGAACTTCGAATTCTCATCTCCTTCTACATCCACTTTATCCTAGCCTTTTGACGAAGCATACACTTAAGATCGTTTTCTTTATCCAGCCATGACTTCCTTGCTTCCATCCATGTTTCTCGTTCATTATCACTTAGCATTCTCCTTTCCGCTTCTAGCTCCCACTTCATCGCTTCATTTTTGTATCTTTCAATCATTTCATTAGCTGCTCCGAACCTTTCTTTACTCCACTTTTTTAGCGCAAATTTGACATTTTTAAGCTTATCACGAAATCGACAATCCGGCCGCCTGCTTCTTACTTCCACCTTCCACGCTTCTTCCACCACATGTCCGATATCTTTTTCCTCTAACCAAATATCAAAGGCCCGAAACGGCCTTGGACCAAAGTCAAGATCAATGTCCTTTAGAACGATAGGACAATGATCCGAGAGCTTTCGATCCAATGCAACTACTGAGAAGTTCCCCCATAGGTTACAAAACTCCTCATTCAATAGGAAACGATCTAACTTACTAAATTTCAAACCATCATCGCTAACTCTGGTGAACTTTCTCCCCCCCCCCCCCATTGGAATCTCAATAAGCTTCGCATCATTTATAAAATCATTAAAATCTATCATTTCCTTAATATTGACTTGAGAATTCATCCTCTCGTCACCACCCCTAACCACATTCAAATCCCCGAAGATGCACCACGCGCCCTTTAAGCTATCCATTAGCCCACAGATTCTATCCCAAAGCGAAGCCTTTTGACTTCCTACATGTGGCCCGTAAATACACGCCAAATACACGTCTCTTTCTTTACCTTTCCACCCACCTCTAACAACCACAAATCTCTCATCCCCCATACCATCTTTATACGTAAAAGATCTCGCATCCCATATCATTAAAATCCCTCCTGAATTCCCATTCGCAGCTAACTGTGTAAAACCGAGTCCCCTCCCTCCCCATAGATCTTCTATTGTCAAATCGTCCATTACCCCACATTTAGTCTCTTGAATACCTATGATGTCCGGACGTTCATCCCTAATTATTGATTTAATCCATCCCTTCTTCCCGGTCTCGCCAATACCCCTTATATTAATAGAAATAATCTTCATGAAAATTAACAATTAAAACGACATAGTAACTACTAACCTTACTGTTGATTCGCCAACATTTCGTCCACCTTTTCCACATTTTCTACATCCCTCGACTTCTCGCTCTCCGCTTTAGCCCATGATACCCCAATTAATTCGCCAATCTCCTTAACTTGCTCCATGTTAATTGAACAACTTTTATTATCCGACTCCGCTCTCTTGTTACTCCTAAACACAAATGTTTCATTCTTGTCATTCCCCTCGTCGTGAGAAACTTTATACGCATCAGATACACCTTTTTCGTCCATACCCAAGCCCTCCACCCCCTGCTGTCTCGCTACCTTTTTTGCTTTCATAATTGATTTTCGACCGCTCTTTTTGCTGCTACTTCGTGCTTCATCACCCACACCTTCGTTAAACATATTATCTTTGTTGGCCTCCTTGAGTTCTACATCCTTTAGTCCAATCTTGTTTCTGTCCGAATTACTAACCTCGTCACCATCATCATCTCCATTTGATTTTCTCTTCTTAATATGTCTATCTCCTCCACTACAGCTAGATGTTGGATGATCATCTCTTTTACCTCCTTTTGCACTAGTTTCACCCATATTATTTGCAAGTAAGCTTTTTTTCTTGGATTCCTTCCCTCGTCTACCATTTCTTATCCTTTTCTTAATGTTATCATCTGTTGTTGTCCCACCTGTTACACCATTACCACTCTTTGGCCCAATATAACCATTATATTCATATTGGGCTAAGTTGTCTACTGCAGTACTTCTAGGCCCATCACTATTTAATTGATCCATTACAATATTATCTTCAATCCCTACACCCTCTATTTTATTATCACGTGACGTCTGAACTGGGCCGACTTCTTTTTGAAATTCTAACTTCCCTCCATTCAATGTTTCCCCGTGATCATTTACGTTATCTCCAAACTCACCTTCCCGAGACGCCGCCATTTTCTCTTCCATCACTTTTTCCTTCTCGGGTGTCTCACACACCCTAGACCTACCTGAATACCTAGATTCCTCATCTTCTTCTCTTTTCCGGCCATATTCGTCTTCCGGTCGGATTTCGTTACCACCGTCCTCCTCATCCTCAGTATCGTCACCATCAGAATCTGATCCGTCCTCACTGTTATCATCACTACTCTCTTTATCTGAGATTATCATACCGTTGTCTTCTCCCTTTTCCCGACTTCCTGGCGTCTCTCTTTCATTTTCCTGGTTACTGGTTACCACCTCCATCTCAGCTTCCATAATATCCCCCACTTCTTCTATGACATCCACTTTAAACTTCCGCCCATACACCTTGACATATAGAGATTCTTTTATAAGTCCTTTGTTGATCGTATGTAGTTGCACTTTTCCTACAATCAAGTTTTGGTTACCTTCCAATTTACAATTATTAGACCCGATGACTCTTCCATGTAACGCTGCTATTTTCTTGAAAACCGATTCCGACCAACAGGAAAATGGGACTCCTATTATACTAACCCACGTCACTCTCCCGGGGATAATATAATGCTTGCTCCATCGTCTTAATTTGTGTACCCATATTCTAATTCCATGATCAATACAACTTAGTATGTTCGAGACGGTTTCTGGTGTGTCAAACACCATCATGACCTCCAAACCTCCAAGTGACTTGACTTCTACACTGTTTAATCCTTGTTCTTCACATAAACTTGCAAGCTTTGTAAGATAACATAGACTCTTTACTTCTCCAATCACACACTTATTGAACAATGAAGTATTAACCTCATCTTCGTCGACCTCTATCGTTCTAACATCCTCCACTTCTTCCTTTTCAGCCTTATGTTCCCCCTGTTTTCCATATCCCTCATTCCTATCCTCCAAGTTCGTACCATATATTCTGTTTTTCCTTACTCCGTTAAGTACCTCCGCAAAGTTACGTTCATCCCTTTTGCCTCCATTCATATCATTATTCTTCCAAATATTCTCTGTCCTCACCCCTTGTACGAAACTTCTATTTCTTTCCCACCCACTGTTACCTGATATCTTCCTATCGAAAGCTATGAAAACCTTTAGGAGTTCTTTTCCGAACTTGATTTCCCTCAACCTCTTCAATAATGCTTCCACATCAACCACCAATTTAAACCGCACAAAGCCGTATCTCTCCCCGTTACGAAGTCGTTTTTGTGCCATATACATGTCGAAAACCGTACCGAACTTCTTGAACATCATCCACAACTTCCCCATTCCCCAATCGTTTGGAAAGTTGAAAAACATAAATGATACCGCGGAGTTTCGTTTCCCACCGGTGTAGTTGATTCCTAAACGCTTACCATTGTACTCCCATCTATTTCCAATGTGCCTTTCTCTCTCGATCTCACTATCTCTCGTGTTATATCTCACACCGCTCTCTCTTACATGGAGGTTGCTAGCCCTAGTTTTCTCTCTCACATACATTTTCTCTCTCTTACAAAATATAATATACGTTACAATATATCTCACACATTTTAAGCAGGACTTGAACCCACAATCATTTGAGTGGATGGAGAGTCTCTCACATAATATAAGATACCATTGAGACACAAGCGTTTTGATACTTTGTAAGTAACATTGAATGTGCACTCAGAAATATTCATATGATGAATTGATAGCAGAGTGAAGAATGAAAGTTGTCTTAATAAAGAAAAGTATAATGAATAAGAATGAAAACTAGTACATTTAGTGACCGAACTAAAATGTCTCCCGCTATGCCACGCGACCTTGATAGTATTATGTTTTGTAATGTTAATTTTCGTAAAAACTTGGATTTTTCTTATTCACCCAATCCGGAAAGTTTGCGCTTTTAGATTATAAAGGAAAATTTGAAATATTTTATACATCCGGTCTCTGTTATATGATTAACGAGCGCAAGGTGTCATGTGTTATTTTTGTTAGAAATCTAATTCAGTGTGACTCTAGTCTTTTTTGTATTTATTTTGTCAGAACAGTTTGTAACACTTTTCCTTTTCTCCTTTCAAGTCCATTAGCCACATACTCAAATACACACTCATTTTTTTTTTTTTTTTTTTTTTTTTTTTTTGAACTTAAACATTCATTAAAAGAAAAAACTAACATCCATACATATCACTCCTCGAAAGAGAGAAAAATTCAACAGGGAAAGTGACATCCCAACTAAACTCTAAAGTGTTTGAAAACGCATAACGGGCAACCCAGTGAGCTACTTGATTACTATCTCGATTAACCCACGAAAAGGAAATATGCATATTTTTTGCCCATAAACGAATGTCATCCACTAGAGCAGCTAAATTCCATGGCGGAGGAGATTTTAAAGATGATAATGAGATAGTCACTTGGGAGTCAGATTCCACAATAGCATTAAACCACCCACGATTAAATGCTAAAGAGCAAGCAGAATGCACCGCGATGATCTCGGCATGGAGAGGAGATATAGCTCGGGTGAAATTACTAGCCTTTGTTCTAGATGGAGAAAGAATGAGAGATATTTGTACACAGTAGAATACCAAAACATTTTCTCTAGAGTAATTATTTGTCTCTAAAAGAAAAGAAAAAGCAGAGAGTCTGAAAACAAACAGAGTGGGCCCCACCCTTTATATCTTTCCCAATTTATTAATTACTCCTCTTCACTCCACACTCCCTTCACTTTCACCCCCCTCCTCCCCAACACCATGGATCACCACCACAACAACAACACCACCCGCCACGTCAGCATCCCGTCACAAAACCACCGTACCAACCACAACAACCACCACCACAGCTACCAACCATCATCCAACCACCACTACCACCACAACAACAACCACCACTCCACCTCCACCACTCTCCGCGGCTGCTGCTGCTGCCTGATCCTCCTCCTCTCATTCATCCTCCTCGTAACCCTCGCCGTCATCCTAGTCATCATCCTCGCCGTCAAACCCAAAAAACCCCAATTCAACCTCCAACAAGTCTCCGTACAATACATCAACTTAACCCCCTTAAACACCCAACCCACCACCTCCCCCACTCTCCCCACCAGCGCGTCACTCTCACTCGCCTTCAACCTCCTCTTCACTGCCAAGAATGATAACAAAGTTGGGATCAAGTACGGTGTGTCCACATTTAACATAATGTATAGGGGGATTCCGTTGGGGAGGGGGTCTGTGCCGGGGTTTTATCAGCCTGCGCATTCGGTGAGGCGCGTGGAGAGTAGGGTGAATGTGGAGAGGGTTAATTTGTTGCAGACTGATGCTGCGAACTTGTTGCGAGATGTTACGGTGAATGATCGGGTTGAGTTGAGGATTATGGGGGATGTTAGTGCTAAGATTAAGATACTTGGTTTAACTTCGCCTTCTGTGCAGGTTAGTTAGTTTTTCAGAATTTTACGCGTTTAGTGAATTTTTTTTTTACTGGGACCACTACAATATATACAAGTAGGTTATAATGTTGGTGGGTGTTTGTTTAAGGTTATTTTAGAGCTTATTAACTTATTTGACTCTAGTTAAATATCATAAGCTTATGGGCTTATTTTCCATATTTAAGTCAAATACATTAAGCGCCGGAAATTAGCTTATTACCCTGATTATTTATGTTGGTGGGTGTTTGTTTAAGGTTATTTTGGGCTTATTAACTTATTTGAGAGCTTATGGGCTTATTTTCCATATTTAAGTCAAAAACAGTAAGTGCAGGTCAAATAAGCTTATACAAACAGCAGTAAGTTATTGATAGTGGAACACCAAAATGATCGTGTTATTGGTTTATAGACTTTACTGTGATTATTTTATTTATTGTTTTGAAACGTAGGATAAGAATAAAATATGATAGAATAGAATCATGGAGATTGTGTTTGGACAAAGACGTGTGTTGCTGTCAATGTTAAGTTGGTGATATTTGAATTATTTAGTCTGCATTGATTTTTAAATTTTGTTTGGTGTAATGGTTAAGTTGCTATAAATATCTTTTGGGTTATGAATTAGTTAGACTTTATGTTTGGGATTCGGGTGTTTTGCGTAAGGTATGGATAGAGGTAAATTTGTGGTTCGTTTTAGTTGTTTAGGAAAACCAGAAGATGTGATTACCGAATGGTGGATGCATAGGGAATGTAAGTTTGGTAGGTGGGAGGATAGTGTCGTAGTAATGTGCTTCCTTGGTTCAAATAAGGCCAACATTTGACTGTCTTATGTGTTTGTTTAGCTAGTGCCTTTGTCACCTACTCACCACCTATTGAGTGACGGGTGGTTGTTTTAACGTTTTTGACTTGGCGATGAGTTCTATTTTTGAAATACCTTGAATTTCAAATGATGATGTGGTTCCTCTTGACGAGTTCTATGTGGTCCAAAGAGAGAGGGGGAGCGTCACAACATGAGCTCTCGATGTGGGTACGTACGTGTGATGTCAATATCAAGGATGTGACTAGGTCCCTCTAATATGTTGTGAATACATATAGTCATATAGAAAACCATAAAATGATAGGTGTGAATTCTTTATTGGTCGAAATGTTTACTTAAATGGAGCCTATATAAACAGGGGAGATCCTAGAAAAATATAGGATCAACTGATCGGTTTTTTAGAGAAAGAATAAGCTACAAAGATGTTTTTCATTTTCTTTCTCTGTCATATTACCGATTCAGTGGCATTAGCCTTTGAAGACATGATCTATATCCATATGCCATGATATGGCTTTGATTTGATTTTGATTCCCTTTCAATGGGACACCTTGTTGGTGCTTTGTAACTTGTGGCCCTAGTGTTATTAAAGCCACATTGATATACAAGGATGATGGTCAACAGAGTTAGGGGTAAGACATATGCCACTACTTGACATTTGGACAAAGACTCATACACGGATACACCTATAGAAGTCAACATAAATAACTCTGTTAGCTATTAAACCTTTTGCAAATTGAGATGATAATTGGAGAGTAAGTTTATAAGCATATAAATGTATTCTTCTATGATAATGATAATGTGGTGTAATACACCCAATAGAACTTCACTTAGGCCAGTTATCATTTCAGGCGATGTAACCTTTTTAGAAAAAGAGCTACATTTTAATTTTGTCAATTTTTTACAATGTACTTTAGTCACTATACGTGAAATAGCAAGACTAGTTTCGGCGATATATGATGAGCTGGTGATTTTTTGCATTCTTATTGTTGCATCATACTATGATTTGATAATTATTGTTGACAATAGTGGATGAATAATTGCAATGTAGATTAAATTTAACATTTGTTCTTGTTTCATGTAAAGAAACACTTGTGTAAATGAGAATTTATCTCAAAGGTGTTGTTATATGTTTATTTAACTGGATGTTGTTAACCAATTATATTAACATTATATTTTGTAGGCATCCATCGATTGTGCAATAGCCATAAGCCCATCAAAGCGAGCTCTGATTTACAAGCAATGTGGATTTGATGGTTTGCAAGTATGAACGACACATTGTCATCGATTTTCATTAGATTCAGCTAGGGTTGTGCATGATTTTGTTTGATGCGGTTTTAAAGTGAAACCGTTATCATGTCGATAACTGTAAACAGTTCGATTTTGAGTATACGTGTATTCCTTTTCCACTTCGATTCTTATACAAGTTAACGTTACTCGACTTTTAACTAATGAATCTTCCTGTTAAATGTTAGCATTAATTTCATTTGCAGTTTCATCCAAAACTTATTATCACTGGATATAAGTTAATAAGATTTGGCAAATGTTTTATAGTTTCAGACAAAATTTTTCTATCAGACAGTTTTACATTTGTGATGCCACTGATGAGACCTAAGTATCAAATCCAATTAGAGACTTCGATTAAATAATTGTACTTAGTAAATTAAAAAAGTTAAAGTAGTTATATTTTTATTAAGACGATGTCTTTATAATCCTTGTCGAGAGGGTTAAACCCAAGTATCGTGCGTTATATTATAGGATGTCATTTGCAATGTGAGTTCACTCACATTGTGCCATTGTATGGTGTGTTTGAGTTTTATTTATTTATTCTAGCCATTGCATAGTACACGTAACTGTCAAAAAATTCATTTTTTTTTTCTTTCTAATCTCTCATTTATAAATACTACCTTCATTTAATCATTTTTCACACAACAATCTTAATTCTTTTTACCAAAACACAAATTCTCTAAACCAAAAATAGATTCTGATGAAGAATATGTTAACTTTTCCAACGTCGATGATTAAACTGATATTTTCTTTATAACACAAGCTTATCAGTATCACCAATCATTCAGTGCAAACTCAAGCTCAAACTTCACTTACGCGTACGCTGATATACCATGAACGTGATGTTGTTAAACAATGTTTGTGAGACGACTATTTTGGTGATAATCCAAAATATTCGGAGTATTATTTTAGGTGTCGCTATTGTATGAGCAGGAAACTATTTTTAGAAATGGATCCACTAAGAAGAAAAATAAAAATAAGAAGAATGAGAAATGTTTTTAGCAACACATTTCGAATAAAGTAGGAGCATTTTAGGAAGATAAATATCTTTTTGTAGGTGCATTTGAAATGTGCGGTTGTGGTTATTTTTCATCCTTTTTCATTTCACTTTTATTTCTTATTTGATTCTTACTCAATAGTGCAAGGTATTGAAACTAACGATCCTCTTCCTAATCATTTTGATTTCTTTATAGTCAGACCCGATTGTACGAGTCTAATGGGTTTTAGTGTAATTATGAAATGCACTTCCGCCATATGTCAATTGGCATACGTCACAACTCCCGATACATTTGATGAATATTTACGATGAACATTGTGCACGTGATTGTATAGATCATTTTACTAAGTGCATGACACGCTTGAGTTTTAAGAAAACCCGACTATAATGACGTTCAAAATATTTACACAACACATATCAATGTTCATGGGTTTTCGGGTATGCTTGGAAGCATTAATTTTATGCATCGAGAGTGGAAAAATTGTCCTAAATCATGGCACGATCAATTTCACAGAGGTGATTAAAAATATCCAACTAATGCTTGAAGTTGCTGCCTCTTATGATTGTAGATTTGGCGTACATTTTTTAGGGTAGTGGGTGCGAATAATGATCTTAACATTTTAAATAATTCTCCATTACGACGACCTTCTTGAAGACAGAGCCCTGTTGCTCCGTTTGAAGTAAATAGAGTTACGTATGAAAAAGGGTATTATCTAGCGAACGGGATTTACCAACATGGGCCACTTTAAAAGGCGGCAAGACGGTGCATGAAAGGATGTTGAACGAGCTTTGGTGTCCTCCAGGGATGTTGGGGAATTATACAACAACCGGTGCGTGCTTGAACTTTGAACAAGCTACGAAGACTCATGTGCATGTAAATCATATTGCATAACATCATATTGCATGCGATAAGTGAATTCAACGAGTTGTACAGTAGTCCGCAGCCACATACACAACGAGAATGGTTCGAGAGATGCGAAGTGCAACGGAGGAAAGCCAAATAATTGTGTGATAAAACAATACACGCAAATCTTCAACGAGATCTTATGGATCATCTGACGACGACACCTTCTAGAAAACTAGTTTATTGATAATTTGATGTATATTAATATTTTCGTAATGTTTTTTCATTTTCGTATTTTCTTTTTTTTCGTATGTAATTTGTATTTTTATTTGAATGAATGAAAAATTTAGTTTATTTGGAGAGAGAGAGAGAGAGAGAGAGAGAGAGAGAGAGAGAGAGAGAGAGAGAGAGATGCAAACGGCTTAGCCACTGCAGAGGGGATATATGTGGTGTATAAATGTGAAATGCTGAGGTGGTGCTGATTTGGCGAAACGGCATACCACCACACCTGACGCTCTTATGCCAATTCTTGAAATCATGAATCTTGAAAACTTAAATAAATATACTTTGCCTAAATTACCCCTAAGAGCGTGAGGTATGGTAACAGGAAATGACATTCCGTTTGTGCTAAATCAACGCCACCTCAGCATTTCACATTTAACATTCACACACCAAAAATACCCCATATACCATGGCTTGAACCGCTTGCATGCCGTTTCGCAGTTTTTGAGTCCCATCATTTATTTATTTTTTCAAACAAACTAAATTTTCATTTATTAAATAAAAATACCAATAACATTAAAATATATATATATATATATATATATATATATATATATATATATATATATATATATATATATATATATATATATATATATATATATAACTTCTAGTATCTCAGCTTATACTATCTCAACTTGCATTAGCCTTAACTAGCAGGGTACTCGCGCGATCCGGCGGCGGATACCATGTATTAAAATTTGCGGCGATGAATATCTCGAATTATTGTTTCGGGTTGCTGGATCTCTCATATTTTTGTTTTAAAAGCTTAATTATATTGTATATTGTGGTTAAAAGTTGTATTTTACTGTAAATGAGTGGTTTTAATAGTGTATTAATTGTATTAATAGTGTATTTTTTGATGAAGGGGTGGAAGCTTAATATTTTGGAAGCTTAATTATATTGTATATTGTGCTTAAATAGTTTTTTTGGTGAATGGGTGTTTTTAATTGTGTATTAATTGTATTAGAAGAATTGTGTGCTTTTAGTTTTATGTGTGCTTTAAGTACTTGTAAACTATGTTTTATAAGTAGTATTTACTTAAAATCTAATTTAAAAAATCTTAAAATAATTAATAAGAGAGAAAGTCTTAAACCTTTTATAAGTATTATACATATACACAAAAGCCCATTTGCATTTTAGAAGAAAAAGTATGCATTGGGCCCAAATAAACATAACCTACCATTTCTTTTTATTTGTTCCTCAAACACAGCACACACACTAAAAAACACAACACAAATGAAACCCCACCCACCCTCAAAACACACACACACAAATGGCGTGTGTGAGTTTACTCACATTTGAAATGGCTCCGGCCATCGACGATGTGCTAACAAGCAAACAACAGCGCCGTTTGCTGTGCCATGTAGGAATGGCGAGGGGGTCAAGTGACCACACCCTTTGCTTTAAGTATCCCTTAATACACCTTAAGTTTAATCAATTTTAAACTTGATAACTTTTCAAAAACACACACTATATTAATTATAAAAAACACACACGCTTTGTATTAGGGGTGGAAACAAGCCGAGCCACTCGTGAAAAACTCGGGATCGGATGGGTAAAAAGCTCGAACGAGCCGAGCCTAAACGAGCTCGAGCTCGAGCTCGAGCCTAAGTTTATGCTCATTTAATAATCGAGCTTGAGCTCGAGCTCTATACAAAAAGCTCGAGTAGGCTCGCGAGCCTAAACAAGCCTTAGAAATATATATATATATATATATATATATATATATATATATATATATATATATATATATATATATATATATATATATATATATATATATATATATATATATATATATATATATATATAAACGAGCTTAAAAGTAGTAAACGAGTTCGAGCCTTATATAATTAACGAGCCGAGCTCCATTTTAACTTTGTTTTATTTAAAACATCATATGAATTAGTCGAGCCCGAGCTCGAGCTCGAGCTTGTAAAAATTTTCACGAGTGAGCTCGAGCTCGAAATATTAGGCTCGAAACGAGCTCGAGCTCGAGCTTTATATATATAAACGAGCCGAGCTCGAGCTCTGGCAGGCTTGGGTTCGGCTTAGCTCGTTTTCACCCCTACTTTGTATTTCAAAAAACATCAGTTTTGCATAAATGTCAAACTAAAATCACGATTTCACAAGTATAATTATTTGACGCTATTCACCGTCGCTTTGTGCCAATATATGTCTATATTCATCAAATGTTTATGATCCCTAGCTCGTGCCATGATACCGTAAAAAATTACCAACCAAATTAACCAATGCAGGGTGTCTGTTTCATTTGTGATTTCTGTCTTTCGGATACCAGTAGTTCATTATTTTTTGACAAACAATCCAAACATGCTATCAAACTCAGTTACTTTTAGATGGCATCGTAAGTTAACCATATGTAGCTACTTTCTAGAAACAATGAAGGACAATATGGAAATTGATAATGAAGAAATGTATGTTATCTTTCAATCAAACTAGTTTTGGATCTCGGCGCGTACGCGATTTTGATATAAGTCACACTGACTGATTGAGTTTTAACATAAGTTTAATTTAATGAGCATTTGTATATTTTTAATTTAGAAAATTATATAAATCTATATTTATAATACTATAAGATTCAGTTCCTAAATTTAATGTGGAGTTATGATGATAGAGTTTGTTAGGGGTGTGCACGGTTCGGTTTGGGTCTGTTTTTGGCTAAAACCAAAACCGAACCGAAATGTTCGGTTTTTATAGAACCCAAAACCGAAACCGTTCGGTTTTTGGCGGTTCGGTTTTTTCGGCTTCTTATCGGTTTCGGTTCGGTTTTTCGGTTTTTTCGGTTTCTAACCGTTCATATTTGGGCATGGAAAATTTATAACAACAAACTTATTGGATTACATAAAAAATTGGTTTTTCTTATCTTTATTTTTTATTTATTTTTTCAATCTAAGCATAATAATGTTTATTCATAATTCTATAATTACAGATATATAGTTATATAGATGAGACACACACGCACGTGAACATACACATAGTATGATCATCGTCATATATTTATTGATATATTTTCAAGTAAAAACATGATACGACAAATACACATATAAACATAAACGTTAAGATAAATATATTATAAATCTACCCACAAAATGAATATGTATTTATAAATTTGATTTATTTAGTTATTTATTCATTTTATATTAATTATATATTATTATATAATAAAATCGGTTCGGTTCGGTTTTAAGACGAAAACCGAAACCGAACCGTATTGTTCGGTTTTTGAAAAATTAAAAACCGAACCATCGGTTTTTAGTTTTGGTCAGTTTTCTTGGTTCGGTTTTTTCGGTTTTCGGTTCGGTTTCGGTTTTTTCGGTTTTGTTTGCTCACCCCTAGAGTTTGTAGAGTTAGAAACAAGTTGGAGTCGTTTAGTAGTTGCATATAGTACAAGATAGCTAATGCTCGGAATTCAATGCAGCCTCATAATAACTATACAATCATGAAAGGAGATGAAGTGCAAGGGTTGCCCGAATTGATCACATAGCATTTAGTATAGAATTAAAAGTCGGTTAGATGAAGTGCAAGGGTTGCGAAAGGTTGCAAGAATAATTAATGATTTAACCTAATTCATGCCTATATAAACCGGCCAAAATCACATTTAGTATGTACATTTGAAGATGATTCACACATCTTTTAGATCTTTGATTGTTCGTAGCGGTATTTAAATTCTCTTTTGCAACATTTTGGAGTTGATTCACACATCTTTTAGATCTTTGTAATTAACTTGGTCTTTTTTTTTCTTAATTTAGTTATCATACGCAGGTACCATAAAAATCACACAAGATCATGCATGCTTAGATAAATGGAACCAAAGATTGTGATACCAACTATTTTCTTTGTTTCTTACATATTTAGGTGATTGTTATAGATAAGCATATATATAGAATTATAGATATACAGGTAATTTATGTGCGTTTTTTATTGGTGTAGCTCACATGTGCGAATTGATTCAAGAAAATGTGCACGAGCATGTATGTAAAGCAACATTTAAATGGTTAAATGATACTTTTTAGCATAATTAGTTTGTGTAAGTAGTTGCTTTCGAATGCTTTTTGAGAAATATTAGAATGAATTTATCATGCGCAATTGAATTATTATTGAAAAGAAGAAGGTCGCGTATCGCAAAGTGTTTTCTTTTTCTATATGTAGAATCATTAGTGAGAAACCAATATTTACGCCAATTAAATGAGTTTTCCATAATAGCAAAATATGACATATTAAAAATATCACATTGAGTAATGAATAGAAAAGAAAAAATGCACAATTTTGACTTAAATCTGTTTGTAAATTATAATATCAAATAAAAAGGTTGAGTTTCAAACATAAGCAAAAGTTCAAACTTTTATCGAAAAACAAAACCGGTGCATTTAATGTGAAGTATATATGATACGTGGGAATCGCACCAGGCTTTACCTCTCAAGGGATCTTGAGAAGCTTATAGTGACAAGTACCGGGGGATTGATCGTTCAGCTAGGAATAGTGTCGCTAGGATTAGAAAACCTAAATACTAGTTCTAAAGATGAGGGATGATTATTTTTTGTATTTTTATATTTTTTAGAAAGCAAGTAAATATCTCGGGTTTGAAGGATTTTGGGCGGAATTAGTTGCTAGTCAACTAACCCAATACTAAAGATGCAATCAAAATAAAATACTATAAATGAAAACAAACTAAATTAAACTAAGGTTGTGAGCAATAAGTGGAGAAGTTGTGTTTACTTAGATTTCACTACTCCCTAGATATCTTTTACACGTTAATTACTTGTTATAGTTGCGTGGATGACGGATTGTATTCCTTAATACCATTCATGGGGTGGCGCACTTAATTCCCCAATCCTATGAGTGCCTACTTCACTCCTATGTCGAGCCGGCTAAGAAGCTCCTAACATGGGATCATTAGAATTTACTCATGCATTAAATACAACCAATAAAACCTAGTGCACGTCAGTTCATGTTTTCTAAGACGTTCAAGCATGTTACCAATTGGAGATCTGCCAGTTTTCTTAAGCCTAACATCGAAATCATTCATCCAATACAACCATAAACAAGTAATCAACACATAATTAACATCTAGGTTTCATTAGATCGAAGCAAACACAAGATAGATCTAGCCTAACATGATGGAATTAAGACAAGAACAAGATATAGACAACCAACACATAGACATATTGATTGAATTAAAAGAATACTTATCTCAATTACACATGAAAGGGATCAAGAGTTGAGAACCCTTGAAAAACCTGTAAAATTCGTACCAAGTTCGGCCTTAGGGTTTCTCCAAAACTTCTCTTTTTTTTTTTATGAATGAAAATTAGAAAACTATATATAGAAAATTGAGGCTGACGGCGTCAAGACCAAATTGGTGACGCTGTCATCTCGCCGCCAAAATACTTCTCGGACTGCCTTGATCTACTTTTGACGCCGTCACGTTATAGCATTTTCTAGGCCGTCACGTATTTTACTCTTGACGCTCTACTTCGTGACGCCTTCAATTCTGTACTGGGTCATCATGGAAATTACTCTTGACGCCGTCAGAATTTCCTTCTTGACGCCGTCACCTACTGTTCCCAGCAAGGAAAATTAAGACTTTGGCGTTTTCTTCACCTTTATGCTCCAAAAACGTCCGAATTGCTTCCTTTTCCAGATTTCTCTCCCAAAGTACCTAAAATCACAAAAGGAACGATTTAGGGCAATATTTGATCAAATAAATTCAATTCCGGGCTTAAATGACTCTCTAAAAGTAGTTCATTTTTCGCCTCATCAATATACAACATCGAGATGTAAGTGCAAGGCTTGCCGGAATTTATCATATGATATTTAGTAATTAGTATACAATTAAAAGTCGGTTATGGATTGAGATGAAGTTGAAAAGGTTGCAAGAATAATTGATAATTTAACCTAATGCAATATATATATAGATATATGTATTATGTTAATGCATATTCATATACAAGTAATTTATGTGTGTTTTCTATTGATGTAGCTCACATGTGCGAATTAATTAAAGAAAATGTGCACGAGCATGTATGTAAAGCAACATTTAAATGGTTAAGTGATACTTTTTAGCACGATTAGTTTATGTAAGCATGTAACTTGAATAATGAATATAAAAGAAAAAGTATATAATTTTTGCTCAAACCCATTTGTAAATTAAAAAAAGTAAGTTTAAGACATAATAGTGGAGTACAAAGGTTTAGGAATTATTAATAGTGTGTTAATTAATATTCATTTGGTTAGCTATTTAGAATTGAGTTTATTGATAAAATTTATTAGTATTAGTTAGACTTCAATGTTAATTTTCAATAAAATTAGTTGTACAATAAAATGAGATGAAGCTAAAAAGGTTTGTAACAATTTTTATACAGTTTATGTGACATTATTATATATACATTATTACACAAACTTTAACTTACAAACTTAATAAAGAAAATATTTAACGCACATTAAACTATGACCAATTAGATAGACCCCGTGTGCTTCATATTACCATGCAAAAACCATCTAATTGACAAGTATTGTAAGGCTAAGTAATAGACCAAAAGAAACAAAGCCATTTTTTTATCATGCAAATAAGTAATAGGCCAAAAGAAACAAATCTATCACAACTTAATAACCAAAAGCCCATATATAGAATACAACACCACAAAACCAAAACAACATCAAACACTTTTAAATTTTTATACAAGAAAGTTAAAGCATTTCATACAACATACTAAACAATAATTAAGTATACACTCACCAATATACAGAAAGAATACATGATTAACATTTAGATTCTTAGCCCATGCGTAGCACGGGTTCTGTCTGCCTCGTATATATAAAGAATGAGTTCCCCTATTGAATGTGAGCATTAATGTCATTAGTCAAGAAACTCTATTATTATGCAAAAAACTCTATTATGCAAAAGATAACTAATGCATAAACCAAGTAGTAATTTCGTAAAGCTTCTTTTAGCACTTATTATGATTAAATTAAACGCATGATATTAACCAACCATGTGAATGTCTAAAGTCTCGGTTATTGAAAGGTTCTAATAGGTGTAAATTCTCATCTTTTCAGTTGCTCACAAATAGTTAACAACAAGTCTATAAATGTGACTTTTCATATGAGTTTTGATGAGTATAAGTAACAACCTATCTTAGTCCATCTCCATCTCCATTTCCGTTCAACCTCATTCAACACCCAAACAATAAGCCACAAACAAACCGACAGTAACATAACCCATTAACCCACCCATCATCAGTCAAAAGCACAAATGAAATAAAACAAATAAACAAGACTCGACTTATGTGTATTGAATCAACCACTTCCACGAAATCAGTCCAAAAACCTTAACCAAATTCTATCCTAGGCACAACCAAGACCCTCACCTTCACTCCCCAACACTTAATAAAAAATGAAAAGCAATAATTAAAGATATATGTTTTTCTTTCGTGTCTACAACATAAATATCAGATTTTGAAGGTCAAGTTAACGAAAGAATAAAACCATCATCGATCCCTTTTGAAGCTTTGCTTCTTTAAATATCCGAAAATATAAAAGAAAGATTGAAACGAATTTCTTTCATCTCCTTTTTCTTTCGATTAAACAAAACATTAAACACAACATACACTACAAAGCTTATCATAAGTTTTCACTTTGAGCCCAAAAATGTGAATCCCATTACAGGAACTACTAGATCTCAAAGAACATCGGTTCAATCAATCAAGATGGAGTGCAAATACAAGAAGTTTGGATGCACAGAATTGATAACTAACCATATGATCAAAAGTGATATGTAAGAAGAGTAGTTGGTGACTGCATATCTTAGGGATGGAGGCGTGGGATTAGGTTATTTGTGTGTGAGAAGTTTTAGGGTAAAATGACTTTTGTATAAAGCAAATGTGGTGCTTGGTTTGTTTAATTTACTGGAACTTTTGGTTAGTGGACTACTGGGCCGAGCAGTTTAGTTGTAAATTATTGTATACACTTGCTAATGATTAACCGGTAAATATGCTTTTGTTTTGGATCACCTTTTTTTAAATGGTATATGCGATGTGAATAACGGGTGCTTGAAAACTATTCTTTTAAATAGAATTGTTTGATGAAAAAGGTATAAAATGCATGAGAACCGCTAAGTAAGCAAATGAAACGTGCACTACTTTGTTTGATGAAAAAGGTATAAAATGCATGAGAACCGCTAAGTAAGTAAATCAAATGTGCACTACTACTTACAACCACATGTACTAATGCTCAAACATATCTTTGAGTATATTTCATATGAAACATTTCTATTTGTAAAAGCTTAATAAAGAGAATTTTTTAGTTTAACACTTTAAGTTTCACGACTAATATTAACACACCTAATTAACCGTTGCTAGACTAATGATATTTCATGGTAATCGAAGCCCGTGCATCGCACAGGCCATGCTGTCTTGTAATTTATACTGTAATAATTATCTTCATCAATAGTTATTTTCATTAATTGTTTATATTTGTTTTTGTCTCTAGTTTTTGACATCGAATAATATTTATATTTTTTTTGTTGGACGAATGATTTGACTTTGTTTAGTTGTCACTGTGTTGAGGGTGGTGTTATTGTTTAAATTTAACTATTAATCATGTTATAGACATTATACGCGTTTAATAGCACGTAAAAACACTTGATGAACTTAAAGACAAAGTATAAAATAATGTTTTTTTTTCTTCAAATATTCTTGTTTGAACTTTAAAGTGAAATGTATGAGTCATTGTTATATATAAAATCGTATTTACTTTCATATCACAGTTTCTCATGCTTTGATTGTAATATTTATATTTTAAGTTACTAATAATTTTATTTTAAGTTACTAATAAGTACTTATAAATAAGTAAAAGCGTAAAAGCATAAGACTTTTTCTAATGGGAAATTTTGAAAACTCATTTTGAAGTATAAAGATTGGCAACACACATAGATACTATACTGTTAGGCCAATTGAGTGCCTAGCGATCCTCGATTAAAATTTGAATATAAAATACTCTAAGTATAATTGAAGTCCCTAAATGGTAGAAAACATTCATGGAGTTATCTTCAGAGTTTAAAGAAAGACTCACCACTTTTTAAGACACAACTCAGTTTGTAAAGTCATTGAACCAAAAAGAAGATAATGGAGTCAGTGAATGATAACAATAGGTGAGAACTTTGTTGATGTGATAAGTGAAGCAACTAAAAAAAAAAGTTGGTATAAAAAGGTAAACAGTTGTCAGCAATGTTCCTTTAAAGTAAGGTAAGACGTGTTTTAAGAATAAAAGCATTTGTTGCGGTTAGGTAGTAGTGTACTTTTCTAGTTAGATGCTTGACGCGTCGGTTTTAACCCACAGGCATCTGTGTCGATTTTGCCTATATAAATGAATGTCTTAAAGGAGTACCCACAGGCATCTGTGTCGAATTTGCCTATATAAATGAATGTCTTAAAGGAGTAATAAATGTTGTCTCGTACATTTACTATGTTAGCATTTACGAGAATATTTACTCCTCCTAAAGCTTAACCCCTTAGTATATTTAGTTAGACTTGTTTGTGTTTAAAAAAGCTTAACCCCTTAGTATATTTAGTTAGACTTGTTTGTGTTTAAAAAGTGAGGAACCTTACACTTTGTCATTCAACTTTGATCATTAAATCATATAGTAAATTCTCTGATTCATTCAATAAGAATTTAAACGTTGAAAAACCTTGTTGTATTGTTTTGTTTGAACTGTTTGTGTATTCTTGCTATTAACTTGTTTAAACATACATCTAGTTAACATGATGAAGTGATTTAACTTAATACTTAGGTTATAAACACTTCAAAGGGTACAACCCCACAACTCAAACTCATTTCGGAACAAATTTATGGTTTATGTACATACACAATCAAATGCTGGAAGGTAAATACATTACTTTTTCTTCTTGTCTTCTTGAGTTATTTCGAGTATAACTGGAGCTGCGGGTATACTAAACCACCACTCTCTCAATCTCCTAATCAATCTCTCTGTCTCTGCTCTTCTCATAGGCGAGTATTTTGTGAATTCTTCCAAGAAAGTAAGTAGCACCACATATTTAAAGGGGGTAATGGCCACAAACAAAGCCAAAGCCACAAGTGCAGCCACAAATCTGTTACTAGCCTGCACACACATACAGGAAATGCTATATTAGTCTTTTCTATGTTGCAAAGATAAACATAACTACTAGCATAAAATTTTAAAATCGGATATTGCGGGGTTGGTTGGGGTAGCGGGTCAAAAGGGGTACTTTATGTACATGTCTGGTTGACCCTGTCAAAAATAAAAAATTTGACTACTAAAAAGTAGTATACATTGTTTAAAACAGCCCTTGGTTCTTGCAATAATTGTAAAAAAGGCCAATCCCTTTTCAAGAGCGAGTTTCTGGATTAATAATGAAACGCAGAAGCAAGACAGAGACAATGATGCTATTTGTCAAGAGTCACACCTTTCTTGGAAAGTTTAGTTCTCTCTCTTCTTATGCATACAAGTACAACGGTTTGTGTGTAACAGAAGAACCAGTTTAAAGGTTCGAAAATTAATCACTAAAAAACACAATAATTTTTGTAATTATTAATGAACCCAAGTTAACAAGTACAAAAGGAAAACACACTAACATCTCCATTTTCAGCCTCTTTTTCCTACTCTAACTTAGGCGAAAGAAGTATGCTTTACTTCAATCATAAATCTTATCTTACAATAAAAAAAATTGTGATTTCCAAACTTTTTTACTCGCAATTTTGTATTTTAGAAAACGTGATATTCCTCTCCTTATATGGTCGTTAACAGAACCAGCTACACTGAACAAAATCAGAATCCTCCAGTAACATTTCAGTAAAGTTTAAACAACTATACTTTTAGTTTTGTCTTAAAATAGAATGAGAACAATTTCTAATGATTATCTTGTATCAAATTTCTGCATTTTCAGTTTGTATTTTAGAATGCATAATGTTAAGGACTAAATCAAAGATTACCTGTGGAAATAAGGACAACAGAAGGCCACGTATTTTTAGAAGAACAACATTTCCCTCTTGGACCAACTCTTCAGCTTGAGAAATTGCATTCTGAACAGCTAAAAGCTGCTCCATTTTGTTCATTGGTGGAGGCACCATGACCTTCAGTCCATCAATAGGTTGTCCTCTACTAGAATATCGTGTAAGCATCATACTACTTGCAAGAAAGATGAGTAGTAATGCAAAGACATAAGAAAGCCAACCCCTGCACAAGAAGAAATTGGTATGATCAAGGTCTCATATAACCAACAATTTCTATGGACAAAAACTTTAAAAGTAAAGCACATCTCAGCAAATAGCAAATTCCTACAGATATAAACAGAGATGTATTCTATCTCTAACGGGTCAAAAGAAGAAAATCCAGCAAAAAATGATTTATTAACAAAAACTTCAATTATTGTAATAATTATCGTTTGTAATCATAATTACAACAGAAATTATAAGTAAAACATTTCTAAAATACTGGAAAGAAGTGTTTAAGACAAGCCTGCCCATATTACAAATTTTACCAGTCATTTTTTATTTATTTATTTATTTATTTTTGGGTAAAAGGGTTACCACCGGTAAAATAAAAATGTAAAACGTAAACGTATTTTGACTAGTTATCCCAATCGTCCATTTTGCCCCCAATGGAAATAGATATCAAAGTAAACCTCACCGGTAAATGATGTATCCAAATATCAAACAGAACACAACAGACTTTGAAGGCTCCTCCCAGTACAATAGTTTAAGAAGATAATTCCCGAGGTCGATTAACGGAAAAGTCAACTCCTGAAAATAAGGAACAACCAAATTTCATAATGAAGGATGCCATGGAAATTCCATCAACAACTTAGTGAGAGCTACTAAAAAAAAAAGGTTACTCCAACATATGGTGCACAAATTGTGCTGCCCCTTTAAAGCTTAACCTCCCCATAGAGCAGTAATGGTGGAAAATAAATGGTCAGGCCGAGCTGGGTAATAGGTTGAAATGGGTAATTTCTGTACAGGTCAAGGCAGTAGAGTTGAGTTGGCCCGCATTTATTTTTATGCTCATTCTTATCGTTTTTACATAGTATAATTTATGAGCTGATAGTGAATTCAAAAAACACTGTTAAGTTCTAATCCAAATCTGTAAATAAGATCAGTTTAGGAGGCGTGTCCATGAAAAGTGGACTTTGGGTGACTTGTCAAACCCATTTGACCCATAACCCGTTCTCCTGCAGGCTAATTTTTGTGATTTGACCCATTTGAGGAAAACACAACCCAAACGAGAGATTCACAAAATAAGGGTCAAAATTGCAGAACACTACTAATCATAAAATATAAATAATAAAAATATTATAAAAAAATAACAAATCTGATTTATTCAAACCTTCAGCACGGCTAAGTTGGTGTCGAGGCCTTCAACTTTAGCTCCATCAACTGTTGCTTGTGCGTCTGCAACCATTTTATAATTGCTTCTAGATTCATCTACAGCTTTCTCTAAAGGAGTCATCTCGCCAACCGTGATCTCACCGACAATAACTGATGACTGATTAGCCATATTAGAACTTGTAGCAAGGACAAACCCTAGACCAGAAGCCACACTGGTAGCTGATACTGAATACATTCCATAACTAGATTTATTTCTTTCTGGCTCTTTGGAAGTTAGCATGGTAGCAATTGCTTCCAATATCCTATCGCCACCTGGCAGTTGATCACAAGCATTATACATAAGACCTCTCTCATAGCACAGTGGGAGTGGGGAACTCATTTGGTTGAGAGCTTGTATTCTTAGAATGCCAAATATTGCTTTTAGCAATGCTTCATCACGTGCAACTCCAGTAAGCTGGAACTTGCGTATAAATCTGTGAGCATACAAGATTTCTCGCACAATGGCTAGCCAGTAGTCACGCCTAGCATGCCCTTTGAGCTCCGGAAGCTCCATAATAACTGGTTCTGATCTACATTGGAACCAAAATCAGTTAAAAGAATTTCTTGGAAAACACAAGTATTCTACCACATGTAGTCATTTTGATCCATGTACTAAAGAAGAAGATGATCTGGGAAGTTCTTGTCAAATGATTCAAATGAAAAAAAATGAGCTAAATGAGGAACATGTTAAACTTTGCCCAAAGGTCTATCCTTTTATGAATACAACCTCCTCAATCAATTTGCTCAATGATTTAGACTATTTATTGCAATGAATTTTGTCACATATTTGTCCTAGCAGTACCTAGGTGGCCCATCAACCAAGAGGATGTGGGTTCAACCGTTCAAGTCCCAATCCAAATATATGTGTGGTACTAGGTATATAACTAACGTATTGATTATTCGCTAAAAAAATAAACAAATTGAACCAGAAATGTTTAATGGTCATCCCAACCCAGCCCGTAAACAGGGCTAACAATGACTTATTTCAACCCGAACCCATTATGAGTTTTTGACCCCATTAACAAACCACCTATCTAGCCACTTGATTAACACTCCTCAAGTGACAAAACTTTCAATGACCAAACAGCACTAGATATGCCATGTCAAATTAAAAGGATAAACAAGAGCAATAACACATGCCAACTTACAAGGTACTTGACTTATACAAGACGGCCTTGTCAAATAGTCGTGTTCCCCATGGGCCTGTCAACTCAGCCTTGACAATCTGCTTCAAGTCATCTGCCAACTCATAAACTGTGGGAGTATCATATGACACAACTTTAAGAGCTTCAAAGTACAAAGCATGATCTGTCAGAGTTAACCGACCTGAAATCATAAAAATATGCATGAACACGTATAAGAACTTCAGCTATATCACATCATACTATAAGCAACATTTATCATTTGAGAATATTCAGATGTGAAGGCTGGCTAGTTGACCTACCAGGCCAAGTTGAGATGCCTAAATGTTGAAGAACTGGTTGTGTGGTGACAGTACCATCCAATTCCAGAACCCTTTCCCCTCTTGCAGATCGTGGGGATTGAAGGAGAGACGACTCTGATTGAGATTTTATCTTTTTAGTAGCCCTGGAAAAATCAAATTTGGTCAACTGCATTGAATATATCTAAGGATTAATAACTATGATATATTCTATATATGGACAGATGCAAGTTGTTTGACACTAGTCATCAGCAGATGTGGTGCTAGACTATTGCATTATAGGATTCTAGACGAGGTAGCATTTCAACCCATTTAGGATAAATGGATCAAATCGGTTATAGTTTTATCGGTAATAGGTTAAATGGGTAAACTTAATTAGCCAAAATGAAAAGGTATCAAGCAGACCAAATGGGTTGGGAGTTGCTCCAAGTGTATCCAAATGTATAAAACCTTCTAGATTGTTTTATAGAAAAAAAGAAGTGGATTATTATTTTGATAATATGCTCTTGTAATCATTTTTAAGACACTAAATATTTATAAAGATCGGAAAAAAACACAAAAAATTTGTTATATGTGAGCCCAACCTGACTCGTACAGTTTTTATCTGAACCTGTTTTGATCTGTGACCAAACCCAACATTTACCACTAATAGAGCTATGGCCTATAAATACTAGAAATGACTCCCATGGAACTGAAACCATAAGCATTGCCGTATTAACATCCCTCGCGACAATGCAGGAACAGAGAACCAAAATATAAGAGTTGAGAGTACCTTTCTAATCCAGTAAGGTACTTGTCATAGGTAGAAAATTGAAGCCGGCCTCCGGTGGATGCAGTTAGAAACTCATATATGTAGTCACTGACTATTACATTTGCTATAATAGGCACTGCTGGGGCTATTCGGGAGAAGGCCTCTAACCCCACTGATGCATCCTCGTCTATCTGCAAAATAAATAATGCAACAAAGCCAAAATGTTGTCAGGAAAGCACTTGACCCATACCTTGCATTCAAGTAAAGGTGATGCTACCTTCGCTATGAATGAATGAAATCTAACACAAGTTTAACCTAGAGGCATGATTACAAGTGTGCCACGAAAGAGCAACCTTCACTTTAAAAAGACAAGGGAGTCTTATATCTTGGACTAGCTTTTTGGTAGCCTTATTTGGTGGTTTATACAGAACAACTACTTTTTTAAGCTTCTAAGTGTTTAAGGCAATCAAGGATGGATTATTTAATAGACTATTTCACTGACGCCTTATTTGGTGGTTTATACACAACTACTTTTTCCATGTAGTTCACACGATATTTATCATCAAGATGCCGACCAACCAATGCAACTATCTAGCTAAGTATTGAGCTAGTACCGAACTCCTTTTTTACTATTCATAACATTAGCATATATCATATTATTATACCAATCAAAAGAACATACATCTACAGAAGGCTGACTCGCAGCATCTGGAACCTCCCAAGCAATCATCATATCAAACGTCAATCTCCGAAACCTTTTGTCCTCCATATAACCATTAACTTGTGTAGATTGAGCAATAGCCCTGAAACAGGAATACTCAAGTATATTTCTCGCATACCGCGCCGGATGCTTCGTAGCTTCCGAAGCCTCCTTTTCAAAGTTTTCACGAAGCTGTTCCGCAGAAATGTCAAGGATTCTGGAATAATGAGATATAAACATATGAACTGAGTAACTATGGGATAATGTCATATTATTACAACGTACAAGATTAATGGTCCGTGTTGGTAATTATACTCAATAGTGCCCAAGTCTAATACTTTTTATAAGAGCCTAACATGGTAGCTTGATAATGTCATAACCATTACTTGCTTACGCGGCAGTTTTTATGACACAGGTAAAACTCATCACTTAATTACAAAATTAGTCCATTTCAAAGTACGAATACCAAACTAACCAATTTTTATACAGTAGCTTGCCATGTCATAATTTTTTACATTTTAAATCTACCACTGTCCGCCAAACCACCTTAATCCACAAAGTACTAATACCGGGTTCTGAAAATGCATCATCGATAACAATTATACTTTCCTAAACTGATCTAATATGGTCTAATGGTCTAATTTAAATATCTGATCATGTCATAAGTCATAACCGTTTTCTTGCTTATGTGGCATCTTTTTTTGACGCGGCAACTCATCACCAAATTTACCAAATTAATCCATTATTCAAAAAGGCACAAATACCAAACTAACCAATTTTCCACGGGTAACTTGCCGTGTCATCTTATCACCGTCCACTAAATTACCAAAAGCAACGTATTCCAAAAAGTACAAATAACATGGTCCAAACATACATAATCAAGTAAAGGATACGTTCTTAAAATGACAGAATATCGTATAACATAACTATGTCATAACCGTTTTCTTGTTTATGCGGCATCATCTAATGTCATACATTATCGAGTATAATTACCAAAACTGACTTTTTACTATATTAGCTCTATACACATAACACAGTATCAATACTTAATCAATCAAAACACAAAAACTTACTTTGCGCAACGCCGAACAACTACATTGGCAACAACGGACAGTTCCCGAATCCAATTCTTGTCCTCACCAGTAGCAGGCGGACTTTTAATTTCATTAAATTCATCATTATAAGAATTCACACTCTTATTCAACCATTTAAATGACCCGTCTCTTACGTAATCCATCATGTTTTTCGTTTTACTTACAGCCGTCATCTTCTTCAAATTCTATCAACACACCCCAGAAAAAAAGTGATAAAAAATTAGGGGTTTTTTATTAACAGCATTAAAAAGAAATTAAAATTGTGGGTATTGAAATTGAGTGATGAATTAATGGGATTATGATAAAAGTTTATTGAATTGTTTGTGTGTAAATTGTTGATTTGAAGATGGTAATGATGTTAAAAAACTGTAAACTGTGATCAAATGTTTTGATGATCTATTATACTTTTTGTTACTTTTGGTGGATAACATGTATAGTCCTTGTACTATTTGTGAGATGGTGAAAGTAGCATTTTTTTTTTTTTTTTAATGGAAGAATGGTCCCTGGGTCTCTTTTTTTGTTCGAGTAAGGAGTGGGCAAAACGCGAAAAAGACATAGCGCTATACCTAAAGTGGAACGGTAGTGTACCACATTTAGTTTCGTTTATTTATTTAATGTAGCATCATTTTATGAAAAAATAATAATAAAAAAAAAAAAAAAAAAAAAAAAAAAAAACTACGATTGGATTGCCAATCGTTTTGTTATGGTAAAATCGGCACAAAACCAAACATGCAATAGTATTCTGATTTTTTTTTTCCTATTCACATGATCATTTTTGTTAAGGGGATGATTTGCACACCACATTTTTTTATACTTTCATCACACTCTGTGCATTAACATGTTGTACGGTATGTTATACAACTTGTACAGAATGATGTAAGTATAAAAAAATTTGGTGTGCAAATCAACACCCTTTTTGTTACAAGTGTGAACACCTAGTTTGTAAAACAGAAATTGTCAAACCATAATTTATAGTTTTAGCTTGACTTTCTAGACCATTTTAAAATTAGGTTTATTTCTAGATTAAGTGGGTAGACCTTTTTCTGTTAATGAGTCTTAATGGAGAAGAGCACCCTTTGTTTCATCTCCTCATATAGACTATTTAACAGAAAAAGAAACATATTATATGTGTGACTCTACCACTATCTCCTCATTAAGATTCATTAACAGAAAAAGAAACACGCCCAAGTTATTTGTTACACCTAAGATACTATAATACAATGACTTCTAATTTTATATCCATCAACTCTTTAAACAACATGGGAATGCATATCTTTAAAAGTTTAAAGAAGCATGTGTTGTGCACCATGTGACCTTTATTTCATTTCCTTTCTCACCTGACATCAAGGAGGTAAAATTCGTGTAACACGTAACTAGTAGAATGACAAAGAAATAGTTAAATACATCACATAAAGTTATGAACCAACTAGTGTTTACCTTTATTTTTTGTTAGAGAAACACGTAATAATGTCCACCATGTGACCCTCTTTTAGGTTATTATCATGTTTATGTCGACATGCCGACATTCAAACATGTAACTAGTAGGCTTGAGTTGACATTTAGAGATAAACATGATACTACGTAATATGATCTTATTTATAAGTTACATTTCAGTTCTAATATGTTTTATATAACCAACATTTATGCACCATTTAACTTAAAGTAGAAAGTGTTTTAAAAGTATGATTATCTCATTTTATTGGTTTTTCACTCTTAATTACTAGTATCATTTAGCCAAAAACTGAAACCTCACACAAGCGCGCACACACTGAGTTGGGAACCATCCAGCTTCACTGCCCTCGTAAGAATGGTAAAACCACTAAACTTCTACGAGTACAACAATCTTGAGGATTTAATACTGAAACTTTTTCACAATAGTTCGTAATTTTATATAGCAACTTAACTCTCATCATTTTTATTGATTAAAACACTCAACTTTTTTTTTTTTTTTTTTTTTTTAATTATTTTTTTCTTATTTTTTGGGTTCTCCAAATGATCTTTTGGCATTAAACCTTCACAAAGTTAAGTATTACTATACTTTTAATAAAAATTAACCACATCCTAAATTACATTAACAATCCATTCAAAATCATACTCCGTAATAAACTAAAGCATTCATTTAAAATTTACCTCAGTCCTCGAATTTGTTGCTCAACTTGAAACCCAAAGTTGCATAAAAACATAATATCCTCAAATTTGTTTGCAAGTTATAAACCCTTCACGATATTTAGAATCTATGTGAATGCTTGTGTTTTTGGCAAAGTTTATCCTAGACTCGTAGTAATAGTCGGTATTGGTTTTTATATTAGGTCGAGTGTCCACTTCACGCCACGTATATACTCTCTAAGAATATAGCATGGCCACGTGACCACGTCCAAATACATTTCTTGACTTCTGTTTTTTGTAAAATATGTCCCTAGCGTTTTAACATGTGCAGTGTTGGGCCTTTCGCATAATGTTATGAACTATGATTTTCAGTTTTGGTAAATCATAACGTCTAAATATCGTGGAGGTAATTCTAAATTTGCTTTACTAATGTTGTTAAAAAAATTATGACTCTACTATCTAGGCCAAAATATTAAAATATCGTGTCACTATCTTATATAACTACTCTGCTTCTTTGCATTATTGAAAAAAAATGGTGCAAATTTGACCAAAATTTAGGTAGATTAAATTTTAAAAATTTTAACAATATTGCTCTCGCAATAAAGAGTTAGGATCCTCTAATTTCAAATAAACATGACCCATCATGTTGAAGTTGTTGTGAGAAGGAAAGAACAAATAGTTTATTATTATAAGACATTTCTTTTATTTTAAATCAAATCTTCACTCACAACCTCAACATGATGAGTCATTTCATTATGAACATTAGAGAATCATAACTATAACATCCCGCCTACTCAGACCACAATATTGTTCGTTTTCCCCGTAGGCTCACGGCTTTGTTTTTGTGGCCTCATTTGATGACTTCCCGGCAGGTCACCCAAGCTAGTACTGCTCTCACATGAGCACGCTTAACTGCCAGTTCCTAAAAACCTCACTCGCAGTAGACCACAAAACGCGTTATCCCGCCTACTCAGACCACAATATTGTCCGCTTTGCCCGTAGGCTCACGGCTTTGTTTTTGTGGCCTCATTTGATGACTTCCCGGCAGGTTACCCAAACGAGTACTACTCTCACATGAGCACGCTTAACTGCCAGTTCTTAAGAACCCCACTCGCAGTAGACCATAAAACGCGTTGTGTCATTGTATGACGAATGTTATCTTATGAACCCAGCATCTCTCCAGGCCACAGCCGATGTGAGATTTGCCTAGAGTGTTACACTAACTCTACAATAAAACATTCATGCCTTTTATAAAGTCCTTATAACTTGTTCCTTTTTATGTTATTAGTTTAACTACAAAGTTAACCTAACCATGTATCATGTTTAAGTGATGTAATGAAGTACTAACTATAAGAGTGAAAAACTTAAAATAAATAAATAAATAATAAAAACAGCAAAGGTTTTTCAACTTTTAAATTCTTATTGGAAGTAAATCAAAGAATGTATACCAAAATGTTTGTGGACAACACTTGAGATTGAATGACAAGTATAATACAGACTCCTCTCTAAACTCAAAGTTAAACTTTGAGTACAATTATGCTAAACCAACTGAGTTCATACTCAGGGACTTAATTGTGTTTGGAAGAGTAAAAGTTATTTGTGAATGTCTCAACATTAAATGCACAAACTGTCAACTTTTACTTCAACTTATGAGTTCTTAACTTCTTATATAGATAAGAGAATGGTTATTAACCGTTGGGTAAAAAGTACGTGTTCTAGAATTAATGAACAAAGTATTCTTGCCATGTCATTGTGCGGACAAATTTTTGTAAATTTTTTGTGGATATAAATTTGTCTTTTGATAATTTAATAGTTATTTTATTTTTTTGATAATAGTATGTCATTTTAGAAAGCCAACCAAGTAACCGACTTAACTTTCATCATTTTATTGATTACTAACAATCAACTTCTTTTTCTTTTTTTTTTTTTTTTTGTCTTTGTATTAATCCCTAACTTCTCCCATTAAAAACTGCAAATGGATTATCAAAAAAGTTTGTACATCCATGCATTATATATATATATATATATATATATATATATATATATATATATATATATATATATATATATATATATAACTTTGTGCATTAAATCATCAAAAAGTTGGATGTTTAGTATAGTCGTGAACTATAATTGAAATTAATCACATCCCAAATTTCCTTTAACTAATACATTAAAATCACAAATAAACTAAAGCATTCGTTTAAGATTTACCTCAGTCTTTAAAGTTGTCATTCAACTCAAACCCAAAGTTTCATTAAAACATAATATCAACAAATGTTTTTGTGAGTTATGGCCCCTTATGATATTTAGAATCTATGTGAATGCTTGTGTTTTTGGCAAAGTTTATCCTACTAATAGTCAGTAGATTGGTTTTTATTAAAGGTTGAATGCTCACTTCATGCCACGTACTCACCACACAGAATATAGCATGGGCTATGTCAAAATACATTTCTTGACTTGTGTATTTGTGTAAAACATGAAACCCCCCCCCCCTCACCCCCCCCCCCCCAGCGTTTTACTATGTCCAATGTCTGTAACACCCCCAATTTCATGATACGCAGCGGAATTCAAACTGGGTGTTACTCGATGGCACAACAGTTATAACAATAGAAAACGAACTCTAATTGAGTCATTTTAAAAAATTTGTCATTCGAATTGTATAAATATTAGAGTTTACAAAATGAGGTCCCAGTAGTTTCAAGGTTTACAAATTACAATAAATAAGTTTTCGAATGATAATAAAGTTTATAGCCTTCTTGAGTATCCGTGCTCCTTCGTGCCAGCCTCGATCATTATGGACCTGAGATAAACATGTTAAAGTGTCAACACAAAGGTTGGTGGGTTCATAGAGTTTAGTTAAATTGTTGAATACAATATAGTTTCACACTCATAGTTCGAAAACAAAACAATGATTATTTCACTAAGCTCATGTTACTAACATCTTAACACAACATCAATTTAGTACGTTTTGTTACCTACCAAGCTTAACACAAACGTTTTCAAATATAGTGTGTTTGGTTACCTAACCGGCTTAACACAAACATCTTTAAATACAGAGCGTTTGGTTACCTAACCGGCTTAACACAAACATCTTCAAGTATAGTGTTTTTAGTTACCTACCGGCTTAACACAAACATCTTTAAATATAGAGCGTTTGGTTACCTAACCGGCTTAACACAAACGGCTTGCTTACAAATAGGTGCTTAAATGGTTCATGATATTAGGATTTAACAAGGTGGGTTTTAACATAGCACATAAGGTATCAATAATAATTGATATAGCACATAACTCTGAAGTACATAATTCCGAATATCAATAACGATTGATATAACACATAGTTTCAAGCATATAACATAGTTTTCAAGTAATTGTGATTGTTATAAAAGTAGTTAAGCATGTATCTCCCCCAAAGTATTTATAAAACTAGTATAAAAACGGGGATATGACTCACAGTGAGTTGGATGATGTTTTAGTGCTTAACGAATTGGATGGAATAGTCAGGAAACCTATAAGTGCAACCTAAAACAGAATGTTGCGACTTAGGTTGGAACAATGTCTAAGAAAACATAAACGTGTCTATATGTGTCATTTATATTGATCCTGATGTAGTACTTGTATGTCGTTTTAGAGAAACGGTTTATGAAACATGTTTAGTTTATATACCACGTACTACCGTTTGGGCCATCATAATTCAGATGTCATGCAGTAAACGTTCGAGGAGCTAGGACACTTTAATTTGTCAATCCAGCAACTCGTCGATCCATTTACTCTAATGAAGCCCCTCACATGAAGCTCCCTAGTGTTGTAGTAATCGATATAGAAAATATAGGTTTTTTGTCGTTTCACAAAAGTTACAATTTCGAAGGTCGAATAACTTAAGAAAGATTATTTTGAATGAAGATTGTTATCTTTATAAGTTTTATTATATCTAGTAAGTATGTGATAATATTTGTAAAATCTTATGGTTTATCGAGGGAGTAGATCCAAATTGTTTTGTGTTTGTGTTGTTTTGCTACGGTTATGGTCTTGACTAAATGTAAGTAACTTAAATGGTTTTACAATTTCCCACCGATTACAAGAGTTTACACTTTACGAATATGGTCAAAAATGGTGTTGTTTATAAGTTGCGGAAAAAGGGTAAAACGGTCATTATTCCCACGATTTAAGAAAATACTATTCCGAAGGTCAAGTGTATGATTTTAGTTTATGCAAATCAACCACTATATAATAGCCTACCATAGAAGCAACACCTAAGCGAGCAAATGCCATGTCATTGCCTACTGGATTGCCTACATGGCATGCACTTTACATGCAATAAAATTCAGAATTTAAAAAGTATGGTCATTAATGGGACTCGAACCCACGACCTCTGCTACCAAACACAAGCGTGCCTACCACTGGATCACATTAGAGTTTTTGTTTAGTGTTTGGAAAACAAAGTACACTTGCTTAAAATTAAAAATGTTATCAGCAACTAATATTTAGGGATATCAATCCACTATATTCATTTCAAATCATGTAACCGATCAAATGTTGAATCATAGAGCCTACAATAAAAGGATATTCTTGGAAAGTTTGATTACTATGCTATAATCATGGAAACAATTAAGGTATTGTGAATCAAATAATTTAAATTTCAACAATGAGATTAATTTATCCCAAACTATTCTCAATATCAGTTTAATCATCCTATATCATTCACACAAACAGATTCAAATAACCTAAATAAATTTATCATATTGTTATGATCACCTCTCAATCACGAAAAAATCACGCTCATGAAATTAGACCCACGATCATCAAACTAAAACCAAAACCCTATTAGGTTTCAAGAAAACACGCACAAAGATCTACCATCATCCACTGATCGGATGTGTCAATTAACCGATGGTAAGGTAATTCTTATTATGCTTTTTTGTGCGACTGAATCAGATTAGGTTAGTCGATCAGTTTTTGTGTATGATTAATTAAATATTAGTTTTGTATACATTTATGAATTTTGATTTTTAATTTTATTTGTGAAATCAATATTGACTCAATATGAAATTTTATAAATTTGCAGGAATATGATGCCTTATCATATATTTGCAAGAATATGATGCCTTATCATATATTTGTGAAATCAATATTGACTCATTTATGAACATATATACTATAGCCTAAACATGAAAAACAAGTAATTGATGATGTTTAAAGAAACATAAACTAGGGCTTACAAAGATTGGTTTAGGAAAGGAACTTAGAACAAGGACAATACTAGGACAATTTCCACACTTGAGGACTTCTACTTCTCTTGGACTTGTGCTAATCTTTAGCTACTTAAGTACCTTTAAACTTAAGAAGATCACTAAAGTGTGTGCAAGTAGTTTGTTGTAGCTTTAAATGGATCTTTAACTCTTGGATAATACTTGAAGTAGAAAGGAAATTTTGAGAGTGTTTGTGTGTTATGTTGGGCGTCAAAAGGGAGGGGGGGGGGGGTAAAGAGGTTTTTATAGCCTTGAAAGGAGGTGCAAGTAAGCATGAGTCATGTGTCTTCCTAGTTAAGAAATAACATGTGCTTTGATCCTAAGCTTTGTTGCATTAGATCAAGCCACAAGGCTTATGAGCCATGTAGTAATTCATGTTTGTGTAAGAACTAGCCAATTTGGCTTTCTCTTCTTAGGTTATGAGTGTGTAAATGCATTTATGGTGAGACTTGGAAATTAAGGGTGTGTTGTGATTGGTTAAGATGTGTGATTCATCACCAAGACTTAAAGTCTTGGTGATTTCTCCTCACTTCACACATCCAAGGAAAGGAGGGGGAAATGGTGTGGAAATTAGATGCTAGTTGATTTATTTGGTGACTTAGTCTAGGTCATTTTGCTAGTAACATGTTTTGTTGAGTCATAACTTGAGCTAGAGTTTAATTGTTGTTAAATATTCTAGGTACAATACTTAAAATGGAAATGTGGTAAACACAAGTACCTAGGAAATATAATAGTATATTAGACAAAAGTCGTGTAATTGTTGTTAAACCTAAAATCATAGGTTCAAAACGCGTAAATTGCATAAAACGCAAAATCGGAAAATGTAAAATTCCAAAATTTTTAGGAACGTCGTTGATGAGGCGAAAAATGATCCGTTTTTAGGGGGTCATTTAAGCCCGAATCCGAATTTATTTGATCAAATATTGCCCTAAATTGTTCCTTTTGTGATTTTAGGTACTTTGGGAGTGAAATCTGGAAAAGGAAGCAATTCGGACGTTTTTGGAGCATAAAAGTGAAGAAAACGCCAAAGTCTTAATTTTCCATGCTGGGAACAGTAGGTGACGGCGTCAAGAGCAAAACCTTGACGGCGTCAAGAGCAAATTTCATGAATTTCCATGACGACCCAGAACAGATTTGACGGCGTCACGTAGGAAGGGCGTCAAGAGTAAAAGAGTCATGACGGCCTGGAAGTGTATAAGTCTTGACGGCGTCAGAAGTAGATCTAGGCAGTCCGAGAAGAGTTTTGGCGGCGAGGTGACGGCGTCACAGTGTTTGTCTTGACGCCGTCAGACCTATTTTTCTATATATAGTTTTCTAATTTTCACACATTAAAAAGAGAGAAGTTTTGGGAGAAACCCTAAGTACGATTTTGGTGTAACTTTTACAGGTTTTTCAAGGGTTCCAAACCCTTGATACCTTGCATTGTAATTGAGATAAGTGTTCCTTTAATTCAATCAATATGTCTATGTGTTGGTTGTCTATATCTTGTTCTTGTCTCAATTCCATTATGCTATGCTAGATCTATCTTGTGTTTGCTTAGATCTAATGAAACCTAGATGTTAATTATGTGTTGATTACTTGTTTATCTTTGTCTTGGATGAGTGATTTATATGTTAGGCTTAAGAAAACTGGCAGATCTCCACTTGGTAACATGCTTGAACGTCTTAAGAAACATGAACCGAGGCGCACTAGGTCTTTATTGGTTGTATTTAATGCATGAGCCACTGTTTACAATCCCTATAGTTGTGCTGGGCATGGTGTAGGAGGAGATTAGAGCTCATAGAATTGGGGAGTTATGTGTGCCACCCCATGAATGGTATTAAGGAATACGATCCGTCATTCATGCAATTATAACAAGTAATTAACGTGTAAAAGATGTCTAGGGAGTAGTGAAATCTAAGTAAACACATTTTCTCCAATTACTGCTCACAACCTTAGTATAAATTAGTTTATTTTTATTTCTAGTATTTTATTTTGATTGCATCTTAGTATTGGGTTAGTTGATTAGCAACTAATTCCGCCCAAATCCTTCAAACCCCGAGATTTTAATTGCTTTCATAAAAATATAAAAATACAAAAATAATCATCCCTCACCTTTAGAACTAGTATTTAGGCTTTCTAATCCTAGCGACACTATTCCTAAGCTGAACGATCAATCCTCCGGTACTTGTCACTATACTATACTACAACGATCAGGTACACTGCCTGGTGGGGGTTGTAAGCTTCTCGAGATCCCTCGAGAGGTAAAGCCTGTTGCGATTCCCACGCATCAAGTTTTTGGCGCCGTTGCCGGGGAATAGTTATTGTCTAGGTTAGAATTTCTTTTTATTAGGTCTACTTGCTAGATTCCTTTCTAGTAAGATTTTATTTTTATTTTTAGGTTTCTTTAGTCTATCTATTTCTTTGTGCCTTTGTTCGTAACCACCTGACACCATGGACAATGGGAACATCTTTGAACCCGTCATCCCACCACAACAAAACCCACCATTAGAACCCCTTAGGCCCCGAACCTTAGGAGAGTATTCCCGACCTAGCCACCAAGGCTACCGAAACACCATTGAGCTCACCGGAGCCAATGTGACCCCCTTGCGATCCGACACCATCCGGTTGGTGCAAAGCGGATGTGCATTCCATGGACTTCGTTCCGAAGATCCAAACCAACATCTTATGGACTTTCTCAAAATCGTAGATTCCATAGACCTAGATGTTGAAACTAGAGAGACAACCCGATTACGCCTATTCCAATTCTCTCTACGGGATCAAGCTAGTCAATGGCTTGAGCGTTTACCCGCGGGATCCATCACCACATGGGATAATCTCGCCAATCGCTTCCTTACCCAATTCTTCCCACCGGAAAAGACTGCAATGCTTAGAAGGGACATTTTGATGTTTGAACAACAGCAGGGTCAAACTTTCTACGAGGCTTGGGCCCGTTTTAAGGATCTCCTCCACAAGATCCCTCATCATGGTATAAACCTTTGGTTATTAGTCCAGATTTTCTACGACCATGTTGACTATCACACTAAGCACACCATCGACAGGGCCGCGGGAGGTAAATTGCGTGATAAGAACGCCGAGGAGTCTTGGGCAATTATCGAAGAGCTCGCTGTTGATAATCATGAGATGTGGGAATTTAATCATACGATAGAAGCGGCCATCAATGCAGTCTCGACATCTGGAGGAACCACCGAAATCCCCGATGAACTCCTATGCAAACTCAAGGCAAAAGTTGACTATTTTGAGGAAAGGCAAAGGAGACGGGCAACCGTCAACTCTGTCTCAAAACGAACTTCGGCACCATTATCTGAGTCACCTTCTAGAGAAAATGTCGAGACTTTTCAGAACTATGCCCCACCTTGTTCCCCTCCCAAGGAGCTTAGCTCAGAGTTTGAAGCTAGGATGAGAGAATATATGGCAACTCACTCAAATCGGCTTGCTAGATTCGAGGAAGCAGTCTACAAGCAAAAAGAGGAGATGCAGGAGAAAATGAATGAGATGATGAGTCTACTGGAGGAGTATGCCAACCAGAGAACCCCCGAACGAATACTACTAAGGAAATAAAGCGCCACTCCCACCACCCAATTTATTAACTCCATCACCATTGTCCATAAGGATAACGAGAAGGTAGAAACTCCTGCTAAACAGACCTTAGAAAAACCACCAGAATCCCAACCTTTGAGCTACTACCTGAAACATGATATAAACGAAAACACCATAACAAATTGGATTAAGGGTGATGGGCGTAACCAACCTCCCAAACAGGGTTCTGAAAATGAGGAAGAAGTGAAAGATGAGTATGATACGCTACCTGGAGGATCAGTATTCGAAAGACTATTGGTACAAAAAGTAGCTACTAAGCAGGTAGCATGTGGGAACTTTGAGATACCAACAAGCATCGGGGACTTGAAACATCTTAGTGCTTTCGCCGACCAAGGATCGGAAGTAAATCTTATGCCCCTAACTATTTACATCCAACTAACGTCAAAAATGCCAGCCCCTACTCGTGTTAGGCTATCTCTCGTTGGACACTCGTACGTGTATCCCCTAGGGATCGCAGAAGACGTATTAGTTAATGTCGCAGGATTCATGTACCCCGTTGATTTTATGATCATCGATGATAAAGGGGATGGATGCATGCCAATAATCCTTAGGTCACCATTCCTCACTACCGCTAGGGCTGTCATTAAATATGAAGGTAGGAAGATCGAGCTTAAATCTGGAAAAAGAAAGATTAGCTTCCCCATGACCCCAAGAAGTAAGCATGAGAATTTGAGTTGGAGAAAGATCAAAAACAACATTAACACGACACCCATTCGTGTTCAGAATAAAATTCTTGCATGGGAGGCAAGAATCAAAAGCTATAAGGAAGCCAAAAATGAGAGAAGCAAAAACAATAAGGTTCAGGTCGAATTCGAACACACTCAACCCATAGATAATCATGTACCATTTGAGGAAGGGAACTTGGTACTCTTGAGACACTTAGAAACAACAATACCACCCGATAAACCAAGTCCTTGGTGGTATGGGCCATTCACAATCAAAGGTGTGAGCCAAGATGGGGTAGCTAATTTGAGAAGTAGATTAGGTGGGATGGTGATTGCGAGTATCGACAGATTGAGGCACTACCACCATAACAGTAATGATCGCAACTATATGGGGTATATCATTTCCAATGATGAAATCACGTAGTAACCCATGACCTTGAGTCTAGCTACAAGACTCGTAAATAAAGAAAAGCACTTCTTGGGAGGCAACCCATGTTTTGTGTGATTTTATTTGTTTGTTTGTAATTTGCTTCCGTATGCATGTTTTATTTTTATTGTTGGTTGATCATGTTTCTAAACTAGATAGTGGAAATACTTTACTTTGTTGTTTTGGCCTAGTCTTAACTCCACCTAAAGGTATTTTTGCAAAAGATAAGTGTAAGGGGAAACCCCAAATATGCTTTTAAGAAACAAACCGATCATGATTCTCCACAATATTAAATTAACATGTGTATTCGTATTTGTTAGAGTCAAATGCTTGTATTGAGTCATAATGAAGTTTTGCAGAATTTTCTAGGAATTAGGACCAAGTTTTTCCAGAAATTTTCCGGAAACTTAACATAAGGATTTCTGCAGGTCAATTCTGACGGCGTCAGGGGTTTACTCTTGACGGCGTCAGGAGTTAAAATCTGGAAATTTTACCGGTTTTGTTTTTCTAACGGAGTCTTATGGTTTTTGTGAATTCTTAAGTTTTATAATCTCCAGGAGATCTGCAAACTTCATTCCACAAGCATTATATCTTATCTTGTTTTCTAGGGTTTAGTAACTTATATAGAATGCCGCCAATTTTACGCGAGGTTGTCTTGTCTATTTTATCAGGTTTTACAGGTTATGTATGACAAGAAGATGATTTACATTCTGGAAGGGAAGCTTTGATTGTTCATTTTCTTGGAGGAAGATTTAACCTGGACACCTCATTATCCATACCGAGCGAATCAGGGGAGTATTTGATTTCATTCTCTTTACTTTTTCACTTTTACATTCTTTACTTGAACATTGGGGACAATGTTCATCTTAAGTGTAAGGGGAGGGTAAAAAGATGATACCTTACATATGCACTTTCGCTTGAGTTTGTTTTGTTTGATAGTAGATGTGTAATAAAACTATGAGAAATACTTGTTAGTGTAATTTTAGCGCCAAATTTAAAAAATTTTACAACATTTAGGAGTGAAACTTTAGCCATAGCAAGCGTCTCATGGATAGGAGATTGTATGACTAGCACATAACCGTATATTCAGAAAAAATTTTCCACCCAAATATGTGAGGTTCGCCTTTAGATTTGATAGGAAAAACATTCATTATTAGTGCTTATGAGTGTACCGGTAACATTTAGATTCGAGAACTTGCGTTAGTGATGCATCCCGAGACCGCTAGTGAGACTACATTCGTGTGGTAGGATTTACTACATGATAAGAGGCATTAGGATCACCCTTGTGTTAAACCCGTATCATAATTACTTGATCATTTAAGTCATATTACTTGGCTAGTTAAGTCAACTAATTTTTCCCACACCCTTAGCGTTGTACTCATTTTTAGTACACGAAACCCCTAGTACACCCCTCCAAGCCTATCTTTTCGTTTCTAACTTTAAGCATTTTACTTAAAGGAAGAATTTGTTACACCCCACTTAAATGTACAACCAAATCGCCTTAGCCCTCCGTATATGCGCTCATTTTTAGTGCATTATTGTTATTTGTTAAACCCTAAGTTAACTTTCTAATTGATTACATGGTTGCTAAGTCGAGTCATATCCTTGTACATATTGTTTTGGGACGATTGGGACTCATGGGTAAGTACTTATTTTATGGAGTAATGGGGAAGAACATCATTTATTACCCCCATATGTACGTTAATCTTAAAAGTGCTCCAAGTGTTTTGATTTTCTTAATTCGAGTCATTAGTTTAGTTAAATGTAAAGTATGTAAAAATTCAAGTGTAAGGGAAATGTGCATTCCCTATGATGTATTATTTTGGATGGTAGGGTAAGAGTGTATGCACAAAAAAAAAAAAAAAAAAAAAAAAAAATCGAAAAATCAAGAAAAAAAAATAATAAAAAAAAAACATACGGACTACCATCCCTTTTCATTCTATGTTCATTTTATGTTTTTGTTATTTTTCATTTATTAGCTTAAGTCGAGTCTAGTCTTGACTTAGCAACGCCATCTTGTACATGTAATTAACCAAGATTGTTAACTCGCCACCAGTAAAAACTTCCTTTATCCAACAAAACCGTGTATTTCATATCCCTACACCTAACGTTACAACCCTTTAAAAGACCTCTTTGATAGTTTATCCTAGGTGCTTACGCCATGTGGTGGAGGTTTGATCCTTTCCCAAGCCTATGGTAATCTATTTTGCTATGACAGGTAGTGAGAGATATCTTCCGTTTCCATATTGTAATTTATACTTTATTACACCCGAGAGATGTGTGTATCTAAACACTATTTGTGAGGTGCTAGTGTATGCCTCCGTGCTTGTCTATTGGTCTTTAGTGGAACGATTATTTGTTGTAATTACTTTTATATTAGTGTTAAATGACCCCTAACTTGTATTTTGACTAGAATAAAAGCGCATTTGCTTGAGGACAAGCAAATCTCAAGTGTAAGGGTATATGATGAGGCGAAAAATGATCCATTTTTAGGGGGTCATTTAAGCCCGAATCCGAATTTATTTGATCAAATATTGCCCTAAATCGTTCCTTTTGTGATTTTAGGTACTTTGGGAGTGAAATCTGGAAAAGGAAGCAATTCGGACGTTTTTTGAGCATAAAAGTGAAGAAAACGCCAAAGTCTTAATTTTCCATGCTGGGAACAGTAGGTGACGGCGTCAAGAGCAAATTTCATGAATTTCCATGACGACCCAGAACAGATTTGACGGCGTCACGTAGGAAGGGCGTCAAGAGTAAAAGAATCATGACGGCCTGGAAGTGTATAAGTCTTGACGGCGTCAGAAGTAGATCTAGGCAGTCCGAGAAGAGTTTTGGCGGCGAGGTGACGGCGTCACAGTGTTTGTCTTGACGCCGTCAGACCTATTTTTCTATATATAGTTTTCTAATTTTCACACATTAAAAAGAGAGAAGTTTTGGGAGAAACCCTAAGTACGATTTTGGTGTAACTTTTACAGGTTTTTCATGGGTTCCAAACCCTTGATACCTTGCATTGTAATTGAGATAAGTGTTCCTTTAATTCAATCAATATGTCTATGTGTTGGTTGTCTATATCTTGTTCTTGTCTCAATTCCATTATGCTAGGCTAGATCTATTTTGTGTTTGCTTAGATCTAATGAAACCTAGATGTTAATTATGTGTTAATTACTTGTTTATCTTTGTCTTGGATGAGTGATTTATATGTTAGGCTTAAGAAAACTGGCAGATCTCCACTTGGTAACATGCTTAAACGTCTTAAGAAACATGAACCGAGGCGCACTAGGTCTTTATTGGTTGTATTTAATGCATGAGCCACTGTTTACAATCCCTATAGTTGTGCTGGGCATGGTGTAGGAGGAGATAAGAGCTCATAGAATTGGGGAGTTATGTGTGCCACCCCATGAATGGTATTAAGGAATACGATCCGTCATTCATGCAATTATAACAAGTAATTAACGTGTAAAAGATGTTTAGGGAGTAGTGATATCTAAGTAAACACATTTTCTCCAATTACTGCTCACAACCTTAGTATAAATTAGTTTATTTTTATTTCTAGTATTTTATTTTGATTGCATCTTAGTATTGGGTTAGTTGATTAGCAACTAATTCCGCCCAAATCCTTCAAACCCCGAGATTTTAATTGCTTGCATAAAAATGTAAAAATACAAAAATAATCATCCCTCACCTTTAGAACTAGTATTTAGGCTTTCTAATCCTAGCGACACTATTCCTAAGCTGAACGATCAATCCCCCGGTACTTGTCACTATACTATACTACAACGATCAGGTACACTGCCTGGTGGGGGTTGTAAGCTTCTCGAGATCCCTCGAGAGGTAAAGCCTGTTGCGATTCCCACGCATCAGTCCTAGGATGTGAAAAACACATATTTCTCTTGTTTGTAATGTCGTGTGGACATATCGGGATGCTTAAATGACGTTTAAACCTAAATGTAAATCTCAGGCACGTTTTGTGAAATCGGTTCTGAATAGATTTAACGTACGTCATCAGGACGACCCGTCAAGTATCAACTATCTTGTCAAGATAAATAATTTTTTTATGGGATGAATGGTAAAAAAATGAATAGTAAAAATTCAAGAATGGATAGAAATCCTGAAAATGCGAATTGTTACAATGTCAGATCTTTTCACGTGATCTTATCAACTATGATATTCAGTTTTGGTAAATATGATATGGGTTCTACTATACTATCCCATGATGTGATGTTTTGTCCTCACATCCCTTGGCCCCCTCTATTTATAGTATAACACAGTTTTTTATCAGTTTTTGTTTTGTATTTTCTGTCAGTTTTAAGCTTTTGACTTACTAAACTTTATATTTTGTGTTCCATACTTTCAAGTTTATAGTTTTTTTATATAAACAAAATTATAAAAAATCAAAAAACGTAAAGAAAAACATGGGGGGGTACCGTTTGCTTTTTTGGGGGTATGTATAACTTGTCCCATATGATATACTATCTTCTAATATTGTTAGAAGTTTTATGGTACTATTCTACTATTTTGACCAAAAAGTTAAAATATTGTGTCACTCTACGTAATCTTTGAACAGCTCGAAGACACTCCTTCGAACTTATTTCTGAAACTACTCTCCGAACATTTACGCAAACGTCATGAAAAACTCTTAGCGTAAAGTCATTTATAACAAAGACTGTCGTAAAGGAAGTCGTTAATCGAAGTGTTCACTTTAAAGATATTGTCTATGAGGTTTTTGTTGGTGATTTTAGTGTAATCAACTATTTTAGATAATTGTGATTTACTAGAGACCATTGAAATTTTATATTAAGCTCGGATACGAGTTAGGAAAGTGTTGGGTCACTGAATTCCCCAAGCTTCCTTTAAACTTGGATTTGAACATAAAACAACCTAAGTGTCTATTATCCGTATATACAAACAAGTCACTGAGTGAATAGTACCTCAGTGAGTCATCTTCAGGATGCTTGGAGCGAGTCTATGTCGAAAGGCTCACCATTCAGTGAGGCGGAACTCAGTGTATGGAATCTAAGCCAAGAAGAAGATGATGGGTTCTGTGAGGATGACAATAACTCACTGAACCCCAGGACTCCTCAACAACAACTACATACTGAAGAATGAAGACTGAAGACCTGAAGACTGAAGTATGGGCGGGAAAAGTTTGAACGGATCAACAGGTGACCTCATCTACCTGAAGTCAAACTTTCCCTGAAAGGCATCATGTCAGGGTGGTGTCATTACTATGCATTGGAAAGGCACATTGTCTTTTACCCAAAATAGTCTAATGTAACAGAGACAAAAATATGTAAGTATTTTTGTCTCTACTAGTTAGGTTATCTTTTGTCTTTATCAGTAAAGTTGTAAATCACTTGTGTATAAATAGGTAGCATAAGTGAGGAGTAAAAGTTGACAAGTTTGTGCATTTAATGCGAAACATTCACAAACCACTTTTACTCCTCCAAAGAACAACACAGTCCCTGAGATAGCTCAGTGAGACCTTATAGTTGTCACTCAACGTAGTTTGAGTTTAGTGAGGAGTTCACACCATACTTGTCATTTCAATCCCAAGTGTTATTCCGTAAACACTTGGGTATAATTCTTTCGATTAACTTCTAATAAGAATTAAACGTTGAAAAACCTTGTGTCTCTTTCTTCACGTTTTATCTTTGTTGTTAATCTTATTTATCTGAGTTAAGTGTCATGGAACTTGGTTAGGTTAACTCATTAGTTAACTATTAACTTAGTAAATGGGACCAACAAGTGGTATCAGAGCCTTTGGTTTATAAAACTTTTTCCTTAACCTGTTTTCAAAATAAAGAGTGCTCAAAGTTTTTAAAATCAAGATCCCACCATGGCTGACTCAGATGTTCCCCAACTTGTCGATAAAAAGGGTGGAAGTTACTCAGCTACTACCCCTCGACTTGAGGTTGGAAAATTCAATAAGTGGAAAAAGTGATTGCTTTGCTACTTAACCGGGATGGAACCATACTACATTAAGCTAATTAATGATGGTCCGTATATCCCAACAACTGCTCAGGGTTTAGTCAAACCTGAAGCTCAGTGGACCCAAGATGAGAGGAGGGTGGTCAATCAAGACCAGCGCCTAAAAAGCATCATTATATCCTGTCTTCCTGACGATATAATGGAATCAGTGATCAACTATCCTACTGCCAAGCAGACTTGGACTGACCTGGTTCATAGCTATGAAGGCCCTTCTAATACCAAGGAGAATAGAATCATGGACCTGAAACTTGAATACAATACCTTCAGGGCCAAGGATTCTGAAAGTCTTTCTGAGACTTATACTCGGTATAAGACCCTCCTGAATGAACTGACCAATGATGGTGTCACCCTGTCCAAACATGAGATAAATGTTGGCTTTGTCAACAGTCTCCCTGAGAAGTGGTTAAACTTCTCTCAGGGTCTTAGAAATGCCAATCATATCCAGAATCGTGAGCTTCCTGAAATTTATGGGAAGTTTGTCTATGAGGACAACCTGATCACCAGGAGATACCCTGGTAAAGCTCAAGAGGTAAAGAAGACCCTGACCACTCCACCCATATCAACTGCTTTCTATTCTAACAGTGTTGTGCATGATTTCCAAGATGGTTCAGATGATGAGGTTGATATAAGAACCAGTGAGGAGTACATGAATGATCTTGAGATTGAATTTCATGAAAGGGCACTCCTTGCTAAGTCAAGAAGGTTCATTAAAAGAAACAAAAAAATTTCTAACTCAAAAGCAAATGTCAATTCTGAATGTTTTAAATGTGGCAAAAAAGGTCATTTTGCAAAAGATTGTTTCTCAAAAACAACCTCAGAACCATCTTACAAATTTTCTGGAAACAATTTTTCTTCAGGAACTAGCAAGTTTCAGCCTAAGTTACTTCAATCAAATCAATTTGTTCAAAACAAAATTGAAAAAATTCCTCAAAAAGATTTTGAAGCTAAATATAAAAAGGCCAAGGCCAAACTTGCACTTCTTGAGTCTGCTTCCTTAGTCACTCAGTCTCCTCAGGCTCATAAACAAGCTCAGGCTAAAAAAAAAGGGGCTAGTTGCTGAAACATATGACTGGGATGAGGTTGAGGTCTCTTCAGATGATGATGAAGTTCATATCAGTGCCCTGATGGCCCTTTCTGAAGATAACAAGCTTGCAGTGGGAAAGAGTCACGCAAGGAATGGTGAATGGGTCAACATCACAATGAGAAAGGTAAATATTTTACTTTCTATGGATGATGATGCTGATTGGAAATCATACTTAGATTATATAAATGTTGATCTTAAGTTTGTTGAAGAGCAAAGGTTAAAATTGTTTTCAAAATTTAACAAACTAAGTTTTGAGTTAAATCAATGTAGGGATGAACTCCTTACCTTAAAACAGGCCAAACTTAAAAGTGTCACTTTACAAATTCAGAATTCTGAACTTGTAAAACAAAACCAAGCTCTTCAGGAAGAACTTAAGAAAGAAAAGGCAATTATTTGGAAATGGACTCAAAAGGATCCCAAACTCTATGAATCAATGAGTCTCACACCCAGCAACAAAAAGGCTTGCCTGGGTGAAGATCAACTCACTGAAGAGTCTGGGGAGAGTAGTCATCCAAAAGCCTTTCTGTCAGCAAACATGCTCACTAGCAAAGAACTAGCTCCTAAGCCCAGTGACTGGATTGAAAGAGTCAATCCTGATAGTAAATTGCCAAATTTCAACACTGGTAGAATTCTAGCGCCTGAAAGTTAGGCCATCAAGGAATTGCTAGGAGTCACTGATGAACCCAGCCCTACTGAGTCCATCACTGAGTCTAAGTCTGATGCACAAGCACCACTTCCTCCACTGAAACATCTTCAGGGGGCAGCACCTAGTACAGACCTTGCACCACCTGTTTATCAACCTCATTCTCCAAAGGAGAAAGCAAATTCAGGGATAACCATCCTGAAGAGACCAACTGTACCTTCTGAAAAACAAACACCGTCAGTATCCACTGAAGCAAAACCTGAAAGCCCTGATTCAAAATTTGATCAGTTGGCTGAACTGGTCAGGAAGCTGAGTGAAAAGATTGAGTCCACTGATAAACACACTAGCTCAAAATCTAAACAACCATCAGCTTCCTTAAGTACCTCCAAACCAAAAACATCCAGACCTTCTGTGAGATGTGAACTATGCTACAGAGTCCTCTTTTGCATGATTTGCAAGCATGAAGACCACAGAACCTGTGATCACATCTCCCACACTGCTTCTACAAAAGCACAAGGTCAATATAGCACTCAAGGCTATCAGTATGCCACATCCTCAAAACAGAGACTGAAGGCTAAGCCTTTCTTGCCATGTCCTCACTGTGGGTTCAATGATCATCTTTCTGATGATTGTATGATGAAAGACTGTTGTGACATCTGTGGAGATCCCTCCCATAAAACCAAAGGGCATGACAAAATTATACAGTCTAGAAGGAACACCTCACAGTCTACTGAGTCTTCATCAACCACTAAATGCAATACATGTGGAAGCTCAGTACACTCTACTTCCGAACATGACTCACTGACTAACTTTAAGAAGTCCCTGAGGACTAAGTCCACTAGAAAGTGGACCAACAAGAGAAATTAACCCCTACTTGGTATTTGTGCAGAAACACATTAGGGATCCTGCTTGGCACCTCGATAGTGGATGCTCAAGAAGTATGACTGGTGTGAAGAGTTATCTGCACAAATATGTTGAAGAACCAGGACCCAAGGTAGTTTTTGGTGATAACTCATCAGCTCCCACTGAAGGTTATGGTTCTGTCAACTGTAATGGGATAGTTTTTACAAGAATTGCTTATGTCAATGGTCTGAAGTACAATCTGATAAGTGTCTCTCAACTATGTGATGCAAAATACATAGTTCAGTTTGATGATAAGAGAGGGACCATCTTCAATGCCAACAAGGAAGTTGTGTTGATTGCTCCCAGGAGGGATGATGTTTATGTTCTTGACATGTCATCCCTTACTCAAAATGGGACTTGTCTATTCTCTAAGGCAAGTGAGACAATCAACTGGCTTTGGCATAGAAGACTCTCTCATCTCAATTTAAAAAACATCAACAACTTGGCCAAACAGAATAAAGTTCTTGGCCTTCCATCCCTGGTGTATACCAAAGACAAGCCTTGTTCTGCTTGTGAGAAAGGAAAACACCATAGGGTATCTTTCAAAACCAAACAATCATTCTCCATCAAAAGCTGCCTGCATCTTCTCCATATGGACTTGTTTGGACCTATCAGTCCCATGTCCATTCATCATGAGAAATATACTTTAGTCATTGTGGATGAATACTCAAGATACACTTGGGTTTACTTCCTGACCAAAAAGAGTCAGGCAGCTGACACAATCATGTCATTTGTCAGGAACATTGAAAATCAAAATGATGTCAAAGTTAAACAAATCAGAACTGACAATGGCACTGAATTCAAAAACCATGACCTTGAGTGTTTCTGTGATGAGAAAGGAATCTCTCAAAATTTCACCTCTCCCTATACTCCTGAACAAAATAGAGTAGCTGAAAGGAGAAATAGAACACTCATTGAGGCAGCAAGGACAATGTTGAATGGCCCAGTCCTCTCAAAACACTTTTGGACTGAGGCAATCAAAACAACCAGCTACACTCAAAACAGGTCCATTATTGTGAAAAGACACAATAAGACTCCCTATGAGGTATTCAAAGGAAGGATCCCTGACATCAGCTACTTTCATGTATTTGGGTGTCCTGTGTTTATTCATAATTACAAGGATCACCTAGGTAAATTTGATGCCAAAGCTGATGATGGATACTTCCTGGGATACTCTCTGTCTTCAAAAGCCTACAGGGTTTTTAACACTAGGAGACAACAAACTGAGGAAACTTATCATATTACTGTTGATGAGAGCACTGAATCCATCAGGTTCTCCAGTTCCTCAGTTGAAGAAATTGGTATTGATGACTCATCTAGGTATCCTCCTGATGAGTATCTCCCTGAGAATCATACTTCAACCCAATACCAAGCTGATGCTGATATCTCCTACTACATCATTCCTCACAATCTACCCAACCATCTGTCAGTGAAGTCACTGAAACTCAACCTGCCTCCAATGAGACAGCACCCACTGAACCAATTGTTCAGGAACCCTCAGAGCAAACTGTTCCCTCTAATGTCACTGAAGTAGATAATCTTGAGTTACCTCAGGTTCCTATAATTGAACATACTCCTCAAGTAAATCAGGCTTCTACAAGCTCTAACTCCTATCCTAAACCTCAGGATAGTTGGACTAGATCCAAGGTTATTGAGCTTGTGAACATTATTGGTAAGCCCACTGAAGGCATGCTTACTAGAAGCATGGCTGCTAAACTTAAGGCAGCCACAGCCAATATATGCCTTTATGCTGACTATCTCTCAGAAATTGAGCCTAAGAATATCAAAGAAGCCCTGACATATGAAAGTTGGATTCAGGCCATGAGAGATGGAACTGGAACAGTTTGACATAAATGATGTCATGACCCTTGTTAAATGCCCTAATGGTGTTCTTGTCATTGGCATGAAATGGGTTTTCAAAAACAAGACTGATGAGAATGGCACTGTCACCAAAAACAAAGCAAGACTTGTTGCCAAAGGATATAACCAACAGGAAGGTATAGACTATGAGGAAACCTTTGCACCTGTTGCTAGAATGGAAGCCATCAGGTTCTTCCTAGCCTATGCAACTTACATGAACTTTAAAGTTTAATAAATGGATGTCAAAAGTGCATTCCTGAATGGTAACATTAAAGAAGATGTCTATGTGCAACAACCTCCTGGCTTTGAAAGTAGTGAATTCCCTCACCCTGTCTACAAGCTTAACAAAGCCCTTTATGTACTGAAACAAGCACCCAGGGCATGGTATGAAACACTTTCAGCCTTCCTGATCCAAAACAAATTTGTCAGAGGAAAGATTGACAACACTCTGTTCATCTACAGAAAAAAAAGTGATGTCATCCTGGTTCAAGTGTATGTTGATGACATCATCTTTGGCTCAACAAGTTACAAACTTTGCAAACAGTTTGAAAAACTGATGACCACAAAGTTTGAGATGAGCATGATGGTGAACTCACTTACTTTCTTGGACTCCAAATCAAACAAACTGACAGAGGGATATCCATTTGTCAAGAAAAATACCTAAGGAACCTACTGAAGAAATTTGAGCTTACTGACTGCTCTTCAGTGAAGACTCCTATGGTTCCTCCAAACAACCTTGGCCCTGATCTCACTGGCAAGTCAGTGAACCAAACCCAATACAGGGGCATGGTAGGGTCCCTGATGTACTTACTTGCATCCAGGCCTGATATCCAATTCTCAGTCTGTCTGTGTGCTAGATATCAGGCTGATCCAAAAGAGTCCCATCTCACTGCTGTCAAGAGAATCTTCAGGTACCTGAAGGGTACACCAAACCTTGGTTTGTATTACCCAAAGTGCTTAGGATTTGATCTCAAAGGGTACACTGACTCTGACTATGCAAGATGCAATATGGACAGAAAAAGTACCTCAGGATCCTGTCAATTTCTTGGTGGTAAACTTGTGTGTTGGAGTACAAAGAAACAACAATCAGTGGCCATGTCCTCAGCTGAAGCTGAATATATGGCTACGGCAGGATGTTGTGCAAACGTACTCTGGATGAAGAGCCAACTGAGTGACTATGGTATTCAGTACAAGATGGTACCCATCTTTTGTGATAACACAAGTGCCATAGCCATCTCAAACAACCCAGTGCTTCATCAAAGAACCAAACACATTGACATCAGATACCATTTCATCAGGGACCACATCATGAATGGAGAAATTGAATTACATTTCATCCCCACTAAGTATCATTTAGCTGATATCTTCACCAAACCCTTGGATGAGCCCACTTTCACAAGACTGAAAGCTGAGTTGGGCATGTTGGATATTAACTCAGGCAACTGATCAAAGTTATTCCAACCAAATGTAAATTCTCTTAGGTCCCTGATTAAAACCCATGTCTCAGTGATAATCACCTATTCACTGATCATCAACACATTGAATGATAATCTCACTCAGGGGGGCTCATGATATCATATGACATTAATACCCTAACTAAATGCTCCAAGTACTTCGTTAGTAAATGTTCCAGGTAGGTAACTGATTCCTATTAAATATAGGAATATATGTTACTTATACAACTGGCATCCACATCATGGGCCCCCACATTTATCACCAATACCACTGAGCATTAAATGCTCTCCCTCTCACACAAATATTTGTGTGATGACATCACTCTGCAAAAGCGTCTTTTGTAGAGCCACGTAACCATCTCTCTAATCATGTTGAGAGAAAAATGGGTAATGGGAATCGTGCCAGTTAATGCGGATTTCAAACACACCTTAAATTACCATTTTGAATTAATACCAAAACGTTTGGTATCCGCAACGGCACAACCCTAATTCTTTCCCTATAAATACCCCCATAAAATTAAACACACACACGCTTTCAAATCTTAACAAAACTCTTGCAAAATTTACTCAAGAATATTTTTGGCTTTCAAAACTGTGTGTGTTTCAATTTTATCAAAACCTTTTTCTCAAAACTAGACCTATTCTCACAAATGGCTTCTTCTAAAGTCATCAAATACACTCCCAATGTGGATTTCCAAGTTGAGAGCGTTGACCTGACCAAAAATAATGTGGTGGGAAACTTCGCCTACCTACAAGGCTTCCCTGAATACAGGGATGTGGTGAAGTACCTTCAAAATTGCTTCCATACCACCACATTTACTAAAACCCCCTCAGTCATCTACCATGACTATCTGAGGGAATTTTGGTGCACAACGGTGGTTGAAAACCCTGATGCACCAAAGGAGGCCAAAATAAGGTTCTCAGTAAAGAATGGAACTAAGTTCCTAACTCTTGACTATAAGACCTTCGTCAAAGCCACTGGCCTTGACTATACTGAGACCTTCACTACCCAGCCCTCTGAAAAAGATGTGAAGGAACTCCTTCTGGAACCGGGGCCCTATGACAAAAATCACCCTGAGGTGACACCAGGGGCCCTTCTCTCAAAAGCCCCTATCATCAAAACTTGGTTTCCAGTTCCTTGGAGGATTCTGATGACCTTTGTCATTCAGGTCCTTTGGGTAAACAAATCATCCACAGAGCAACTGGACACTACTCAAGCAATGATAGTGTACTGTCTCTTAGAGGGTACAAAAATAGACCTTGGAGAAATTATCTTCAGGGACCTCATTGCAAAATTGGGTGGGAAATCTAGGCAAAAACTAATGTCTTATCCTAGATTCATTTCCTACGCCCTGCAAGACTTACTTGGGTCTGAGTATATAAGGCCTGAAGCCATTGGCTTTGAACCTGATGTTCTACATAAGGCCAATTACTCTCGTGACCCTCTTGAGGTTACACCTGTCGCCCTGACCACTTACATGTTGACTGCTATCCAGGGTGACAACAAGATTTCACCAGTTCCCTCTCCCACTAAGAAGGTGAAAGGGAAAAAGGGACAGGGGTCCAGGAAGGTGGTTAGACCCAAATCACTCGCCACTGGTACCTCAGTCCCCGTGCCTAGCCAAACGGGGCAACAACCGAACATGACTGCTGACACCCTCAGGATTATTACCAAGTCATTGACCCCAAAACAAAGGCCAGCGGAGGGTACTGAGACATCACACTCAGTGTCCTCGGGTACACCCATTCCCAAAGGCTCTGCTGACATAAACAAGTCAGCGGAGTTGGAATCAAACCAACCTCCACATCCTGCTAAAGGCTCTGGTAAATCACAACCAGAGTCTCAGGGAGTTAAGGGTCCTATATCCTCGGTGGGGCAGCACTACTCCACTGAGAAGGGGACCCACACCACTTCACATCCTACTAAAGGCTCGGGTAAATCACAACCCAAGCATCAGGGAGTTAACGCCCCAAAATCTTCGACAGGCCAGCACAAGCCTGTTGAAAAAGGGGCAAACCCACTCAGGTGCCTGATGAGGACATTCGCAGCTCAAAGCTTTTGTCTGAGGGCACAACCACTCTTCCCAAAGACTCAGGGGGCTCATACAACTCACTGATAGGGACACAACTTTCACGGCTCCTCATGATGGCACTGGGAAACACCCATCAGTGTCTGAAGGGGTCACGGGGGACAAAGACTCAGAGGGAATGAAACCACCCGCTGATATGGAACCCAAACCCACTCCCGGAGGTGCGCATAACTTGGGAACTGACCTTGAGGACCAGGCAGATAAAACCCAGTCTGCTGGATTTGAGAGGTCAGGACCTGGCCATAACGAAGGCAAATCTTCTTTTGAAGAGGAGCCGGATAACCTCCTTTTGCAGATTCAATCTATGGCGGATGTTCAGGCTGCTTTGTTCTCTGATGATGATTTTCACAGTGATGAGGAGGTTTTTGAAGCAGGAGAAGATATGGAAATTGAGGAGACAGTCCCTGAACTAATTACTCAGTCTCCTTAATCTTCCAATCACGATGATGCTGAAACCCACTCCCCATCAGAGTCCTCAGATGATGAAGAGACTCCTATCACTGTGAAGGTTTTCAAGAAATTCATCAAGAAGGCTACCAATGCCTTGTTCAGGGGGGTCACTGACGAAGTATTTGACATGCACACTGAGCAAGCAGTTCACTACTTCAACCTGAAGAGTTCTGTTGAAGAATTCAATGAAGATGTCAGGGAGCAGAATTCCTCTGTCAACTACTCTCTGACACAAATGGTCTCTCGCCTCAACCAATTCCTTGAATCACTTAACAATCTGAACACAGGGGTTCAATCCATTCAAGAATCGGTTAAAGATGATCCTGAACTTACAAAAAAGCTTCTTCAGGCTTCAAAGACCTACCAGCTCAACTCTGTGCATATCACTGAGTTACTCAACCTGATGAAGTCCTTCAATCTTCAGGCTCTCAGTAGCTCAGTGGAGTATGCCACGACCTCCCTTGCAACTTTGGATCAATTGGTGACAGCTCAGTCCAAAAAGTCAGAAGCTCTTGCTTGGAGATTCGGTTCCCGTTTGTCTGCTATGGAAATTGCTCAGGCATCTCTTGACGCCAAAGTATCAACCATCCAACGGGACATCTCAGACATCAAGTCCATGATGACTGAGATATTTCAGGCCTTCAAGGGAATATCCCCCTCTGCATCAGTCACTCCAACTCTTGCCATAACTTTAGCTCCGACAATAGTTGAGGGGGAGAATGTCACTGATGCCCCTCACACTAAAGTCCCATATGAAGATGCTCCCTTTCACACTGAGGGGGAGCAAGTCACTGAAGCTACTCCCATCTCAAGTGCTCAACCTAATGAAGCAATTGTCCAACCATCTGTCACTCAGAAGGACAAAGGCAAAGGCATTGCTACAACCTCTGAACCATCACCAATACTAAAGCCTGCCTCTACCATCGTCAGACAGGATCCTGATGAACCAATCAGGGTCCCCTTTGAAATCAATGGGGTAATTCATCATCTCACAAATGAAGAAATTCAAGTTCATATGGAAAGAGATGAGGCACTGAAGAAGGTGGCTGAGGAGGAAAGAATAAGCAAGTCCGCACTTATAAAGGTTGTTCATGAGGAAGCGGAGAAAATAGGGTTAGATACTGAGCAACTAGCCACTGAGCACGCAGGGGCTGTTTTAAAAAAGGTTCAGGAGGAGGAATTAAGCGCCCCGAAGATGCAAAGAGAAGCTAAACTCAGGAAGGACGCTCAGATCAGGAAGACTAGGATTGAGAGGTACACTTGGGTGATGAAAGAAAGGTTGAAGCCTGAAACCATCACTGATGTGAAAATCCATCGCAACACCAAGCCTGCTATTGTCACTGTCTTCAGGGGGCAAGACAAAAGAGTAATGGACACCCATAATCCATTCAAGTTTGCTGACTTTGGTATCTCTGAGCTGGACGAACTTCGACCAATCATAACCGAGAAGTCAAATGTGGTGGTCCCTAATCTCTTGAAATCACTAGAGCTCAGATATAAAGGACTAATGGAAATGCCAAAATCTCTTGGAATCCCCTCTCTACTTCCTGCTTCATCTACTCAAGATGCTCCTTCTAAGGTCTCCAAAAGAAAGAGGAAGCATGTTGAATCAGAACCTGAGATCAAGGTCCCTGGACTGGACTATGACAGATCTCTTCTTGAAGGAATCACCTTCATGAACAATGTGGTGTTTGAAATTCCTAAGAGGGGTATGTGCTTCACTGACGAGTATGGAAACCCTGCTTTCCAGAGATGGTCAGACATTGACAAGGCAGGGATCAAAGCGATGCTTATGTACCTGATGTTGGCTTCTCCAGTTAGATGTGCTGAAAATGTAAGGTTCTGTCAAGACCTCAAAGCTAAGATTGAAGAGCACCCTGAAAGACACCTCCTGAGATCCAAAAAGGCAAAGCTTGAAGCTCTTGGTTACCAACTGAACATCTGAATCTGCATCAACTATCTTTCTTTTGTGTTTTTGTAATTTTTCATAGGATTTGTAATATTTATTAATGAACAATGATGTTTCTTTTAAGTTACAAGTGTCCTAAGTTAATTACATCAACACTCAGTGAAGAGAAGAAGAACCCTGACTACTCACACTGAATCAATACACACTTAGGCTATTTGTATATCCAAATAGGGGGAGACTGTTGGGTCACTGAATTCCCCAAGCTTCCTTTAAACTTGGATTTGAACATAAAACAACCTAAGTGTCTATTATCCGTATATACAAACAAGTCACTGAGTGAACAGTACCTCAGTGAGTCATCTTCAGGATGCTTGGAGCGAGTCTATGTCGAAAGGCTCACCATTCAGTGAGGCGGAACTCAGTGTATGGAATCTAAGCCAAGAAGAAGATGATGGGTTCAGTGAGGATGACAATAACTCACTGAACCCCCAGGACTCCTCAACAACAACTACATACTGAAGAATGAAGACTGAAGTATGGGCGGGACAAGGCGGGAAAAGTTTGAACGGATCAACAGGTGACCTCATCTACCTGAAGTCAAACTTTCCCTGAAAGGCATCATGTCAGGGTGGTGTCATTACTGTGCATTGGAAAGGCACATTGTCTTTTACCCAAAATAGTCTAATGTAACAGAGACAAAAATATGTAAGTATTTTTGTCTCTACTAGTTAGGTCATCTTTTGTCTTTATCAGTAAAGTTGTAAGTCACTTGTGTATAAATAGGTAGCATAAGTGAGGAGTAAAAGTTGACAAGTTTGTGCATTTAATGCGAAGCATTCACAAACCACTTTTACTCCTCCAAAGAACAACACAGTCCCTGAGATAGCTCAGTGAGACCTTATAGTTGTCACTCAACGTAGTTTGAGTTTAGTGAGGAGTCCACACCATACTTGTCATTTCAATCCCAAGTGTTATTCCGCAAACACTTGGGTATAATTCTTTTGATTAACTTCTAATAAGAATTAAACGTTGAAAAACCTTGTGTCTCTTTCTTCATGTTTTATCTTTGTTGTTAATCTTATTTATCTGAGTTAAATGTCATGGAACTTGGTTAGGTCAACTCATTAGTTAACTATTAACTTAGTAAACGGGACCAACAGAAAGTGTGAAATGCACACTCGTTGAGCTAATGTATTTTCGCCCAGACAAAGATGCGGGGTCAAGGGGGCCGAAATTAACTGCCTTAACTGTCTAATTTGTCTATTACATAACAGACATTTATGATTAGATTCGAACATACAAAAACACACAATTCTCTCTTTCTTGCTTTATTCTTTAGTGCCTAGAAACAAAGTGTTCTTCTTGAATTATCCCGATAAGGATTTCGTGATACCCAAGTACCAATAGGGTCGAAATACTTTATATGAAAAAGTAAACTTACACAATTCGAGAAGATATCCAAGATTATCATCACCCTAACCCTAATTTCTAACAGTTCTCTATGACCAAGTCAAAATCATGTCCTACTACCTAGTCAAGGCTTTCCCGCCAAGGTAGGAACGTGTGACATTTTATTCTTAGCGGTTATCAAAATTCATGGGGCACGACCATGATCTCCTGTTTATGTGCGGAAGCTTATCAGAGCATATTCCTTTTCTAAGTCATTTCCAACATCATTTCATACATTATCACTCACATACTCATAATCACATACTCTCACATTGGAGGTGATTTGCATGGATCACCGAGCCACCAATTGAGTTCATTAACCCATCAACTCACACCTAACTAACTTGAAACACGACAAAAAACTAAGGACGTTAACAAATCGGGTAATAACAACATGAACCAAAAACTGAAACCGATCCAAACCGAACCGAATAAAACCGAGCCAAATTTGTAACCGAACTGAATTTGCCAAAACAGAACCGAACCGAACGAATTAAATATTCGGTTCTCGGCTTGGATATGATTTTGGTAAAATGAAAACTGAACCGAAAACCGAGTTCACATAAATATATACTCTCTCAGTCCCATATTAAATGTCCAGTTTTGGCTTTTAAATTATTTCTTTTTCAACTTTAACCTTAAATATTTTTGTTTGTGTTATATAATATTTGATGAAAATTATATCAATCTAATGAAAATAATAATACATTCGAAACTCAATCCATTCATATATTTTACATCAAGTATTATATAACACAAACAAAAATATTTAAGATCAAACTTGAAAAAAAAGACTTAAAAAAGTCAAACTGAACATTTCATATGGGACAAAGGGAGTATATTTGCCAAAACTGAACCAAACTGAATTAAATATTTGGTTTTCGGTTTGTATATGATTTTAGCAAAATGAAAACCGAACCGCCTAAAAAAACCATCAAAATTCTTTCCTAGTATAAATATAACATTTTTAAGGTTAAAATTTTTTTGCGCTAAAAATCTATATAATTAAATGAAAAAAATAAATTAATTATGTAATTCGAATTATTCGAAATAACCCGAAAATCAAACGGAATTCAAATTTTGATTTTGATTTTACCATTTTTTTTAACTTAACAAACCAAATTAAATAAACCGAACAACGCGATGAATCGATGAACACCCTACATGACTCTCTTTAAATGGGCCACTGCGAAGGCTGTCTAACTCAGCCCACAAATGTGATTTTATAAATGTAAATGGGTTTCAAAAAATAAATAAATTTGTCATTACATGTTTTACTGTACAAAATATATAATCCTCCTTTCTGAATCATTTACCCTTTGCACCAATTTAAGCAGCAAAGGAGGCGACACATAAACAAAAACTCTGCTGGTGCAAACCTTAAACCCTTTTTAATGGCAATCGACAGAAACCTAATTGAAGAAGAATCTTGTCTCCGTAGATTCTACAAAATAGTTCTTGGTTGGGACTATTATCATCTCTGTAAGGAATTGTCCCGAGATACTGACTCCAAGGTTAAATTTTTTCATCATATTATTACTCATATGATGTTTAGTTTTATAACCCATGTCACAAAACTTACCTTATGATTTTATTTGAGCAGAAACAAAAGAAATATGAAAAGAAATTAGGTTTGAAAAAAGTGAAGGATAAATATGAGAATGTTGATGATTATATTGCAACATTTGAGCCTCTTTTGTTTGAAGAAGTTAAAGCTCAAATTGCGCAATCGAAAGAGGCTGACGATAAACTTAAACCGAAAGTTGTACTAGGAATTGAAGAAGTAAAAGTTGAGGATGAGGAAAAAGGTAAATTTGTTATATGTTATGTTTTGATCTTATTGTAGTTTTAAGTGATAATGTATGCGCACGTAGGTTGCCCAATGATTCAGCTTTTTTCGCTAAGAGTATTTAAAATTTAAACTTATTTTATACTTTGTTGATGCCAATTTCGGTCAATAACGTATTGGATCTGATAATGCCCTTGAGTTATTTTTGAAAAACGAATGCGTAACATGTTGACATTCCATCAAATATGTATTTTTGTAATTCCTACAAAAACATATTGGATACAAACGTGGCTCTTTTTGGCTGGAATTGGTGTAAGTTAAGGCGTGAAGAATAAAAGGTTGAATGGTTTCACATACATTATCCCTGGTTATGGTTTGAGTATTATGATAATGCTCAATTGACGTGACTTCGGTAGATTGCATATGGTTAGTTTCATTGAAACTACTTACTTCTGCTCCAATAATTGACTGATATTTTAGTTTAAGTTTGATGTGGTTAACTACACTCTATCTAGGTTTGATTAAAAGAAAACCAAACTATTGCTCTGTCTTTGAAGTGTAGCTATGTGGGTAGATGAAAGATGTGAAGAAACAGAATACAGAGTTAGGAACTTACCAAAAATTAGGAATAGGAGTGTGGTGTTATTATGATAGACATAAGTCTATAAGATGACATGGTTGAGATTGACAGACAACAGGATAGACACATATTATGGTATATGTATCACTTTGCATATGTGGGAAATATAGTGTTTGAGGAAGCAATTAGTCCTTTTGTATGATTATGTAGATAACAAACATGGAGGATTTGAAAGAAATCGTGGATGTTTTGGAAATGATATTTAGCATCCATGAGGAGAGTAAAGATTTAAGTTTTATCATGAAAATTTGATTTGTTTAAAGTCTACCTGATTGGTTGTATTTCACACCTGTATCATCAGCTTCTAGACCTGCGTTGGTAACTGTTGTTTGTATGTGTGTCTATTTTAAGATTCTATTAGAGCCTGTAAGGCAACTGCTGGCTATTCTCAACTGGTAGTACAATTCATTCACTTGGAGCCGACATAAAGTTTGGCAGTTATATGTATCTTTCTGTTTCTGTCATGGAACCTGTAATGCTCTTAAATTTTTGAAAACACTATTGCTGTTTTATATGCTGTTGCCTGTTATTACTTGTTTGCTGTGGTAACCCTCTAAGTGCAGCATACATTTGCTATATGTTAATATGTTTCTCTTTTCTTTTCTATAGAAACGGGGTGGACGCAGGGTGTATTGGCACAATGTCTCGAAACTGATGGGTTTTATTTACCAGAGATATTTGTTACTGCTTCTGTATCACAGAACGACTTATTGCTTCTATCAAAAGATGAGGTGAGTAATAAGTTAGACGACTTGTTGCTTTTATTGAAAGATAAGGTGACCATTCAGTTGAGTTGACCTTATATTTTTTGCATTGTGTATAACTGTCTGATATTAGGTACTCCAAGTAAACTAAGTGTTATTTGTCATTAAATAACTCAAGGTCTCTCCCCTAGTAGCTCTTTATATGAAAGATGCTAAGTAAACTCTTGTTGAACTAGATATGTTAATACTTGCAATAGTAAATTCTTACATGTTGCAGTTTGGACGTGAAAAAACATATGCATTTGCATTGGTTGAACATCGTCTACCGGATAAGATTAGGCTCAGAATGCAGTTAGATGGAGAAATAAAGCGAGTTGATACGAATGAAGTCAGTGCTTCAATAAGGTTGGGGAATGTGCGTACTCATATTATGAAACCAAAGAAGTTTTGGTACTTCAAGAAGGTAATTTTATTCATCTCTAGCGAGCTTCTACAATATTGGCATTATATTTTTTTCTTCGTGTATCTCTGTTGCGGATCTCATTTAAGTCTCTTGTAACTTGTAAGTCTTCGCTTGTTGAGAGCTCGCTCATCGGATGTACTCTGTAAAAGGCATTAAAGAACTCTAATATAGTTTTTATGAGGATGATTTAGCTATAATAGCAGAATTTGATTTTAACAGATGTATTGTCTCATATATGCTCTTTTCTAGAGGGGCATATATATAAAACTTGAGCATTTCATTTTTCTTATAATAGGCCTATTTTGGTAAGTGCAGATCTGCAGTTTATCAACCATAGCTCGTGAATATGTTGGTCTGCATTCAATTAGCTCCTTGCCATACAAGGATTTGATACTAACAGCTGCTGATAGCATCAAAAACTCAGATGAGCAGGCGTGGAAAATTTCTAAGCCTCTTATGGAATATATCCAAACGAATCACAACTCGACACAGTTGGAAGCTATACATGTGAGTTTTCATCGTTTTCTAACCCCAGTACTGGGTCAAATCAGGTTTGGGTTAAAATGGGATAGTTTTGGTATGAGAGTTAGATCGGGTTAGGTTAACAACCCCTAAACGATTTATGTATTTTTTTAACCTTCTAAATATAGTATGCATTCAATATGTTTACAAAAGCTATAATGTTAAAACACTAATCTAAAGTTTTAAATAAAATGATTTTGGGTGTCGTGTGCATTAAAAATGTACTTATTTGAGATATAGCTTTTGAACCTACTGACCCAATTCCCTCTAGCTAACTTTTACATTTGACTTATTTGAGATAAATCATGAGCCAAAACAACCCATTGACAAGTTGTGGGTTGAAATTGGCACCTATACTAGATGGTTCTCATATTATCCATATATCTATTTGATCCTAAGGATATAATGTTCCATTGCCTTAAATTACACTGATACATCAGATTTACACATGAGCATACCATAACTCCCATTTATTTCGTTTGTCTTCTGCAGGCAGGTCTTTCACGGAGAAAGTTTGTCCTGATTCAGGTTGCTGTTTACCAATGATTATGACTATCTCTTAGAACTTTACCAAACAGGATGTGTATTAGTGTAGTATATACAACTAACAGTTTTCTAAGATGTGTATTTTTAACTATTATTTTGTTTTTGCTTCTTACAGGGTCCACCAGGAACAGGAAAAACACAAACAATTCTTGGTCTTCTTAGTGCCATACTGCACGCAACACCTTCTCGCATACATTCTAAGTGAGTTTATAGCAAGCTTGTTAGTAACTTCATAAGTGATTGCTTAATGTATTTTTTTATATATTTTTTTGTTTTAGTTGTTCACAATTTCTTTGTGCAGGGGTAAATTAACAGAAATTAAACGTGCGCCAGATTTAGACTTTCACGAGAAGTATGTTTCGCCACCAGAGATTGTACTTGATTTAAAATTTTGTCATGCATCTTGTTTTTTTCTAAACCTTTTAATTTGGTTGTTTATTTTAGAATGAATCACTGGCTAAAAGCCTCTCCATGGTTAACTGGCATTAATCCTAGAGATGCAAAAATGCCTAAAGATGGTGACGATGGTTTTTTTCCAACTACTGGTAATGACCTGGTAAGTTCTGGTTTTTCCTTTTTCTTTTCTCTTTATTTAAATCTTCTTGGTCCATATATGTTACCGTTTTATGTGATATAGAAACCAGAAGTCGTCACTGCCAGCCGCAAATATCGTGTCCGTGTTTTGGTGTGTGCTCCATCGAACTCTGCACTTGATGAGATTGTGTTGCGGCTTTTAAGCACAGGTATTGCCGAAATCTATGCCAACATTTTGTGCCTTTATATTCTAGGTCGCAGTTTTGACATAGTTTGGTTGATTTGGTTATGTTTATATCTAATGGGCCTAAGGGATTAAGTTATTAGAGTTAAATAAAACTGAAATGCGTTGCATGAGGCGAATAGTATTTACATAGGAATGTAATCATGTTAGCACCTTAACTATCTATAAATAAATTAATTTTGATAGAGAAGTGTTTCTGGGATTGGGACAACCCGACCCCGCCTGGACCTTTTGACCCACACCTAATAATTACACGTCATGGTTTGTCTAAGATATTATTTTCACATTCTATGTTCATGCTAAGTGTTGCTTTTCTCATATACATATACTCGCATTGAACTTTGGTAGAACTTTTAATTTGCTTGAAAGTGTCTGTGCTCAAATTCTCTGCACAATTACATAGCTAAGTCTTCAAGTTACCAGAATTTGTTATTACTTTTACTTAATATTAGAATGTAAAGCCGGTAGAGGTGGCAAAACGGGGCGGGCACGGGCCACGGTTCAAACGGGCTACGGGCTAAACGGCACGGGCTAAACGGGCACGGGCTAAACGGCACGGGCTAAACGGGCACGGGCTAAACGGCACGGGCTAAATGGGTGCGGGCCAAACGGGCACATGTTATACGAATCGCTTTATAAAAGGCCCAAAACGCCGAAATAAATTCCTCAAACGTAACACCTTATTTATATTTAAAAAATTAAATATATTATATCTATAAGTTTTCTTTAAAAACATTTGTAATGTTCTCCAATTGAGAAAAAATATGTGCCCGTTTGTGCCCATTTAACTTTTAAATGGGCAATATATGCCCATTTCAAAAAAAAGGAGGGGGCTAAATGTGCCCAAATCTTTTACAAATTTGCCCAAATTAGACCATTTTTTTTTATTTTGGGCACAAATTACCTACCTCTAAAAGCCGGTATTCGCTATAACTAAATCACACCTGATGGCTGATTTATACAAGTATAGATATTTGGATATCTCCAATCTATTACACAGTTACAGGTGGCAAGCATTTACTTATGAATGGCTTGCTAAAAGGAAGCGAGTCAAATAGAGTTATATTACTCCGCATTATTGAACTCATTATATATTTTTTTAATCTCAAATGGGTCAAATACAAGTGTAGATTTTGTGCAATTTATATATACTTGGTTACTTTTGTTCAGCACATCTACTCACAAGGCTCATTATCTGTTCTTTTTATCTCCTTAATTGCATATTTCCACGACTAATTGTTTGAGATTGTCTCCAGGCATTCGTGACGAAAATGACCGCGCATATGCTCCTAAAATTGTGCGGATTGGTCTCAAGCCACATCATTCTGTCCAGGCTGTATCTATGGATTACCTAGTATGTACCTGGAAATCGCCAATACTATTTTTACATTAATTTAATATATATCCTACCAGCAATAACAGAATGTGGGTGTTTTTTGCAATGCTGCAGCCATTGAAGCTTATTCTATAATATAGTATTAACATTGGAGCTTTGACTTTTCAGGTGGAACAAAAACTCGCAGGCATGGATTTTCAAACTGCTGATAAACAGAAGCAAGGTGGAGGTGCAAGGGATAGGGACACAATTCGTGCTTCAATCATGGACGAATCAGCAATAGTATGTGTTTTCAGCCCTATTTTGAGCTAATATATATATATATATATATATATATATATATATATATATATATATATATATATATATATAAAATACTACATGACTCTGATTTTTGGTTTTCTGTCAGGTCTTCTCCACTCTTAGTTTCAGTGGTTCAAGTCTTTTTACGAAACTTAATCGCAATTTTGACATTGTTGTGATAGATGAAGCTGCTCAAGCTGTAAGTTCCTTTGGACATTATTTTACTTTAATTTATAAAGATCAATTTTACAAATGAACACAATATTTGAGGATTTAAGACATTGCTGGTCAGCTTTTACTATACTTAAAATGACGTTTATGATCAAATTCAAAATTTTCTGTAACAGGTGGAACCAGCAACACTAGTCCCTTTGTCCAGTGGATGCAAACAAGTATTCTTGGTATGTACATTATTTTATTTATCTTATTGTTTGTTTTTTTTGGGTAACCATTGTTTCCGACCTTTTAGCCGACTATGTACATTATTGTTTTTATCTTATTATTTGTTTTTTTGGGTAGTCATTGTTTCTGACCTTTGGCCGACTAAACCACAAGGCTTGAGACCACAGCCAGATAAGGCCTCTCCTTCGGGGAGATTGGCGTGGCCACTTCAGGCTTGTTTGCACCAAACAGGATTCGAACTTGAGATCTCTCACATTTTAGTGATGATAGTCGCAAGCTTTACCAACTTGGCCACCCCTGAGCGAGTTGTACATTATTTTTTGTCAAAAATGGCAACTTGTTTTTTTGTTGTATTTCATCTTGGATGTACCATCTACTTGTGAATTTAATGCACATAAATGTTTACATTGGGCCTAAACATATAGAAAGAAGAGTTATAAAGAGAAAACAAGTTAACTTGATTGCTACTAATTCTATGTTTTGTCATTTGGTTGAAGTGACTGATACTACCGTACTAATTTCATATCAATTTGCTAGTCCTATTGTTTATACTTTTGGGTAATGAGTAGCATCATTTAGAGTTAGCTTGGTTTTTCTCAGCTTATGTGTTCTTTATTCGTTCTAGGTTGGTGATCCTGTTCAGTTGCCAGCTACTGTTATTTCTCCAATTGCTGAGAAGTTTGGGTAAGAACTTAAGTATTTTATTAAACACTAACCATTATCCTCTAATTTTCGTTCGAATCCTGACCTTCTTAATATTTTATGTGCTACAGTTACAGCATGAGCTTGTTTAAAAGGTTTCAGAAAGCTGGATATCCCATACAGATGCTCAAGACACAATACAGGATGCATCCTGAGGTCTGGCTTTAGTATCTTTAGAAATTATCAAAATGTTTTTATGTTCCAAAAACTGTCCATCTACATTCAACTAGTACCAGTGCAATCTGTTTAACCAGTAACCACATTTAGTAGCACTCAATAAATGTGGAAAAGACGGTTAGGTAAAGCTTTGTTTGGTCATTTTTAGGTATGTGTCCAGCTAGGGTTGTATTCCAGGTTTTTAAACTTAAAAAAGAGAGGATATGATTACAGTGTGAGGATATGATTACAGTGAAGTAGCAATACCAAAAAAATTTAACTGATTTGGTAGGTTATAAATTAACTATACACTTCGGGCGACTTATAACCATTCCTTTTTAGCTAAATATTTTGATTTCACCATTTTGACCTGTTAGCGATGAAATGTAACCCGGATCGACCCATTCATAAGTAATGGGTCAAAATGATTCATTTTCGGTACTGGTGAAAATGGTTGAGGTCGGGTTGGGTTGACCTTGATCACTTTCTCATCAGAACTTAAACCTTGTTCAAGAATCATTTGTGTTTAATACAGTTACAACCATAGTTGTCAACTCGTGACTCACTCGTGACTTGAAATCCTACTTTTTGACTTGCTACTCGACTTGTTAGGGTCATGATATTAAAAACTATATAAAATTAAGTACAGTGTAATATACGTCTAAAAACCAAATATAAGCAAATTATCCAAGCACATTCAATAATATTACAAGCTCGTTAGTTTCCTGATGAACTCCTATTGAAGAGAAAAGAGCCGAATTGGATGCTGAGGATGAAAGACGATTTATGAAATCTGTACATATTTTTTTTTCCCCTCATGTGATTCAAACCCTCATCAGATTTAAAATCAAAAAGTAAGTAAAATTATACAAAATGGGTTTGTCTATGTATGTTCTTAAATGATTTAAGGTTTCTATGAACTCAAAATTAGCAAAATTTTAGAGAGGCTAAAAGCCATTGATTAAGAGATGAAAATTTTAAGTTATGTGGCTGTTTACCAGACTCGTACGAGTCATGAGCCGAGAGTCGAGTCGTGCTAGTCAAACCTGAATCGCGGAATCACCAAGCGAGTCAAGTGCAGCAGTCTTGAGTCATCTTGCGAGTCACCACTTTTTCTGCCAAAATGACTCACTCGTAAGAGTAAACTCGTGAGTCGTGCGAGTCTAACAACTATGGTTACAACAATAACCTAGTTTCATTTAATTAAAATGGTGGGTTAGTAGGCTGCCTAAAATTAACACAACATATATGGCGACTTTCCACCAGTTCGGCCCAATTTCTATTAGTGCCACTTCTACTCAGAACAAATACTTGTGCACCTATTAATTGCATTAGCTTATTTCTCACAGATACGAAGCTTCCCTTCAAAAGAATTCTATAATGGAGAATTAGAAGATGGACCAGATATTAAAGACAAGACAACACGTCTGTGGCATAAGTACCATTGTTTTGGACCTTATTGCTTTTTTGATCTACATGAAGGAGAAGAAAGAAAACCGGATGCGGGGTCATATGAAAACACTGATGAAGTTAACTTTGTGATGCTTTTGTATAATAAATTGGTCAGTAATTATCCCGAGTTAAAGTCAAGTTCTAGAGTTGCTATTATATCCCCTTATAGACAGCAAGTGAAGGTCCTTGGTGATACATTCAAGAAATCATTTGGTATGGATCCAGAGAAAGTTGTGGATATTAACACCGTAGATGGTTTTCAGGTTAGAATCTCATCTCATTGAATGCTTGTTCTTTTTTTTTTTTTTTTTTCCTGTTTAAATCTTTTACAGCAACAGTAACTGTGTTTTTTTCTTTGCTAATGTCAGGGTCGAGAAAAAGATGTTGCAATATTTTCATGTGTTAGGTCAAATAAAGGGGGTATTGGATTCGTTAAAGATTTTAGGCGAATGAATGTTGGTATAACTAGAGCAAGAGCTTCTGTTCTGGTATGATTTTCCATTTATTATCACCGACTCTACAGTGTCTAATTCAATTTTTATTAAAGGTGGCCAAATGGACGGGTGGGTGAGTTGGACATGATAATGGGTCAAAGACAGGGAATCTTTATAGGGCAAACTGCATGAATTTTCACTTTACACTTCAATTTTTACCGGTATATGCAAACCTAATTTTTAACAATTTAATAGAACATACTTTCAGGTTCTTGACAAAATATGCGGATTTGTTAACATTAAGGCATTATTATACTTCCTACATCTTTTTTTTTTTTTTTTTTTTTTTTTTTTTTTTTTTTTTTTTTTTTTGACGTAACCATCTTGATATGCATTCTGTTCTAATTTTTGTTTTGATTCTTTCAATTTAAAATAATTAATGTATTACAGAAGACTATAAAACTATATTGATGATCTGATTATTCTAATAAGCCAGTTTACAAGGGTTTAAGCATTTGAAAACATTTTGGGTTTGTTGTAGACCTGGTAGACCCGTTTCCTTATCAGGTAATTTATAAGATTTTATGGTAGGAGATAAAAAAGAAATAATTTGACCCAGGTTAACATAAACAGGTCCGAATTTCCACCTATCCTTTCTATTGTCAGATTAATGTTTTGGTTATAATAGGTGGTTGGATCAGCTGATGCTCTGAGAACAGACGAACACTGGAAAAACCTAATTACAAGTGCAGAGGAGAGAAATTGTTTCTTTAAGGTAGGTTTTTCTAATTGCTAAATCTACAAGCAGCTCGTATTTTCATATCGACCCTTTAAATGTTAAAATTCCCAATATACAGATCGTATTTTCATATCACTCATTATTTAATTCTGACTCAAGCTCTTGTAAATGATCTGTTCAGGTTTCTAAGCCGTATACCGATTTCTTCAGTGACGAAAACCTCGCATTAATGGCAGTTCAGGAGGCTGTACCTGAGGGACCAGGAACAGATGACATGGACTTAGATACACTGGGTTATGATCTTGGTATTGAAGCTGACCAAGCTCCACCTGATGATGATTATGGGGATGATGCTGGGGGAGGCGATGATGGTGGCATGGATGACTAATACGTAAAACTACTCATTTTTTTGGCATTTTTTCGTGCACGATGCAGTTCAGTCTATCATCACCTATATTAATCTATCAGTATTCAGTAGTGCTAGATTTGAGATATTGAATAGAAAAAAGCCAAGGACTGAGAATACAGAGGAAAATACGCATTTTTTTGTGCTATGTTGTTCGTATCTAAGGTAAAAGACTCCTAATCCTAGGTTATGGTCAACTGTAAATTCATATATAACTATATGGCTTAATATTTTTCCAGACACACTTTGCCGTGCTTCTTTTAACTACAAGTAACACATCTTCTCGATACTTTGGTATAGGATTACCTACAGAAACAGCGGAATTATAGTGTTTATATTGACTATCCATGTTAACATATGATTCTAAATTACTAGTTATTAGTGTTGTAACAATATGAACCAGCAAATGCAATCTGAGATAACTCTCAGCAAAAACAACAGCAAATACGGTAGAAAACAGAGATGCAGTTTTATTCAAATTGATTCAAACGATCGAAAACCAGCATTCAACCAACAAACAGAACACATTACCACATGCTAATTCAGTTGCAAGATATTACCATATGTTTTAGCAGCCTGTTACTGAGCACAGGTCATGTGAGACTCACCACGAACCTGTCGCAAATCGACATCTTCCACCAGATTACCACCATTATCAGCTACCGAACAATCATCCACCAAACTATAATGCCTTAAACGATCACCAACCGGTTCCCTAACCGATGAGACACTATACATACCTTCACTACTCAACTCCAACAGCTTCGCTCTCGTCATAACCGGAGCCTGATTAGGCGCAACCGGTGCAGCCACAGAAGACTGTACAGACACATTAACATTTCCAGCTGGCGGCGGAGGCGGTGACGATGACGGAAACTCAAAAGTATAATTTCCGATAATTTCTGGTAACGTAAAATTTCCGGACAATGACGCTCCAACCGTCACGTTTGCCACGGCCGAACTTGCCGGAGGAGAATTCCTGGAATGGGATCTATACTCCAAAATACCTCCTAAACCATGTACCGCAATATCTCGCCCATAAAACATCCCTGGAACAACAATATCCACACCTCCAACGGTAATCAACGACCGCGACGACCGCCGTTGCTCCACCACAATATCCTGACCACTCGCAAGCGTCGGCACGATATTCGCAGGCGGCGGAAGACTCAACAAGTCCGTAATCGACATCCGTCTCGGGACAACATGATACCGTAAAGCTGAGACGTAATTACTAGCAGCCATAGTCATATCAATAGCAAACAAAGCCGAATTAATCGGAGCGAATAAAGTGAAGTTACCGTTTCCTTTGAGATCATAGTGAACGTCGGAAGTGGCGAGTGCGTTCGCGAAGAGATGGTAGCCTCGTGTTCGGAGTACGCCAAAAACGACGTTGAGTTCGCTTTCGTGGACGGCCGAAACGATGAGGAGTGTGGAGAGTGTGATGAGGAGGAGAGGGATGAATTTGGTCTTTGATGCCTTTTTTTTGAGTTTTTGTTGGTTTTGGCGGGAAAGTTGTTTTGAGTTTGTTAGAGAAGTGGTTTGTTACGTTGTGAAGGTGGTCTGAATGATTGTGTTATTTACAACCTAACAAAAGAGAGTTTAGGTGATAAGGGACACAAAAAGTTGTGTGCGTAAAGGATAAGTAAAATCAGTGAAATGGACGGGTATTTATAGGTTTGGAGAAATTTGACCGTTTAAAAGGGACCGTACCACTAAACATCAAATGGTACCACTAAATTTAATGGTACCGTGCTAGACAAAAATGTCCCTCTTTTTATTTTTAGTGGCGAAGGTTTATTTGGGGAAGTTTGGAGCTGATTTGGAGGGGAGGGAGGGATAGCTGTTATGATTTTTAAACTTAGTTTTCCAATTAAAATATTTTTTTATAATTCAAAAATAATTTGTAAAATATATTTTTGAAAAGAATGTTTTGTCACATTAAAAATATGAAGTTTGAAATACAAATTCACTTCTTTGATCATTTGTCAAGCTGTAAATTTGTTTGTTCTTACCTAGGTGATTTACGTAGAAACGGGATATTTTGATTTAAAACTTGTTTACGTTAATTTTTATGTAAAGTGGTTTTCACATTTTGTTATCATCAGAACGTAGAGATATCGAAAGATAGAAATAACGTTTTAGACATTATTTGCATCAACAATCTCCTCCTTTTTGATGATGACAAAACATAAACTCATTTTAGGAGAAAAATTAATTTCAAAAAGTTTTTAATGTGAGTTTATATCCCATTTCTCCCCATTTTGTCGAAGCAAAAAGATTACTAAGGCTCCCCCTTGATGTATACTCCCTCTCATTTGGAGAACACCAAGGAATCGAGCAATGGTTCAACAAAGTTAGATGACACAAATACAATATCTGACATGTAACAATCAAGACAAATATCCAACCATGAGAAAACTAATGACAAGCCAATCATATAATAAGCCCATGCATTAATATAAAAGGATAATCACACATAAGGTGTGAGTACATCAACTAAAAACAAAAGCTACAAGAAGCACATATTAATCTTTAGTGAGTTTATTCTTTACACTAAACATGAAAATGTTTAGTTGAATGGGCTATAGGATGGTGATGGTGATATGATTGGTGGTTGAAAGGTTGTCATCTCTTAAAGAGAAGATAAGGTTACCATATGAAAATGACATAGGCCACTAGCACTATGTATGTCAATAAGATGAAGTTGGATAGGTTGGCCCATGATTGATGATGAGTATAGTGGTGATAAATTTGGTATATGATAGTCCAATGAGAAGAGCAAAGAGTGATTTGGGAAGGTGGTGTGATGACTTCCTCATCATTATTGTTTGGTGGTCTATTGGTCATCCTAGAATTCTTGGAGATGTGAGTTGGTGAAGCTTGAGTGGAATGCATGGTGTGTGTAAGGGAAAGTTGAAGGTGAAGGCGAGTTGCAATAAATGCTTACAAAGGTGGAGCCTTATATAGGCAAGAGTGGTGTGATTTGAATTAAAATGATGGGGATGTCTTATGGTAGTCTAAAGGAATCTTAAGGTGCACGAGATTTTGCAAAGCATTGTAGGTTTTGAGGTTAGGGATGAAGTAGTCTAGAGGGAACAGTGAAAATTCGTCAGATAAGGGACGATACCACTAAATACCGCATGGTACCATTAAATTTAATGGTACCGTTACCCATTTAACGGTACGATGACCTAGAAGTCATTAATTTTTCTGTGAAGCCTATTTCTGGGCAGCTAAAAAGGAGTTTTCTAGGGGGACTATTTGCAGGAAATGTTAGTGCCTCAAACCACTAAATATTAATTTGCCAAATATATCAATATTGATCTACTCTTAGCAATTAAAGATAATCATGAAAATATCCAAAATAAGCTATAAGCATTGATGACATCAAATAATCCTGATATTTAAGTGTCAATTTCCCCCTAATATGCTCGTTATTTGCATTGTTTATGTGGATATATACTTTGATTTCTTTATCTTTCGTTTCTAGGTTACGAACGAGCATAGGTACTAAAGAGACGCGGAAATTGGAAGTACTTGCAAAATATTACTAATCTTAGTATGCTGAAGCTAGCTACGGCGTAACTTACACTCTGAACTACGTCGTAGCCAAGAATTCAAATATATTTACTAGTCAACGCTTATCAAGAGTTACAGCGTAACTAATTCATGAGGTTACGCAGTAATCATTCGAAGACTTAGTGTTGGGTCTGTTACAACCCAAACTCCTTAATCTAGGATTTGAACATAAAATATCCTAAGTGTTTGATAACCGAGAATACCAAACAAGTCACTGAATGCATAGTTGTTCAGTGAGTCATCCTCAAGACGCTCAGGGTGAATATATGAAGAAAGGTTCACCATTCAGTGAGGCGGGTCTCAGTGAATGATACCTGAGCCAAAGAAGAAGATGATGGACTCAGTGAGGGATGACAATAACTCACTGAGTTCCATGAGTCCTCACCAACTAAGATCACTGAGTGAACAAAGACTGAAGATAAGAAGACTGAAGTAAAGGCGGGATTAGGCGGGATAAGTTTGAATGGATAAGGGGAGGTCCTTATCATGCAAATGTTAACTTTCCCTGAATGAGTATAATACCAAGACTTGTGTCAACACTGAAGACCAGAAAGCATCCTTGTCCTTTACTACTTATAGCCATTTATAATAGGGACAAAATACCTATGTATTTTGTCCAATATAGGATGATGTAATATTGTCTTGTAGTCTTTGTCCATTAGGTAAGTGTTAGAAACTACTTGTGTATAAATAGAGAATAAGTGAGAGAGGTAAAGATTACGTTTGTGCACTCAATGCTTAGACGTTCACAAACCAAATCTTTACTCTCTCCAAAGAACAACACAATCCCTGAGTTAGCTCAGCAGGATCTTAGTTGTCACTCAAACTTAGTTTGGGTTTAGTGAGGAGTACACCATACTTGTCATTTCAATCCCAAGTGTTGTTCCGCAAACACTTGGGTATAATTCTTTTGATTGATTTCTAATAAAGAATTAAACGTTGAAAACTTTGAGTCTTATCTTTTACGTTTATTTACATTTATTAATTAATCAATACTTCGCTACATCATGGAACTTGGTTAGATTAACTTTGTAGTTAACCATAACCAAGTAAAAGGGTCCAACACTTAGAAGAATTCATGAAGCTATGAAGGTTGCGCCGTAACCACTCATAGAGTTACGATGTAGTTATGGAACAGTACGTGATCTAAGATTTTGTCAAGATTACGACATAAATACACTTCACATTTACGGTGTAAGTGGAAACTCTAAGGAGCTCTAGCGTAACCAACAACACAACTATGTCGTAGCCAATATTAATGGATAAGATCGTTTCATGATTACACTAGTTACGACGTAACCAACTCTTAGGGTTACAAAGTAGCTATGTTGAGCCTATAAATACCAGCCCCAAACTCTGCATTTAACACAACTTTTCTCACCACACAAGTCAGAGAACGAAGAGAGTATTTAGAGAGGCATTTTACAACAGCATACAGAGCTATTCCAAGGGAGAGATTATGCCTACAACACCATAAGTTTTAGCTTTTCATTGTTTAATTCATATTTCAAATACATGTCTTCTTTAAACATTGATTTGAGTGTTATGATTAATATGATCAGCTAAGCACCTCTGGTGCTAGCCTAGTTATGATTCCTTTATTGTTTTGATTATGTTTTCGTACTTTTTATAATGCTTCTGATGTGTGCATGCTTAGTTTACTATAGATCCTTTAGTTGCGGTAGTTTTGAAGAACTAGTTATACCAGGTATGCTAGAGGAATTGACTAAAAGACCCTAGCATAGTTGGATTGCGAGGGAAATGGTTGTGATGAAAACTAGGCATTTGCCTTGTATGCAAATTGACTATAGGACCACTTTCCCGGTTGGATAATCTTAAGTAATTAGAGTATGGTCTAAGATCCGAGACGCCGGGCCATACAAGGATAAATCTAGCATGTAGTGGTACTTAGTGACTCAAAATAGTCTATCGTATGTCGGCTTATTACAGAGGGTAGTGCCTTTGGTTCCCGGCAGGATTCTAGGGAAATAGGCTAGGGAACTTGACCATATGAACCTAGTTATACATGTCTGCCCCATTTGAAGTGTTAGAATAGTTTAATAGAGAACATAATCATAAACCATTTAGGATAACTAGCTAGGCTAGTACACTTCTCTCCCACTGTCAACAACTCAATTTATTTTCAGTATTTTTCATTTCTGTTTTTGTAGTTTAATTAATTAAATCATCTTAAAACCAGCTTTAAAACGTGACACTAGACTTAAGTTAGATCCGCCACACATAGCTCTTGGGACGACCTCGGTTTTGCAAGTTACTAATCTAAACACGATCGGATTCACTATCCGTTAGTGCATTAGGGTAGACCTTAGGTAATCGAGACTTTATAAATATAAGACCTGGTCAGTAAAACCTGCATCAAATTTTTGGCGCCGCTGCCTGGGAGCTATAATAGAATTTTTGTTGGGAATTATTAGTTAGAACAGACTTAAGTCTCCTAATGTAATAGTTAAGTCTGTTAGTCATAGTTAATATTGCCAATACAATGTTAAGTCTGGCAGGCTTAGTTAAGTCTGTTAGTGTTTTTCATAGTTAAGTCTGTTTATGTTTAAACAAAATAGATATCTTAGGAGATATATTAGGGAAGGATATGTACGTATATTAGATATCTTAGGAGAATATACGTTTATCCTTTCACACGTTTTGTAGCATTAGGGTTTCCTTGGTGTATAAAAGGAACCCTACGACATTGTATTATATGCCAATTCCAAGATTAATAGAAGTTATTATTAGTTAATCTTTGTGTGTTCTTCATAACCATTGTTTGTTAAGATTCCGCATTAACAATCAATTATACACAGTTAAGAGTTGCTCATATAGTTAATTTGGATTTATTCAAGTAAACTATTGTCTAACAAAGGCTACTTAGATCCATAACTTTGGACCTACAAGTGGTATCAGAGCCTATAGAGGGACTCTGAGTTAGAAGAAACACATCAACCACAAACAAAATAATTACTCACTCACTAATCTTCAAAACATGTCTAAACCCAATGATGCATATTCTGACCATCCAAGTGATGATGATACTTCAAATCATCATGATGATGATACTGTTTCAGAAACTAGCAAGCCTAAAGAACAGCAAATCATGTCTGCAACAACAACCATCTCCAATATCAAGCTTCCAATTCTAAAAATGGAGGAGTATGATATTTGGGCTATGGAGATGGAGCACTGCTTAGAGTATATTTGTTAGGATCAAAGTTTATAATCCTAACACGTAAATGGAACGACATTTACGGGATTACATTATCTATCTTGAAAGGCACAAACACATGGACTAGAAGCGTCATTATTGTAAAGTTGTGTGTTTGTTGACCTATTAATACCCCCTCCATACTTCCATGGAGGGGTGAGACTAGTGTGTGTACCTTTCATCTTTCTTATTTCAATAAAACACATAGTATTCCCTTCTCTCTCTACTTTCTCTCACTAACATGGATTTCATTTTCTTCCATCAAACCCGACCTCCCGAATCACAATATCAACATAAAACTACGATCCAACAAGTGGTATTAGAGCCAAGGTTTTTCTTTGTTGATTTTGTGGTGTCATCTTGTAAAAGTAGTCATCTTTATACTGTTTTACCCATGGTCCGTACCATTTTTATCATTTTTTTGGTCTAACAGTTGTAGACAGATTTTAATGTATCCTTATGGTCAAAAAGTCACAATTTTCTATTCTCAGTCTCATGGTTTTGGGTGCATATCTGTCCAAATAACATGTTATGTACTATCTTCTTTTGTGACTATTTTGAACATTACCCGTGAATAGTGGTCATATATATGGTCAACTGGTCTGGAGAATGGTGAAAAAGAGTGGTCGGAAAAGTTATCGGAAAAGTGGTCGGAATAATCGCCGGAAAAAGGGACTTTCTTGTAAAGAAAGTTTCGAAAATGTTAAAACCCTAATTATCGAAAATGTTAAAAACTTTTCGAAAACTTATAAAAAAATTTCGATAAGTTAAACATTCTCGAAAACTTATCAAATTTTATAAGAAAGGAGATGAAGAAAGTTTGACCACACAGTTTGACCAAGATTACAAGTTATTCGAAAAGAGACCTCATATAATTGGTCTAAACTGTCAAAAAAAAAAAAAATAGAAAACGAGGATACAGAGCAGTCGACTAAACAATCATCAATCTACAACAAACAAATCCAATCTAGTCCTAAATTCATTCACCAATATCACCTCACGTCAACAACCACTGCCATATCCAAAATCAAAATATCCTAATCACATCGGATACAACAACAACTACTCTTTATCCCTTCTCCACAAACCATTTTCGAGACTCATACACAAAAGTAACATTATTTTTTAATCTCAGCATTTCTTCCTTCGTGTGAATCAGTGTAGCATCTTGCCTACTTAGAGGTCTTGCAAACGAAAGAAAGAAATATCATCATTGATTCAAATTTGTTTGAAGCTTACACTTCAATTAAATTTCCGAATTTAAAGAAAGGTGTGATAACAACTATGTTATCTCCTTTTCTTAATTCGTTCAAGACAAACACTAAACCAAAAACAACACATGTAGAACCTACCTTGACCCTTCAAAGGATCTTGAAGCCAGAAAAACGCAATCTTGATTCGTATTGCACATAAAATGTTGTTAAGGTCATGGTACGGTGGATACGCGTGTATCGGTTATTAAGTATTTGTTGTTGGATGGATTTAAGATGAATGAGGAGATGATTTGATCTATGTTTGATGTGATCTGATGACTGTGTTAAGGAGATGCGTGTGGAGAGGGAGAAGAGAGTAGATGGGGGCGGTGAATAATATGTGTTAGGGTTATGATAATGTAAGATGGATTTAGGGTATTATAGTTGGGGAAAAATTTTGCTCGATCCAGTGCTTTCTTTTTGGATCGGATATCATTTGTCTTATGGGCTGATAATTGATGTGGATTGTGCTATTTTTTTTGGTTGGGCTACGCATACATGGACCTATCAATGAATTATCTGAATTTAATTTATATGTGATATTATTGATATGATTTGGCACATTGAGTGGTATTTTGGTGTGTACAAATTTTCACAGGGATGCAATTTTGACAAGATCGGGAAATCATTATCAAATTCATTAAAACGTCAAAAAGGCTAGAATTGGGCATTTAACCGCAAGATGTGACTACGGCGTCAATTCTTTATTATTTATTTGAGATTGAAGTGGGATTTCACGGGTGCGTGTACTTAGTATCTGAAGATATCGGGGTTGGTTGGATGCATGATTCTTCGAGATCCTTGTTCGAGCTTTTATTCGTACAAATGACCAAGACTTGAGTTGTCTAGTTATACCTGATGTAAGGAGTTACGTTGTTGTGCTCACAGTGTATAGCTATCACTTTAAAGGAGTTACGTTGTAGTGCTCAAGTGTCACCAAAAGATGTGGATGATGCAAGAGACGTTCATATACAATAAAGGATGGTTGGATGGGTATATGATTTCCTACCATTATTGAAATTCTCAGTATTGGTTCTTAGTCAGACAATAGTGCAAGTTTAAGTCACAAGTTCGGGTTATTTTACTTCAGTCTCAAATTCGTCATATTGGGTTTTTCTCCATCAGTAGTCACTACAAAAAGCCGTCAGAATGATAATGGGGTCGGTAAAGAGTTAGTTGAGAGGAGTATAAAAGAGTAGAGATGTTTATCAGCAGTTGATTCTCACGGGCTATTTATGATACTTCACACATAATCGGTTAGTTAGACATCTGGGGTTACGCTGCCTCCGTTTCCATCATAAACATAGTGTGTATGCTTCCGATTCCGCGAAGACATCGTGGGGGAAGAGAGAGTGGGTGTTGTTTTACTTCTTTGACTTTTCTTGACTTCTTTGCGAAAACACTCATTTTCCACGAGGTTCTGCAATTAGGGGGAAGAAATGTGCACATCAGGGACACATAATAGACTCACGTGATCGAGCTTACAATTTTATTACTACCAGAGAGACGTCCGCAGAGATGATCAGTGGTTCAGTTTTGTGATTTTGGTGTAATCATTTCAACTCCGGCGGGGTGCGAAGTGCGAAGTAGCCTACTTAAGTGAGAAGATCTTGCTGATTTCTTGCATGTTACCCCCGAACAGAGTTTCCGCATTGAGCATAGCTGTGATTAAGTGACTAGTCAGATTTGCTTGGTGTGGTTTACGGTGTCATCTACAAATTCCGCTGCGTACTCAAAACTTCAAAAGTTAGAAGACATGTTGACTACATCTAAGTTTCGAATCTGCTGAAGACGGTTGTCTGTTTGGGGGGAAGTTGATTCAGAAACTTCGCCAAAAAGAAGTGTACGAAGAAGCCGCTAAAGACACGCAGCATGAATTGGGGGGAAGTTAATCCATTTCATGCATATTACATCATTTGCCTACAAGTGAAGATAAAGTTTTTCAAGCCGAAGTACAAGATGAAGACAAAGAGCGTCAACTGTAGTCATCCTCAGCATTTGAAGAGCTGATGAAGACCTTTCTTTATTTGTATTTGTACTTGTAGGAAATGTTGTAAGTAATCCCTTATGTCTCCCCATTGGGGGAAGATTGTTAGGATCAAAGTTTATAATCCTAACACGTACATGGAACGACATTTAGGGATTACATTAGCTATCTTGAAAGGCACAAACACATGGACTAGAAGCGTCATTATTGTAAAGTTGTGTGTTTGTTGACCTATTAATACCCCCTCCATACTTCCATGGAGGGGTGAGACTAGTGTGTGTAACCTTTCATCTTTCTTATTTCAATAAAACACATAGTATTCCCTTCTCTCTCTACTTTCTCTCACTAACATGGATTTCATTTTTTTCCATCAAACCCGACCTCCCGAATCACAATATCAACATAAAGCTACGATCCAACAAGATATAAGAGAATGGAAACTCCAAGAGCTTGAGCAAAGACTTATAGGTCCAAAAGGGCTACTTATATATGAATCCCAAAACAGCAGTGGATCATGCTCTTATAAGACATACAAATATGTTGATCCACAAGGCAGACCCAAGCCTGCACATGCCTGGGTCCTTAAGAGAAACTAATCTCTTATTTTTTATGTGCAGATCACCCACTCAAAAGTTTAGAAGATAGAGGTATACTGGATAGTGGATGCTCTGGGCACATGACAGGTAATAAGGATCATCTGGAAGATTTTGGAGAATTCAAAGGAGGATCAGTTACCTTTTGAGGTAGTATAGGTGCTATTACTGGTAAAGGTAAAATAAGAGTGGGCAATTTAGAATTTGATAGTGTGTCTTTTGTAAAACAACTAGGTCATTTTAACCTTTTCTCAATCTTACAAATTTGTGATAAGCAACATAAGGTTCTTTTTACTGAAACTGAATGTTTTGTGGTGACTTCTGAATTTATGATGCCTGATGAAAATCAGATACTTCTAAAAGTCCCAAGACAACACAATATGTACAACTTTTATATGAAGACACCTGAATCTGCTAAAGGTTTTACTTGTTTGATTGCAAAAGGAACCCTTGATGAATCTAAGTTGTGGCACAGAAGGTTGGGTCATATAAACTTCAAGAATTTAAACAAACTTGTGAAAGCAAACCTTGTAAAAGGTCTGCCTTCCAAGGTTTTCAAAAATGACCATGCATGTGTAGCTTGCCATAAGGGTAAACAACATAGGGCCTCTTGTAAGGCCAAATTAGAAAGATCCATCACTAAGCCACTAAATACATTGCATATGGATCTATTTGGGCCTACTTATGTTAAGAGTATTAATTATGCAAGTTATTGCCTTGTCATTACTAATGATTGCACTAGGTTTTGTTGGGTCTTCTTTATGTCTAAAAAGGATGAAACCAATAGCATCCTTCAAACTTTCATTAAGCAGATAGAAAACCAACTTAATCTTAGGGTTAAGATTATTAGATCAGATAATGGCACTGAGTTTAAGAATAGAAGTATGCTTGAATTTTGTGGAGATAAGGGTATAAAACAAGATTATAGTAGTGCTAGAACTCCACAACAAAATGGAGTTGCTGAAAGAATGAACATGACCCTAATTGAGGCTGCTAGAACTATGTTAGCAGATTCACTTTTACCAACCACTTTTGGGCTGAAGCAGTTCATACTGCTTGTTACATTTTCAATAGGGCAAGAGTGACTAAACCTCAAAACAAGACTCCTTATGAGCTTCTATTTGGACATAAACCAATTATTAGCTATATAAGATCATTTGGGTGCCATGTTACCATTCTAGATACTCTTAGTGTGCTTGGTAAGTTTGATGGGAAATCTGATGAGGGATTTTTGGTAGGATACTCACTAAACAGTAAGGCCTTTAGGGTATACAATTTAGTGACCAAAAGAGTAGAAGTGGTCTCCATGTTAACTTTCTTGAAGAGAAACCTAATGTACAAGGAGTAGGTTATAGATGGATGTTTGATATTGATTATCTCACTGACTCCATGAATTATATTCCTATCTCTATGGAGAATAAAGCTAACCCTCATGAAGGTTCCACAGAAGTAACTAACAATGCAGGTACTCAACCTACTTCCAATGCAAATGAGGAAGAAGAGGAAGCTGATGAGCTCATTGTTGTGCCTGCACCAATTAAAATACATGCAGCTAAGGATGGAATAAAGAAACCTTCTACAACTTCAAAGAAAATGGAGCCAGTGATAAAGCCTCAAACACAAGAAAAGGAGGCTTCTCCTACTCATGTTTATGAAGAGACTCAAGCTTTCAGGACAGAATTGGATGCACTTGCTCAGAAACACTTAGGAGCAGTACCTGTGAACAAGCCTACCAGTACTTACTCAGTTAATACTGGTAGCGATCCTGACAAGTTTGATTCTTCTGATCATGATATCTTTGATGATGATGCTATACTAGAGCTTGAGATCTTTGATAAGCCAAATGAAGGGATCTTTACTGAGGCTTCTTATGATGAAGAAGGTGTGGTCACTGACTTCACCAATCTACCTACAGAAGTTGATGTCAGTCATGTTCCTACACTTAGGATTCACAACATTCATCCAAAGAGTCAAATTCTTAGTGATCCTAAGTCAGCTGTCCATACCAGAAGACAAGTGCAACAACAACTAGCAGCTCATGCATTCATAAGTTTTATGCAAAAACAACAAAGGACAAATCACAAAGATCAACAACATTGTCTATTTGCCTGTTTTCTCTCTCAAAAGGAGCTAACTAAGATTTCTGAAGCCTTAGAATAAGAAAGTTGGGTAGAAGGCATGCAAGATGAATTATTGCAATTCAAATTGCAAAAGGTATGGGTTCTTATAGATCTACCAAATGGAATGAAGGTAATTGGCACAAGTTGGGTTTTCAGAAACAAAAAGGATGAAAGAGGTGCTGTTGTCAGAAACAAGGCTAGATTGGTAGCCCAGGGATTTAAACAAGAGGAGGGAATAGACTATGATGAAGTTTTTGTACCTGTGGCTAGGATTGAAGCTATCAGGTTATTCTTAGCATTTTCCTCTTATATGGGATTCACAGTCTATCAAATGGATGTGAAGAGTGCCTTTCTGTATGGTACTACAGAAGAGGAAATCTATATTTCTCAACCTCCTGGTTTTGTTCCTGCTCACCCTAACAAAGTGTACAAAGTGATCAAAGCTTTATATGGCCTACATCAAGCTCCCAGAGCATGGTATGCTACACTCTCAAACTTTCTTAAAGAGCATGGATACAAGAGAGGAATTATTGACAAGACCTTGTTCATTAAAAAGGACAAGAAGGATATCATACTTGTGCAAGTTTATGTAGATGATATCATTTTTGGTTCTACAAGAAGGTCTTGGTGTGAAGAATTTGAAGCTTTGATGAAAGGCAGGCTTCAAATGATTTCAATGGGTGAACTCACATTCTTTCTGGGATTACAAGTCAAACAAAAGTCAGATGGACTTTTCATCTCTCAAGACAAGTATGTTGTTGATATGTTGAAGAGGTTTGATCTTGCAAGTGTGAAGACAACACTCACTCCAATGGAAACTAAAGTACCACTAAAAAAAGATGAAGAAGCTGATGATGTGGATGTACACCTAACAGATCCATGATAGGATCTCTTATGTATCTAACAGCCTCTAGGCCTGATATTTTATTTGCAGTGTGATAAGGAGAAATTTGTTACGCTTTTAGGGGGACATTTAAGACCTAAATCGTACTTTTATGATCAAATACTGCCTTAAATCATTTCTTTTGTCATTTTAGGTACTTGGGACATGAATTCTGGAAAATGAAGCATTTTGGAGCTTTTTGGACGTTTTTATGCTCAAGTATGAAGAAAACAAGAAAGCCAAGAAAAGTCAGAAAATCACACCCGACAGCGTCAGGCTTTACATGCTGACGCCGTCACCGTATACTGGAATGAAGGTGGATTATTGCAAGAGACGCCCTAGGAACCAATGTCAGGTTAACACCTGACGGTGTCAAGTGTTATAGAACTATGGCCGCCCCTCTTTAGCTCAATAAGAGACGGCCCAGAACTCCTATAACGGGACGGCGTCGGAAGTGGATCTAGGTGATCCGAGAACCCTAAACATGGCGATCTGATGGCGTCAGAGGCCAAAACCTGACAATGTCAGAGTTGTATGTCTATATATATGTTTCGATTTTTCATTCATTAAGTGTGTGACTTTTGGGAGATAAAACCCTAGACGAATTTTACTGTAACTTTAGGGTTTCCAAGCCCTCTTTTCCTTCATGTTCAATTGAAGACAAGTCTTCCTTTTAATCATTCAGTATGTCTATGTGTTGTTTGTTTAATCATTTATCTTGTCTTTTCATTAACATGCTAGCGTAATTTTCCTTGTGTTTACTTAGATCTAATGAAACCTAGTTATTGATTATTGGTTGTTGGTTTGTTATTAGTTGAATTGGTTGATTGATTTTCGCATTAGGCTTAAGAAAACTTGCCATACTCCTACATGGTAATAGGCTTGAACGTCTTAAGAAACGTAATCAGATGTGTACTATGATGTTATTGGTTGTATTTAATGCATAAGTAACTGTTTACGAGGCATGGATAAGAAGAGATAGAAGCTTATAGATTGGGGAAGGACATACACAGCCCCATGACTGGTATTAAGGAATACAACCCTTCATCCAAACAACTATAACAAATCAATTAACCGGTAAGAGATAACTAGAGAGTAGTGAAGTCTAAGTAAATACATTTTTCCCATTATAAGAAGTTCACCACATTTACTTTTCTGCTATTTTATTTTGTTTTGCATTTGTAGTAATTTTGGGTTAGTTGAATAGCAACTGATTCCGCCCACTCTTCTAAAAATCGAGATTTTTACTTGCTTTCATAAAAAATTATAAAAACACAAAAAGAATCATCCCTCACCTCTAGACTTAGTTTAAGTATTTTTTAATCCTAACGACACTATTCTCCTAGAGAACGATCAATCCCTCGGTACTTGCCACTCACTATACTACATCGGTCAGGTACACTGCCTGGTGGGGATTGCAAGCTTCTCAAGATCCCTTGAGAACTAAAACCTTTTGCAAGGTTGCAAAACCACGCATCACAATGTGTGCTTGTTCTAGATTTTAGGTTACTCCCAAGACTTCACATCTTCATGCTGTGAAGAGGATCTTTAGATACCTAAAGGGGAAACCTAATTTGGGTCTTTGGTATCCAAGAGAGTCATCATTTGACCTGGAAGCCTATTCAGATAGTGGCTATGCTGGTGCAAGCCTTGATATGAAATCCAACAAGTGGTTTTCAATTTCTTAGAAAAAGATTGATCTCATGGCAATGCAAGAAGCAGACCATAGAGGCTACCTCTACAACTGAAGCTGAGTATGTAGCTGCTGCAAATTGCTGTGATCAGGCATTATGGATTCAAAATAAAATGTTGGATTATGGTTTGAATTTTATGTACACACGAATCAACATTGATATTGAAAGCACAATTTGCATTGTTAAGAATCCAGTGTATCACTCTAAGACAAAACACATAGAAATTAGGTATCACTTCATTAGAGATTGCTTTGAAAAGAAATTGATTAGGGTAAAAAAGATACACACAGATTTTAATGTAGCTGTCTTATTGACCAAAGCTTTCGATAGACCACAATTTAACTACTTAGTGGTTAATATTGGTATGGTAAACCCATAGCTACATTTAAGGGGAGGTTAAATGTATAGTTTGCACTGTCTTAGTTCTGGTAGATATATGATTAATACTGGTAATAGAGTTAATTCTTGTAGTTTTAGCATTAATTCTGGTAGTGCGCTTGTATTAATTCTACTTTCAACAACAACTGGTCGTGTATTCTGTTTGGTTTTAGACTAACTTTTCCAGGAAAAGCATGGATTGGTGCTTAATGAAAGATTTGATGATTTCTTTGGATTGTCAATGGTAGACCATTAGTTAAGTCTGGTATGTCACCATTAATACTGGTTGACTTATCTTAAGTCTGGTAGTGTTCAAAACACAATTAATTTTTAACCGTTAGGTATGATCCTACGCTTAATGATTTTTACTGTTTAAATAGTTCCTAATTTTTTCGGCGCCAAGAGGTGTAGACAGATAATTTTTAATTCATTTTTCATCTTTATCTATTATATACTTCCACTTTTAAAATCCAAGTAAAAATCTTTGTTCTTGACCACGATCACTCTGTGTTTAACAACCAGTACTTTCAAATCATCTTGTACTACTCATTGTCTACCATGGCTCAACTCACATACTGTGATAGACACAACCAAGTCGGTTTCTTAAAGAAACCAACCAAAAGCAAAGGCTTTGAAGAGATAGTGGACTTTTTGAATGGCTCTTATATAAGGTATGACTTATTCCACTCTATCACTATCTATGATTCCCTAGTTAAACAATTTTGGGAGACTGCTATATCTGAATGTCTTGCTGATGGGAATCTACAATTAAAGGCAACTATTGATACCATTAAGTATTCAATCACTGAAGCATCCATTCAAAGTAATCTTCAATTGGATGATGCTTCAGGGGAAGTAATGTTGTCAAATAAAATGATTTTAGAGGGTTTGCAAAACATAGGTTATCCCACTGATGGCACACTTACCTTTTATAAAAGCAAATTTACACCTCAGTGGAGATTCTTAATCCATCATTTGCTACATTGCCTAAGTTTCAAAAGTGGAGGATGGGATCAATTTAGAAGAAATATTGCTTCTGCAATGATATGTCTTTCACTTGGAAAAACTTTTAATTTTTCAAAACTCATCTTTGATGGCATGGTGGGAAATGTGAAAAGTGAATTCAAGTGTTTAATGTACCCTCGCTTTCTACAAATGATTTTAAATGTCAAAACAGAAAGAAAAATTCCTTACTCAGCTGTGCCCTAAATAGCAAAATTTTTAACAATATGACAAGGGGATTTAAAGGGGTTCATAAGCCTTTATTGGCTGCTATGTTGCCTGTTCCTACTAATCTTGATGCAGGTAAATCAGCTAAAGTTGAGGTTCAATCTTCATCCGTTCATGAAATAGAGGAGCCTACTCATCAACATAGCTCACTTTCACCTCACCTTCCAACTCCCATACATGAGGAGGAACCTACTCCCATGACCATGGAGGATCTCAGACAGCTAGTACCTCAACTCTTAAATAGGATAGCTGTTTTGGAAAAGGATTTGAAACAGACCAAGAAGAAGGTTATAAAGCTGGAAAGGGTTATGAAGGAGATAGGGGTGACTGTTACTAACTCAGAAGGTGACAAAGAGGAAAATTCTTCCAAACAAGGGGTATTTGGATCAAGAAGTAATAGCCCTTTCGACTCCTACACAAAGTAAATCATCCGAGGGAACAACCATTAGTCCCCAAGGATTAGAAGCAGCTGACTTAATCATTAACCTTAGTTAAAGTCAAAAGAAACAGACAAGCTTAAGAAAAAGATTTGTGATAGAAGAAGTTAAGTCTGCTGATCTAGTTAAGTCTGGTGATTATTCTGGGTGTAAAAGTCAAAGAAAAGGAAAGCAAATTATTCAAGAATCTTCTCAACCAAAGAAAACTAAGCAAAAACTCATAGAAGAGGAAGCTAGTTTGACTGAGATTGCAAGACTTCAGGCTGAAGATGCAGGAATAGCTGCAACCTTGAAAAGGTCTGACTCAACAATTCAACCTGAAGAGTCTAATAAGCAGAAGAGCCTTGATGCGTGGGAATCGCACCTTGCTTTACCTCTCGAGGGATCTCGCGAGGCTTACAACCCCCACCAGGCAGTGTACCTGATCGTTGTAGTATAGTATAGTGACAAGTACCGGGGGATTGATCGTTCAGCTTAGGAATAGTGTCGCTAGGATTAGAAAACCTAATTAATAGTTCTAGAGGTGAGAGATGATTATTTTTGTGTTTTTATATTTTATGAAAGCAATTAAAATCTCGGGTTTTGAAGGAGTGGGCGGAATTAGTTGCTATTCAACTAACCCAAAGCTAAGATGCAATCAAAATAAAATAATAAAAATGAAAACAAACTAATTAAACTAAGGTTGTGAGCAGTAATTGGAGAAATTGTGTTTACTTAGACTTCATTACTCCCTAGATATCTTTTACATGTTAATTACTTGTTACACTTGTATGAATGACGGGTTGTATTCCTTAATACCATTCGTGGAGTGGCATACATAACTCCCCAACTCTATGAGCTCTTATCTCCTCCTACACCATGACCCAGCACAACTATAGGGATTGTAAACAGTGGCTCATGCATTAAATACAACCAATAAAGACCTAGTACGCCTCGGTTCATGTTTCTTAAGACGTTCAAGCATGTTACCATTTGGAGATCTGCCAGTTTTCTTAAGCCTAACATATAATATCATTCATTCAAAACAAGAATAGACAAGTAATCAACACATAATCAACATCTAGGTTTCATTAGATCTAAGCAAACACAAAGGAAATTTAGCCTAGCATAGTAGAATTAAGATAAGAACAAAAGATAGACAACCAACACATAGACATATTGATTGAATTAAGAGTATACTTATCTCAATTACAATGCAAGGTCTCAAGGGTTTGGAACCCTTGAAAAACCTGTAAAAGAGGCACCAAAATCGTCTTTAGGGTTTCACCAAAACTTCTCCCCTTTTAATGAAAAAACTAGAAAACTATATATAGGAAAATCGTCCTGACGGCGTCAAGAGTAAAATCTGACGCCGTCAACTCGCCGCCATATACTTCCTCGGACGCCCTAGATCCAATCGTGACGGCCTATGTGACGCCGTCACCACCCTCGGTAAATTAATCTTGGTTATTTTTGACGCCGTCATCTCTTCATCTGACGCCTTCACAACCTTCGGTAAAATATTCATCCTTTCTGACGCCGTCAAGAGTAAATTCTTGACGCCGTCACCTTGTAATTCCAGCTTGGATTTGGTACTTTGTTGTTTTCTTCACTTTATGCTCCAAAAACGTCCAAAATAGCCTCTTTTCCAGAATTCACTCTCCAAACACCTAAAATCACAAAAGGAACGATTTAGGGCAATATTTGATCAAATAAAGTCGGATTCGGGCTTAAATGACCCCCTAAAAACGGATCATTTTTCGCCTCATCATATACCCTTACACTTGAGATTTGCTTGTCCTCAAGCAAATGAGCTTTTATTCTACTCAAAAGACAAGTTAGGGGTCATTTAACACTAATATAAAAGTAATTACAACAAATAATCGTTCCACTAAAGACCAATAGACAAGCACGGAGGTCATACACAAGCACCTCACAAATAGTGTTTAGATACTCACATCTCTCGGGTGTAATAAAGTAATATAACATTATGGAAATGGAAGATATCTCTCACTACCTGTCATAGCAAAATAGATTACCATAGGCTTGGGAAAGGATCAAACCTCCACCACATGGCGTAAGCACCTAGGATAAACTATCAAAGAGGTCTTTTTAAAGGGTTATATCGTTAGGTGTAGGGATATGAATTACACGGTTTTGTTGGATAAAGGGAATTTTACTGGTGGCGAGTTAACAATCTTAGTAAATTACATGTACAAGATGGCGTTGCTAAGCCAAGACTAGACTCGACTTAAGCTAATAAATGAAAAATAACAAAAACATAAAATGAACATAGAATAAAAACGGGATGGTAGTCCGTATGTTTTTTCTCTTCTTCTTTTCTATTTTTTTTTTTTTTTTTTTTTTTTTTCTATTTTTTTTTCGATTTTTTTTTTTTTTTTTTTTTTTTTTTTTTTTTTTTTTTGCATACACTCTTACCCTACCATCCAAAATAATACATCATAGGGGATGAGAATTCCCCTTACACTTGAATCTTTACATACTTTACATTTAACTATTCTAATGACTCGAATCAAGAAAATCAAAACACTTGGAGCACTTTTAAAATTAACGTACATATGGGGGTAATAAGTGATGTTCTTCCCCATTACTCCATAAAATAAGTACTTACCCATGAGTCCCAATCGTCCCAAAACAATATGTACAAGGATATGACTCGACTTAGCAACCATGTAATCAATTAGAAAGTTAACTTAGGGTTTAACAAATAACAATAATGCACTAAAAATGAGCGCATACACGGAAGGCTAAGGCGATTTGGGTGTACATTTAAGTGGGGTGTAACAAATTCTTCCTTTAAGTAAAATGCTTAAAGTTAGAAACGAAAAGATAGGCTCGGAGGGGTGTACTAGGGGTATCGTGTACTAAAAATGAGTACAACGCTAAGGGTGTGGGAAAAATTAGTTGACTTAACTAGCCAAGTAATATGACTTAAATGGTCAAGTAATCGTAATACGGGTTTAACACAAGGGTGATCCTAATGCCTCTTATCATGTAGTAAATCCTACTACACGAATGTAGTCTCACTAGCGGTCTCGGGATGCATCACTAACGCAAGTTCTAGAATCTAAATGCTACCGGTACACTCATAAGCACCAATAATAAATGCTTTTCCTATCAAATCTAAAGGCGAACCTCACAATTTTGGGTGGAAAATTTTTCTGAATATACGGTTATGTGCTAGTCATACAACCTCCTATCCATGAGACGCTTGCTACGGCTAAAGTTTCACTCCTAAATGTTGTAAAAAATTTTAAATTTGGCGCTAAAATTGCACTAACAAGTATTTCTCATAGTTTTATTACTCATCTACTATCAAACAAAACAAACTCAAGCGAAAGTGCATATGTAAGGTATCATCTTTTTACCCTCCCCTTACACTTAAGATGAACATTGTCCCCAATGTTCAAGTAAAGAATGTAAAAGTTAAAAGTAAAGAGAATGAAATCAAATACTCCCCTGATTCGCTCGGTATGGATTAAAGGTTGGCCAGGTTAAATCTTCCTCCAAGAAAATGAACAATCAAAGCTTCCCTTCCAGAATATAAATCATCTTCTTGTCTCAAATAACCTGTAAATCCTGACAAAAGTAGACAAGGCAACCTCGCGTAAAATCGGCGGCATCCTATATAAGTTACTAAATCCTAGAAAACAAAATAAGATATAATGCTTGTGGAATGAAGTTTGCAGATTTCCTGGAGATTATAAAACTTAATAATTCACAAAAACTTATAAGACTCCGTTAGAAAAACAAAACTGGTAAAATTTCCAGATTTTTGACTCCTGACGCCGTCAAGAGCAATTGCCTAACGCCGTCAGAATGAACCTGCAGAAATCTTTATGTTAAGTTTCCGAAAAATTTCTGGAAAAACTTTGTCCTACTTCCTGGAAAATCCTGCAAAACTACATCATGACTCAATACAAGCATTTGACTCTAACAATACGAATACACATGTTCATTAAATATTGTGGAGAATCATGATCGGTTTGTTTCTAAAAAAAAACATATTTGGGGTTTCCCCTTACACTTATCTTTTGCAAAAATACCTTTAGGTTGAAGTTAAGACTAGGCTAAACAACATAATAAAGTATTCCCACATTTTAATTGAAAAACATGATCAACCAACAATAAAAATAAAGCATGCATACGGAAGCAAATAACAATCAAACAATTAAAATCACACAAAACATGGGTTGCCTCCCAAGAAGCGCTTTTCTTTATTTACGAGTCTTGTAGCTAGACTCAAAGTCGTGGGTTACTACGTGATTCGGGTGAGTTCCTCATTGAGGACATCTTTGGGATCGAACTTAGGTTTCAACTCTCTATCGGTTTCCTTAGTATGGTACGACCTCTCGAACATCTCTCCATCCGGATCATATAAAGTCATTCTCATGTGCCATGATCCGTCTCCTTCTTTAGGTGGCTTGTCCCACCTCCATTCATACTTATCTCCATCTCTTTTCCATTTATTCAACTCTATATTAATAGGCATTACGCTTAAGAACTCAATCATTTTTCTAAAGACTAAGGGGTCCTCAAAGGGATCTAGCTCCTCATCTCTAGCTATGAGTTGTTCAACCGAATGTGTTCTCTCAACGAAATCCTTTTCTAGATAAAATGGGCATTGAGGTCCTATGAAGTTCCTTTCTATCCAAGGTCCATATCTAGATGGTCTCCTATTCATCTCTACCCAATGCGGTGTTGGTTCATCATCACAATCATAACTATGCTTCTTAACATTATACACCGACCAAGTATCGCCTTCACCTACCGCTATCTTAGATTCCTTGCAATCTATCATGGCACTAGCGGTTGCTAAAAATCCTCTTCCAACTAATAATGGGCATGTAGTGTCACTAACCATGTCTAGGACATGAAAATCCGCTAATATAGTCAACTTTCCTACGTGAACAACTACATCCTTAATCATTCCAACCGGGTGATCTATACTCCCATCCGCTAGCCCTATCAATACCTCCGTTTCTTCTAACTTTCCTAGCTTAAGAGTGGTGAATAAGGATAAGGGAATCAAGTTGAGGCTTGACCCTAAATCGGCTAATGTGTCGAAAGCTTCGGATCTTCCTATCTTACAAGGCAAAACAAATATACCCGGGTCATCAAGCTTTTTAGGTAACTTGTTTTGAACGAAAGCGGTCCCATTTTTGCCTAGCTTACACTTCTCATATTTTTCTAGGAGGGCGCTATAGTATGGAGCACGCGCTAAGACATCAATGACGGGGCGTTCAATGTGAAGTTCTTTGAATTCATCGTCAAGGTCTTGCGTAAGAGGTGTTTCAACAATACTTTTGACCGGTTCTATAGTGGGAGTTTTAGTTGATTGGTCCTTTTGGGGAACTTGGTTTTGCTTGAAACACTTGCTCGTTGATTTGACCGAATAATATTGTGGACACAAAGCGGGTGACGAAACGGATGATATGGAATTAACGGTTAGTTTCGGATTCTTGATTGTGTCACTTGGGAGTGCTCCCATTTCTCGGTCATTGAGAACTTTCAACAATGTGTCAATTCTATTGGTCATCTCATTTTGATTTTGTTTGAAATCGGCTTCAAACTTAGCTATGCGGGCTTCTTGAGATGCCATGAACTTTGACATCAATCCTTCAAGATTGTTGGTACTATCATAGTTGTTAGAAGGACTGTTGTTGAAGGTACGGTTGGATGGTGGACCGTTTGATTGGTAACGATTAGGTGGGTTGGATGAATTTGGTTGATTTTGTTTCCACCTAAGGTTTGGGTGATTTTTCCATGAGGGGTTATATGAATCACCGTATGTGTTTGGCTCGGGCTTGAAAGTGTACCACTTATCTCCCGCTTCGTCGGTACGCGTGGATGCGTAGTCCGCAAAAGCTGTTCCGGGGAGTTCCACACAATCACGAGTGTCATGGGGACCACTACATAATTCGCATGAAGAAGTGATTTTGTTCACTTGGCTTGAATGCTTCGGAGCTGCGTAAGATTTCATGAGAAACTTGACTTGGTCCTCAAGTTCCATGATCCTACGGTCGGGAGTGCTTGAATTATTCGAAGGCAAAGATATTGCCTTGACCGTTTTGTTCAAATCACGGGGATCATTCCAACTTTCGTTGTCATAGAGAGCAAGATCTTCTATGAGTTCCCATGATTGTTCCGCACTAAGATCACGTAGCTTACCACCGGCCGATTGGTCAATGGTTCGCCTCGTGGGGATATCGATATGGTCATAAAAAATTTGGACTTGGAGCCACAAATCTATGCCATGATGAGGGACTTTTTGGAGTAAGTCCTTGAAACGAGTCCATGCTTCATAAAGAGATTCATTTTGACGTTGTTGGAACATCAAGATGTCATTCCTAAGTTTAGTAGTTCTCCCCGGTGGGAAAAATTGAGCAAGGAAACGAGTGGTGAGATAATCCCATGTGGTGATGGATCCCGCGGGTAAACGCTCAAGCCATTGACTAGCTTGATCCCGTAGAGAGAATTGGAATAGGCGTAAACGGGTAGTCTCTCTAGTTTCAACACCTAGGTCTATGGAATCTACGATTTTGAGGAAGTCCTTAAGGTGTTGGTTTGGATCTTCGGAACGAAGTCCATGGAATGCACATCCGCTTTGCACCAACCGGATGGTGTCGGATCGCAAGGGGGTCACATTGGCTCCGGTGAGCTCAATGGTGTTTCGGTAGCCTTGGTGGCTAGGTCGGGAATACTCTCCTAAGGTTCGGGGCCTAAGGGGTTCTAGTGGTGGGTTTTGTTGTGGTGGGATGATGGGTTCAAAGATGTTACCACCTTCCATGATGTCGGATGGTAAAGAGTTACGAACAAAAGCACGAAGAAATAAGATAGACTAAAGAAGACCTAAAAATAAAAATAAAATCTTACTAGAAAGGAATCTAGCAAGTAGACCTAATAAAAAGAAATCCTAACCTAGACAATAACTATTCCCCGGCAGCGGCGCCAAAAACTTGATGCGTGGGAATCGCACCTTGCTTTACCTCTCGAGGGATCTCGCGAGGCTTACAACCCCCACCAGGCAGTGTACCTGATCGTTGTAGTATAGTATAGTGACAAGTACCGGGGGATTGATCGTTCAGCTTAGGAATAGTGTCGCTAGGATTAGAAAACCTAATTAATAGTTCTAGAGGTGAGAGATGATTATTTTTGTGTTTTTATATTTTATGAAAGCAATTAAAATCTCGGGTTTTGAAGGAGTGGGCGGAATTAGTTGCTATTCAACTAACCCAAAGCTAAGATGCAATCAAAATAAAATAATAAAAATGAAAACAAACTAATTAAACTAAGGTTGTGAGCAGTAATTGGAGAAATTGTGTTTACTTAGACTTCATTACTCCCTAGATATCTTTTACATGTTAATTACTTGTTACACTTGTATGAATGACGGGTTGTATTCCTTAATACCATTCGTGGAGTGGCATACATAACTCCCCAACTCTATGAGCTCTTATCTCCTCCTACACCATGACCCAGCACAACTATAGGGATTGTAAACAGTGGCTCATGCATTAAATACAACCAATAAAGACCTAGTACGCCTCGGTTCATGTTTCTTAAGACGTTCAAGCATGTTACCATTTGGAGATCTGCCAGTTTTCTTAAGCCTAACATATAATATCATTCATTCAAAACAAGAATAGACAAGTAATCAACACATAATCAACATCTAGGTTTCATTAGATCTAAGCAAACACAAAGGAAATTTAGCCTAGCATAGTAGAATTAAGATAAGAACAAAAGATAGACAACCAACACATAGACATATTGATTGAATTAAGAGTATACTTATCTCAATTACAATGCAAGGTCTCAAGGGTTTGGAACCCTTGAAAAACCTGTAAAAGAGGCACCAAAATCGTTTTTAGGGTTTCACCAAAACTTCTCCCCTTTTAATGAAAAAACTAGAAAACTATATATAGGAAAATCGTCCTGACGGCGTCAAGAGTAAAATCTGACGCCGTCAACTCGCCGCCATATACTTCCTCGGACGCCCTAGATCCAATCGTGACGGCCTATGTGACGCCGTCACCACCCTCGGTAAATTAATCTTGGTTATTTTTGACGCCGTCATCTCTTCATCTGACGCCTTCACAACCTTCGGTAAAATATTCATCCTTTCTGACGCCGTCAAGAGTAAATTCTTGACGCCGTCACCTTGTAATTCCAGCTTGGATTTGGTACTTTGTTGTTTTCTTCACTTTATGCTCCAAAAACGTCCAAAATAGCCTCTTTTCCAGAATTCACTCTCCAAACACCTAAAATCACAAAAGGAACGATTTAGGGCAATATTTGATCAAATAAAGTCGGATTCGGGCTTAAATGACCCCCTAAAAACGGATCATTTTTCGCCTCATCAAGCCTAAGAAGCAGAAGATTGTTGATGAAAAAGATATCTCCATAGCTGAGAAGTTCATTGTTTCATGTGTGGTTACAAAGAACACTTGACTGTGTTTGAAAGAATTTTATAAGCTAGGGGGTGAGGATAAATGGAGTTTGAGATAGGTAACACTTGGTGAAGGTGCTTTGCACTAACATAACAAATGGTTATCAGTCCACCATATCTAATCAACATAAGGACTAGCTAATCCAAGAGCAAATGGCTCTAGGTAAAGATATCTCAAATTCGTTTATGGCTGACAATTTGCCAAAAATTGTATGGTAATCAACTCACCATATCTATGATAGTGAAGAGTTGGCTAGCCTACAAGATTATTGCTTGTGGTAAACGATGTGGAAAATCCATAACTGGTAATGAATTCACCAGGGTGATGACTGAATTCCACCAAATAATTGGCTAGTCCAAAAGCAAACAATTTTTGGTAAAGACAAGTCAAATCCATTGATAGCTGATGGTTTGCTAAAAATCATATGGTTATCAATGTACCATGGTTCTTTAACCAAAACATTGGCTACTCCAGAGTTAATGGCTAACTGGTAAAAAAACATCAAATCCATTAAATTTTCAATGATTCATCTCTCACAGGAGTTCACACACCTGAAAGTGATGAGAATAGTATGAAACTTTAAGAATTGATGTAAAAATAGTCAATGTTGCTGCAAAAGATCAGATGGTATGAAGATTGCTGATAACAGATGCTGCAAAGATCAAATAATGAAGTATAAAGTGTTGCAGTACAAGAATAATTCCAAGAAGAATCCTCAGGAAGCTCATAAAGAAAGAAACTTGAAGTTCATGATGTATGAAGATCAAGTTAGGGTAGGATTGTTGGGAATTATTAGTTAGAGCAGACTTAAGTCTGCTAGTGTAATAGTTAAGTCTGCTAGTCATATTTAGTATTACAAGTACAATGTTAAGTCTGGCAGGCTTAGTTAAGTCTGTTAGTGTTTTTCTTAGTTAAGTCTATTTATGTTTAAACAGAATAGATATCTTAGGAGATATATTAGGGAAGGATATGTACATATATTAGATATCTTAGGAGAATATACGTTTATCCTTTCACACATTTTGTAGCATTAGAGTTTCCTTGGTGTATAAAAGGAAGCCTACGGCTTTGTATTATATGCCAATTCTAAGATTAATAGAAGTTATTATTAGTTAATCTCTGTGTGTTCTTCATAACCATTGTTTGTTAAGATTCCGCATTAACAATCAATTATACACAGTTAAGAGTTTCTCATATAGTTAATTTGGATTTATTCAAGTAAACTATTGTCTAACAAAGGCTGCTTAGATCCATAACTTTGGACCTACAAGGATAAATCTAGCATGTAGTGGTACGTAGTGACTAAAACTAGTCTACCGTACATCAGCTTATTATAGAGGGTAGTGCCTTTGGTTCCTGGCAGGATTCTAGGGAGATAGGCTAGGGAACTTGATCATATGAACCTAGTGATACATGTCTGCCCCACTTGAAGAATTAGAATAAATTAATAGAGAACATAATCATAAACCATATAGGATGACTAGCTAGGCTAGTACACTTCTCTCCCACTGTTCACAACTCAATTTATTTTCACTATTTATTTCATTTCAATTTCTATAGTTTAATTAATCGAATAATCTTAAATCCAACTTTAAAATGTGACACTAGACTTAAATTTAATCTGCCGCATATGGCTCTTGGGACGACCTCGGTTTTACCAGTTATTAATCTACACATGATCAGATTCATTGTCTGTTAGTGCTTTAGGGTAGACCTCAGGTAATCGAGACTTTATAAATATAAGACCTGGTCACTAAAACCTGCATCAAGTTTTTGGCGCTGCTGCCAGGGAGCTATAATAGGATTTTTATTAAGTCAACTTTTGTTTTATCTTTCTTCTTTCTAATCTTTTACTATGTCAGGATACAAAACTCGGAGTTCTTGACCTTTCCTTGCCACGACATTCGACAATCCGGAAAGGCAATTTCGGGCAAAGAAAAACAACTCTCCAATCTCGATCTACAATATTTTTTCATTCTATGACTCTGAACATTCTGATTCAGAGTCAGAAGTTGTTAACGATCCTCACATTGATGGATTCACCATGGAGTAATATTTGGGAAGAACAAATGAGAACTGCAAAAGGAATTTTTATACCTCACAAAACCTGAATACTAAGGGATTTTCAATTCCATGCCAACTCATTCAGGAATTACATAACAAACATTTTTCGGGAGATATGGACGAGGACATTCAGGAACATATTGAGGAGTTTCTAGAGTTATGTCATCTTTTTAATGCCCCCAATGTCTCAAGATATTCATTCATGCTCATGGTTTTCCCAATGTCCCTAACTGGAAAAGTGAGAAATTGGTTTTATAAGCTTCCTTTAGATTCTAAAGCATCATGGGATCAAATCCGAAGAGCTATCATACAACAATTTTGTCTACCTTCTAAGATGGCTAAGTTACTTAGAAACATTCACCAGTTTGTGCAAATAAGGGAGGAGACATTATGCCAAACTTGGGAAAGATATAACGAACTTCTTTACCGATGCCCTACACATGACCTCAACAAACACCAAATGATCCACATATTCTATAGGGGTCTAGATGCCTATAATCACCAACTTCTTGATTCTCAAAGACCTATCCCCAGAATGACTCCAGATAAAGCTTCGGATTCAATACAAAGGATGGCCAACCACTCTTACAAATGGCATCCTGAAACTTGATTTAGACCAAGAGACAATTTTGAACATAAGGCAATGAAGACTTTGGTCAAGGATAGAGAAGATTACAGATTGGAATTTGAAAAGAGAAGAATATAGAGAAATATGAATGAAGAAGAATGACGAAAGGAGGAAGTGAAATGCATGGTTAGTACGAAAGAAAGAGTTAGTCTTGGAGAATTAGTTTCAAGGTACATTGATGAGTCTACTAAGAGACAAGCACGAGAAGAAGAAACGTTGAAAGAGTGTGTTTAATATACTAATGCATCCCTCAAGGCTCATGATATAGGGATTAAACACTTCGAAAAGGAGGTATAGGAATGCAGACTAGCTATAAAAGATTGTTTGAATTGGCAAAACAATAAGGTTAATGAAGAAATTGTCAATACGGTGACCATTGGGAAGCCAAGTACTTTCTCCGAGAAGGTCAAAAGGAGGAGTTATGAAGAACAACTCCTTCTTGATGATTTGGGAACTCTTCCGGTTAATTTACCTATTATTAATTCAATTAAAAATAATTCTAAAGAAGTTCGATTTGTGCAGGAATTAATCAAGGAAAAGGATAGCTTGGAAGAGAATGCATCGGTGAAGCTTAATGCTATGTGCTTTACGATTCTAAGGAATGAAATACCCCCTAAGGAAAGAGATCCGGGGAGTTTTATTCTGCCATGTCTTATTGGTAAGCTGGAAATTAGTAATGCATTAGCTGACCTAGCGGCGAGTATCAGTATTATGCCCTATTATATGTTTTTGCATCTCGGGGTTAGTAGTTTAAGACCTATCAAAATGGATATTGAAATGGCGGATAAATCCATGCAATCCCCTCGAGGATCATGGAAAATGTTTTAGTAATAATTGATAGGTTAGTTTTTCTAGTTGAATTTGTTATTTTAGAAATTGTAGAAGATAACAAGATCCTTATTATTCTCGGAAGACCTATGGTTGCAACCGCACATGCTAAGGTCGATGTGTTTGGTAAGACAATGACCCTAGAGGTTAAGGGGGAAATCATAACTGTTAAAGCTAACAAAATTATTTCCACCCCTGAAAAGGTTTGTGTGTTGAATCAGGTCCAAGAAGCACACGACTTTGGAGACAGTTAAAAGGTATTTTTGGCAAACGAAGTTCCAAGAAATTCTTCTGACATGTCTTCAGGAGAAGAATTTGATGTTTCTATGGATTATGCATAAAATAATGATGAATTGGGAATTGGGTAGACGATTTCCAAAATGAAGTGTATATGGTCCCTTGGCATGATAATCAAAAGAAGAAAACTTCACCCAGAAAACCAGTGTTTTTAAAAACTGGTATAAGAATCCACCACAGGAGTCCTTGCAATCTTCAACTCTCATGCAAGATAAGGACCGTAGATTTTCATCCCTTCATTGACACCAGCTCTCTTGTAAATATAATGTCCAAAGACTGCTATAACCAAATCATGATGAAGGAACTTGAATATCAAGGGAATAATTTCCTAGGGATTGCCACCAATATACACGTGTTCATTGTAACTTACACTTTTCTTGTGGATTTCATGGTTCTTGATGATATTAGCGAGTTTTAGAAAATGGGTTGACCGACGTAATCCTTGGAAATCCATTCAAGTCAATATCCGGCTTAGACGAAGATGCCAAATTGGGAAATGTATGGTTGAAAAACGGGAATGACAAGACCATCTTCATAATGCCAAGAACTGTGTCGAATTTTAAACATTTGACCAAAAGACAATTGAGCTCAATGCGACCTCTCGTTGAAATAGGTGACGAAGATAAAGCTAATGGTTATGAAAATATCCATACAAAAGATAAAAAAAGTTCTATAATGGGTGTTTAGAACTTGGTGACGAATATAAGAAGGACGAAAAGCTCAGTGACTGGATACAACATGGAGATTGTAACGTCCACGAAATAACTAATGGTCATTGGTGAATCATAGGATTGAGTCTAACTTAAAGACTCGTTAATAAATAAAAGTGCTATTGCGGGAGACAGCCCATATTTTCCTTTCATTTTTCATTTTTATAGTATAGTTTTTGGTTTGATATGTTTGTTTTTATATTTTGCAGGAATTGGAGCAAGAAGGATCAGGTTAAGCTCACTCTTGATTGAACTGTGAGAACCTGTGCCATCATTACAGCGTAACCCGAATCATTGGTTGTTCCGTAACCATCTTCTTCACTCTGACGTTTCTTTAGGTTTCACTAATTACGGTGTAACTCAGAAATGAGGTTACGCTGTAACCACTCTCTGTAACAAATTTCTTAAAATTAAATTTAGACATACCATTAGCTTGTATTAGTTCTAAATGAACTTTGTGGGTGTGTTCACTGTAAACCATCACGGGACTACACTCGTCCACTTGGGACACAAAGTGGTTTAAAAGGCTTGTTGCATATGCTAAATGCAACTGTGATTCCTACCAAAGTAAGTTAGGATTTTTTTTGTTTTTCTTTTTATTTTTAGGTTTATGCTTGTGGTAGTATCGTGACTTCAGGGTTTTGAAGTTTGCTCATGGAGGCAACTCGAAGGCACAATCTTCTCGTGATCATTCTTTCATTTTTTTGAGCAAGTTTCAGGGAAGTTCTCGCTCTAATTCTACTTTCTCCTATATTGTATTTCATTTTTAGTACAAAAGGGACTTTGTACATTTCAAGTGGGGGGATGGGAGTAGAATTATTACTTGAACTTTATTGCCCTCATTTTTCTAGTTTATTTTGAAAAATTATGCCACTTTTAGACTTGACATGTTTTTCCGAACCTAACTAGAATGGACCTTAGCCGAGCACATTTATCCCTTGATTTCTTATGGTGAGATTTAGCCTATCCATTTCCCTTATTTATCCTAAATCCACCAAATATTGAGTGTGCCGGTAGTTTGTAAGCTTTAGAACTTGGCCTTTACATCATTTCGTGACCATAGACGAGTAGTATGTTGAGTTAGCTTATACATTTGGAAGGGACTATTTAAGAAGGCAATATTTTAAGATTATCACTCAAATAGCCATATGTGTAGATAATTATGTGCGTTTATCGATTAGTCAGCTCGACTTCACGATCCCCTTGTTAAACCCTTTTGTTGCACTCACCTTTTGTGCAAGATACCCCTAGATACACCCTTTTGAGCTTTTCCTTTCGTTTCATACCCTTAATATATTTTTTCGATACACCCATTCGCCTTAGCTTACCGTGTAGTCTTGGTTTATGATTGAGAAGTCACTATTTGCCCCAATTCAAAGTCTAAATTGAAAAGTTCGGGAATCACGCATACGTCAAAGACATACATTTGAAGATCCTTAGAAAACCCCCAAATTCTCATATGTTATTCATCTCAAGTGGGGGGATGTGAATATTTTTGTATTTAGTTATGATTAAAATAAATAAATAATAATAATATAAAAAATGTGAATTTTTGTTTGTAAATAGTTGTATTATTGGTGCACCCTTGTATAGCACCAAGTTTATGAGCATATCGAGATTTAGTATCGAGGAGGCCACTTCGATCACATTTGAAAAATTTTGTTGGTGATGCTTCTATGCCAACATGAAGACTAGTAATGTGTCCATCATGACTTCCACTAATGGCATATGTCAAGGTTTTCAAGATCGGGATCCTGCCCAAGTTTGTTTTCATCTTTGCAAGATCGGATCGGGATCTTAAGATCCTACTATAATGTCATTTTCTTAATAGTTTTGTAATATTATACGAATTTACAAATTATTATATATCATAAACACAAAATTATATGAATGTTCCATCGAATAGTTGTCCTAAATTATGATTATGAAATGCTTAATAAGATTAACATGTTGTTTTTTAAATTCTACAAAAAAAAAAAAAAAAAATCCAGAAATTTGTAATTTTTTAGTTTGTTATCCGAGAAAAGTAGGATCGGATCGGATTAGATCTTAAGATCCTATAGTCAAGATCGAGATCCTATAAGATCTTAAGCTTTCAAAGATCCTATGTAAGATCCAGATCGTTTTTGCTTTGCAGTATCGTAAAATCGTAAGATCCTAAGATCAGGATCGGGATCCTGACAACCTTGGCACATGTACTTGTTATGATCTGATTTTTGAGTTTTGAAGCTTGGACTTTAGATGAACGATAAACGGTGATGACTTGGTTGTAGGCTTAGACTATTTGCTTGTTTATTTTTATTTTTCACCCAGTTTGTGCATACCCATGTCTTATCCTACCCTATAGTCGTGAATCGTGCCTAGGTGATTATCGAGCAGCCATTGGTGTTTTGGCCAGCGTTCTGGTCATGTATCGATGGTCTTTGTCGCTTTTGCCATGGTATGTTAGTAACGACACTACACCCTTAGCCTTATAATTGTTCACCTAATATTGCCTTCGAGGATTGTTTCGACCTTAGCTCTAGTGGTGGAGATTTGTGTAACCGCCAAGCCTATAATAGAATACATACTATGACTGTGCTTTGAGTGTTCACCCTGAACATGACACTTAGATTAGAGAGAGTATGAGGGTTTGTTTCTCATTTCGTGAGATGTTCGGCTTTGAAAATTCTAGCATAGGAAGTTTTTAATCTCATATTTCCTGAGTTGCTTGGGTGATATGTTTTAAGAAATTATTCTAATAAGGCATACTTGAGGGCAAGTAGAGTTCAAGTGGGGGGATATTTGATGATATCAAATAATCCTGATATTTAAGTGTCAATTTCCCCCTAATATGCTCGTTATTAGCATTGTTTATGTGGATATATACTTTGATTTCTTTATATTTCATTTCCAAGTTACGAACGAGCATAGGAGATAAAGAGACGCGGAAATTGGAAAGTACTTGCAAAATATTACTAATCTTAGTAAGCTGAAGCTAGCTACGGCGTAACTCATACCCTCAACTATGTCGTAGCCAGGAATTCAAATATATTGACTAGTCAACGCTTATCAAAAGTTAAAGTGAAACCAATTCATAAGGTTACGCCGTAATCATTCGAAGACTTAGAATAATTCGTAAGCTATGAAGGCTATGCCGTAACCACTCATAGAGTTACGACGTAGTTATGGAACAGTACGTGATCCAAGATTTTGTCAAGATTACGGCGTAAGTGGAAACCCTAAGGAGCTACGACGTAACCAACATCACAACTACGCCGTAGCCAATATTAATGGATAAGATCGTTTCATGATTACACTAGTTACGGCGTAACCAACTCTTAGGGTTACGCCGTAGTTATGTCGGGCCTATAAATACCAGCCCCAAACTATGCATTTGACACAAATTTTCTCACTAAACAAGTCAGAGAACAAAGGGAGTATTTAGAGAGGCATTCTACAGCAACATACGGAGCTATTCCAAGGGAGAGATCATGCCTACAACACCATAAGTTTAGGTTTTCATTGTTTAATTCACATTTCAAATACATGTCTTCTTTATACATTGATTTGAGTGTTATGATTAATATGATCGGCTAAGCACCTCTGGTGCTAGCCTAGTTATGATTCCTTTATTGTTTTGATTATGTTTTCGTACTTTTCATAATGCTTCTAGTGTGTACATGCTTAGTTTACCATAGATCTTTTAGTTGCGGTAGTTTTTAAGAACCGGTTATACCTGGTATGCTAGACAAATTGACCAAAAGACCCTAGCGGTTGGGTTGCGAGGGAAATGGTTGGGATGACAACTAGCCATTTGCCTTGTGTACACATGTAGTGGTACTTAGTGACTAAAACTAGTCTACCGTACGTCGGCTTATTACAGATGGTAGTGCCTTTGGTTCCCAACCGGATTCTAGGGAGATAGGCTAGGGAACTTGATCATATGAACCTAGTGATACTTAATTTTTTCGTAGTGTTGTTCACGTTGTTGAAAGCTCATTACTTATTTAAGTCGCCCCGCTTGAAGCGTTAGAATATTTTAATAGAGAACATAATCATAAACCATTTAGGATGACTAGCTAAGCTAGTACACTACTCTCCCATTGTTCACAACTCAATTTATTTTCAGTATTTATTTCATTTATGTTTCTGTAGTTTAACTAATCAAATCATCTTAAAACCAGCTTTAAAACGTGACACTAGACTTAAATTAGATCTGCCACACATAGCTCTTGGGACGACCTCGGTTCTACTAGTTACTAATCTACACACGATCGAATTTACTTTCCGTTAGTGCATTATGGTAGATCTTAGGTAATCGAGACTTTATTAATATAAGACTTGATCAGTAAAACCTGCATCAAACATCGAATCAAAAAGGACAAAATAAGCTATCATCCAAGAAACACATAATATAAAATCATGCAAGATGATAGAGAAAAAGTTATGCATCCAAGATAATCTTAGGTCCTAAAATAATTGACCAAAGATGAGTACTAATAAAACTTAGAAGTATCTGTTCTAAAGAGATGAAAGTAGTTCTAAGACAAATGGTTTCATTGACTTGAGTGCACCCACGCTGTTAGGTATGTGTTGATGAATCCTCATTCATCATCACTAGACGAAACACTGTAACAAGATACCGAGCTATCATCATGACCTCCTTTGAGATGAAGTACATTCTCAATAGAAAGAGGTGTATGTGTTTTGGGTTAGAGGAGCCATGGTGGGATACTTGTACAAATAAAAGTGTATATTTGTACATAAACTTTACTATAAAAATAAAAGTGATGTACTTGTAAAAATACTTGTATATACAAAATGTAAATGATGTTCAAAATAGAATAGTTAACCTATAATACTTAATGACTCTAAAAGTATTTTAAACATTTTAAATGGTATGTTAAGAGGTTTGATCATAATGCAACAAACTGTGATTACGAGTAACTTGTATGTTGAGACAAACTGTGATTACGAGTAACTTGTACATTTTACGTTATGTATTATAAGTTACATGTTTTGTCCTCAATCAAAACAAACGATATTGTATAGATTAAATATCGTAATATTTGCACTAACAGAAATTATGATTTAGAAATTATGATTTAGATTTAGATATTGCACTTTGTTGTTAAAAAGTTTTATTTTTGGCTAAAAACTTTTGGTTTCTTTCTAAACCCTTTCCAAACAACCGAAGCAAAAATAAGGAACATTTCATTACTACGTAATATGTAACCAAAAGTATTAATTGTATTTGTACATTGTGCGTAGTTAGTTGTATATATTTGTGATGTGGTGTTTTAAATTATGTATTAATTGTATGTAAAAAATAGTATTTTTTTAGTTTGATTTGTGATTTACATACTTGTATATTATGTTTTTTTGGCTTTTATTTGTTTAAAATTTATTTTAGGAAATTTTAAAATAATAAATAGGAGGAAAGCGTCTTCCTCCAATATAATGTAGTATAGATTAACTTTTTTATATTTAATATATGAACTTGCTAATATTACGATTCAATTCTATGTATTAAATGACTGATTAAATACACCAGAAATGCATAAGCCTACTAATGTTATCAACCGATGTCATGTTAACACATATAAGCGTTCAAGGTCAATCGTTGACCTCATCGAAATCCAACTTCAGGTGTTTGTTTGTATATGTTAGTGTTTAGTAAAAAGGTGTTTGGATAACATAATTATGTACTTATTGACTCTTGACAAAAATGCATTTTAATCCGGAATTTGAAGGTTTGCTACATTTGTTTTTCTAACCAATAATTCTGAGATTATGAGGTATCAAGATGCTTTTTGATTTTTTAATGTATATATATATATATATATATATATATATATATATATATATATATAGGGAAGGGATCTGGTAAATTTTTGGATTTTAGTGCGGATGTACGGACGAATCTCAACCCTCCATCTAGTCAACCATCTGAAAAAAGCGGAGTGGCATTATCGTAAATATCCCGACTTTTTTAAAAATCGTTAATATCACAGTAGATTTTTTTATTGAAAAAAATTCAAAAAAATCCTAAAAAATTAAAAAAATAAAGAGAACAACAAATAATTATAAATCGCTGAAAAAAATTTCAAAAAAAAAAAAATCATTTTCATCATTAAAGGTATTGTGATATTAGCGTATGATTTTGATTTTTTACAAAAGTTAAGATCTGATCTTGTAAAAAAGTCAAAATCAGATTCTGATATCACATAAACTTTTATTTTTTAATAAAAAATTTAATATCACAATAACTTTTCTAATATCATAAAAACTTTTTCTTAATAAAAATTGTTAATATCGCCGTAACTATCATGTTTTCTTAATATCAAAGTTAATTTTTTCTAATATCACCGTAACTTTTTCTTAATATCGTAATAAAAAAACAGTGATGTTAAGTTTTTTTTTTTACTAATATCGCCGTAACTTTTTAAGTAAAATCGTTAATATTACGGTAAGACTCATAATATCCTAAATATCATCGTAGCACTCATAATCAAAAACAAAAAAAGTGCTCAGAAAAATCTAAAAAAAAAAAAAAAAAAAGTAAAGAACACAACAATAGTAAGGATCGCTCAAAAGGAAAAAAAATTAAATAAATCGTTTGAATGGTGATCTGATACCGTGATAGTTGCGTAGATCTTGAGTTCAGATCTGGAATGGACGGCCTAGATCTATCCGCACGTCCGCACTAAAACAAAACATCCGCACGTGATCCTTTGCATATATATATATATATATATATATATATATATATATATATATATATATATATATATATATATATATATATATATAAAACAAAAAAAAACTATGTGACATCGATGTATCACCAGCCGATATACTTTTTTAAAATCACATTATTTAGATTTACTATAATTAATAATTGTTAAATCAGAGTCAAGGAACATATGTTCAACTCATTTCCCATTATCTTTTTTAAAATCACATTATTTAGATTTACTATAATTAATAATTGTCAAATCAGATGCAAGGAACATATGTTCAACTCATATCCCATTAATTAACAATGTATATTTTTATAAACAAAGTTAGCATTCACAAGTTTGCCTTTGGCTATATATGCAGCCACTAACTTTTATTATTGTACTCACATTGTTGTAACAAAACCAGTCTTTGAAATGATCTATATGGGTTGATAAACCTAGTCGTTTTTGGCTTGTAATTTTCTGTATTTCTTCTAACCCCTCGCTGAGTTCCCCGTTCTTAAATTGAGTTTTTGTCACTCAAAAGAAATCATTCCATCATTTGCAAAAATGGTAATACTAAACAATCTCGGGTCATGGTGGTGGCAAGTGAGCAACAACAACGAGTTTACAGTGGCAGTAGTCACTATTTCAGTAGTGATCATTGCTATATTATGGTACGCTTTGTCACTTTCAAGCTCCTCACAAACATTGCCGCCAGGTCCTCGTTCCTTGCCAATAGTTGGGTACCTTCCGTTTCTTAATCCTGAGTTGCACAAACAGTTCACCAACCTGGCTCACACCTATGGCCCCATCTTCAAGATCTATTTGGGAAGCAAGCTTCATATCGTCATAAACACTCCCGAATTAGCGAAGGTGGTGGTTCGTGACCAAGATGAGGTCTTTTCTAACCGCGACCAAACAGTTGCAGCCTTAGCTTTTAGTTACGAAGGCCAAGACTTAGTAATATCCAACAACAACTCCACTTGGCGTAACCTTCGTAAGATATTTGTCCATGATCTCCTAAGCAACAAGAATCTTGAAGCATGCCGTTGTTTTCGAAGAGATGAAGTTAGAAAAACCATCAATGATACTTTTAGTAAAGTTGGTACAAAAATCAACATTAGTGAGATTTCTTTCTTGACGGAGGCAAACGTCATAACAAGCATGGTTTGGGAAAACACATATGTTAAAGGAACACATGATAGCGATTTTGGAGCTGAGTTACAGATGGTGACAGCAAAGATCGCTGAGATTTTTGCGCAGCCAAACTTGTCTGATTTTTTCCCTAGTCTTGCGTGGTTGGATCTACAAGGTATCAAGCGCGAAATGTTGAGGCAACGAACCAAGTTGGATAAAATTTTTACAAGAATCATTGAAGATCGAAGCAAATCTAACCCCAAAAAGTCACAAGATGGAGTTGGGGATAACGCAAAGAAAGATTTTTTACAGATGTTATTAGATCTCAAGGACCAAAAAGATTCAACGTCACTTAACCTCATCCAGATAAAGGCACTTCTCATGGTACGTTATTCTTATAAAATTCTTCATTTTGTTACGTTTTGTTTGACGGCTAAACTGAAATTTTGTTGCATCAGGATATTATGAGTGCAGGAACAGAGACAACAGCAACACTCATAGAATGGACAATGACGGAAATTATGAAGAATCACACTGTAATGAGAAGGATTCAAGAAGAATTGGAAGAAATAGTGGGAGTAAATAACATAGTTGAAGAATCTCATATTCCAAAATTGAGATACCTAGATGCCACGATTAAGGAAACATTTCGCCTGCACCCTGTAGCCCCTTTACTTTTACCACGATCACCAAGTCAGGATTGCACGGTAGGTGGATATACAATCCCAAAGGGTTGCACGGTCTTTCTAAATGTTTGGTCAATCCATCGGGATCCTCGTTATTGGGACAATCCCTTGGATTTCAAGCCTGAGAGGTTCTTGACTCATGAGGAAACAAACAAATGGGATTACACTGGTAACAATTTGAATTTCTTCCCATTTGGATCAGGGAGAAGAGCATGTGCGGGCATTCCACTGGCTGAAAAAATGCAAATGTTTATATTGGCTTCACTCTTGCACTCGTTTGACTGGAGTTTGCCAAATGGTGAAGAGCACGACCTTTCGGAAAGATTTGGTATTACACTAACGAAAAGAAAACCACTCATCGCTATCCCGTCTATAAGGTTGTCGGATGCAAGCCTCTACAATTAATAATGCAAAACTCTTGACGGTCTACGTGGTTACCTTAAGTTTTAGTTCCACTGTTGTATGATAAATATTGATTGATCGTTTAAGAACCTAAATGCAAGTTCTTTTCTATGTTGATCAAATGTGTACCATATTCTTCGTTCTGCGAGCCTTTAAAGTATTGTGTGTAAAACCAAGTGTTATGTTTCAATAATATTTTATTTTGTTATTACAAGTATAGTTGGGGCACCGGTTTGTTTTTTTTGGTATCATTTTAAATGTTTGTTATATTCAAGCAATGAGATCAGTTTATGAAAATAATTCATTTCAGATAGATACGGCCGGTCAGATACAAATTCTCGGATTTAGGTCTGATTGTTCATGTTGTAAAGAGAGAAAGAGAAACAGAAAAGTAGCTTCAAATTAAAGTCAAGGAGCTACAAAAATATTTCTCCAAAATTAACGTCGTCTAAAACTCTAAAAGTATTCCTTGATTTGGCGTTGTAAGTTGTAGTGATGACGGAATCGTTCTTTTACTTACGTAAGGAGTCTTTTGGTTCGGGTTGTTCTTTAGTTTTTAGGTCATTTAAAAAAGAGTTTGTTTAGCTTTAGTATCTTCCTAGCTAGCTAGTTTTTTTTTTTTTTTTTTTTTTGTCTCTCTCTCTCTCTCTCTCTCTCTCTCTCTCTCTCTGTAGAAGTGTGATAATCGATATATTGAATAATGAGTTCGGTACATAATAGACTATATATAATGTTACAATATGGACCAAATACCACGGGCCTAATCACAACCTAAACCCATCGTCTAACACTCCCCCGCAGTTTGAGCGGGAGGAGACCGAACACTCAAGCTGTCACGAAACTCAGCAAACAAGACAGACGGTAATCCTTTGGTAAAAATATCAGCATACTGAAACCGAGAAGGAACATGTAGAACTCGGACCTGACCAGTAGCAACCAAATCACGAACAAAATGAATATCAATCTCAATGTGCTTCGTCCGCTGATGCTGAACAGGATTAGAGGACAAGTACACGGCACTCACATTATCACAATAAACAATAGTAGCAGAGGACAAAGGTGTATGAAGCTCACGAAGTAAATTCCGAAGTCAACATGTCTCAGCAACAGCATTGGCAACTCCACGATACTCCGCCTCAGCACTGGAACGAGAAAGCGTAGGTTGACGTTTAGAAGACCATGAGAGCAAGTTGTTACCAAGAAAAACACAATAACCTGATGTAGACCGTCGTGTAGTAGGGCAACCCGCCCAATCAGCATCCGAATAAGCAACCAAGGACTCAGTAGTAGAAGAAAATAACTGTAAACCATAAGCCAGAGTCCCCTGAACATACCGTAAAATCCGCTTGAGAGCATTGAAATGAGGCTCTCGAGGATCATGCATATATAGTCAAACCTGCTGCACAGCATATGTAATATCAGGTCTAGTGAAGGTGAGATACTGAAGAGAACCTGCAAGACTCCAATATAACTTAGGATCAGAAACCGGAGCACCATCATCACCCAATTTAGACTCAGTGTCAACAGGAGTCCGAGAAGGGTTACAACCAACCATATGTGCACGCTCCAAAATCTCCATAGCATACTTACGCTGTGATAGAAACATCCCAGAAGAGTCACGTGTAACCGACACACCCAAAAAATAGTTAAGAGCACCCAAATCAGTCATAGAAAACTCCTTATGCAAAGAAGCAATAATATACTGTAATAAACTATCAGAGGAAGCAGTGAGCACAATATCATCCACATATAGTAACAGAAAAGCAGTATCATCACCCTGTCTGTAAATAAATAATGAAGAATCACACTGACTTGGAGTAAACCCAACAGTAGTAATGTATGTAGCAAACCGCTGAAACCACGCCCGAGGTGCCTGCTTAAGACCATAAAGAGACCGCTGTAATAAACAAACATAATCCGGATGCTCCGGATCCCGAAAGACTCGGAATTGGGGATGTCCACAAATCCGAGTGAACAATGTCAAAACAAGAAGTAACAGAACTAGACGAACTAACAAACGGAAGCTTCACATGTTTACCAAGCTGACAAGCATGGCAAAGAACGGGAAGCTTCTCTTTATTACAAGAAATAGAATCACTAGAAACAAGACGCCGCAACACTTCACTCCCTGGATGACCAAGTCGTTGATGCCACGTATACTGACTGGTAAGATATGCTTGAGGAATTGGAGAAGGCTTCGTAACAGAATAGAGATCACCCGTGCTATCACAACGGAGGAGTACCCGTCGAGTTAGGAAGTCCTTCACAGAAAAACCAAAAGGATCAAATTCAACAGTGCAATAATTATCACGAACAAATTGACGCACGGAAATTAAATTTTTGACAATGTGAGGAGTGATTAAAACATTATTTAAACGAAGAGGACGAAAAGGGGTAGACAAAATAGTATGACCAGAGTTAGTGACAGGAATGAAACGCCCATCACCAACCGCAACAGACGGATAAATGCACTCATTAAGAATATAACTAAGACTATGTACAGAATCATTAAGGTGAGAGCTCGCATCTGTATCCATATTCCAGTTGCCAGCAGTCGGTTCCTGAAGAGTGGTGGTATTTAAGGTATTTGGTAAAAGAGTCGCTTGACCCGAACCTTGTGAACCTGATGCTAGCAGTTGACCTGGGTGGAAACCGGCTGGTGACGATCCTTGCTGAACCACACCTGGACCTAACTGAACCCCAGGTTGTGAACCTGCAAACTAAAACCCCTGTGGTAGAATTTGTACCCCCTGCGACTGTTGAGAACCAGCAGCAAACGGAACCCCCTGTGGAAACAAACCTGTCACCCCAAACTGAACCCCCTGTGGTAGACCGTGAACCCCTTAAGCAACATTATGACCCGCCCCCTGTGGTAAACCTTGAACCCCCTGTGGAAACACTTGGGTCGAATATAGAGGCTGGGATTGGTATTGAAGTTGAGCCGGTCCATAAGGATGGTTATTCATAGTATAAGCAATAGGAGAGGTATTGGTAGTATAAGCAACAGGTGTAGTAGTTTGGCTAGGTGTAGAGGTAAACCCCAACTTAGCCAACAATTGTCGCAAGGTATCCATATCCGACATAGGAGATGATGAACTAGAAGTACGAGGTAGTAAAGTAGACTTACCATGAACACCATTGTGAAGATATCGACATGCCTCACCAAAACGACAATGACCTTTAGCAAAAAGAAAACAAGGTTTGTTCACTTTTTCCAAAGGATTAGACGAGCGCCGAGCATTGTTATTTGCCAATAGGACCATAGGAGAAGCAGATGTAACATTCACAAGCGGATCTTGAACCTTAGATTTCATACGCATCTCTTGAGTGGTCAATAAAGAACGAACCGTCTTGAGATCTGGAAAGGGTTCCCTACTAGCAATAACTGTAGAAATCACATCATACGTGTTTGGTAAGCCTTCAAGTGCAAACGTAACAATATCATCATTACTAAGAGGAGAACCAAGACCATTTAACACTGAAGCAATTGACTCAATTTTCTGAAAGTATGCATCAATTGTTAAGGTCCCAAGCTTCAAATTCCGTAGCTCCGCCTTCAAAGCCATAGCCCGTGGGCGTTTATTGTCTTGAAAAATCGTCTCAAGATAGACCCACGCCTCTTTGGCAGTTGTGGGATTAAGTACAACCAAACGCTTTTGAAGATTTGAAGCAAGCGTGGAAAAGATCCAAGAGCGAATAATAAAATCAATCTTGAGCCACTCCGGGTCCCTAGTCGGTGGTGTAGGAGGTGTAGTAGAGGAGGATGCGGGTGGATCAATAAGATGGTCCAAGATGCCATAGCCATGACAAAGGTGAGAAAAATAATACACCCATGAAGAGTAATTCATCTCATCAACATCAAGTTTGATGGGAACAAAAGTGATTAGGTGATTCATAGACATAAGTTTATCTGATAAGGTGAGAACCGGTGCGAGGGGAGTCGTATCCGCAGTCATGGTGATGTGCAATAATACCCTTGTTGATTTATATATATAAACCTTGTGATAAATTAAATAACACAAGAATAAATAATAAATTAAATAACAAGGACAAGCCAATAATAAAAAAATATATCCCACTTGGCTTGATTATTTATATATATTCTAAAAAGCGTGAGGTGCACTGTAGCAACAGTGCTCACGCAAGTTTCGTCGTTGCCCCATTTTAGCCCCTGAGGTTGGTAGTCAAGTGCGAAGTTAGTCCTTAATAGTACTTAACGGTCGTTATCTAACATGTGTAGGGACCAACTTTGCAACAGGATGCCACGTTAAGGGACTGAAACTGAAAATTCATTTGCTACAGTACCAAACAGTGCAGAATAGTACTGCTACAGTGCCAAACAGTACCAAATAGTGCCTGGTACTGTTCCTAAGAAATTTACACTTTTAGTCCCTCGGTTAGCTGTAAATTCCACCGTTAGTCCTCCGTTAGTGATTTTTTTCAAAATTAGTCCTTACTAAAAAAAAAAAAAAATCTATTATTTTATTTCGAATTTATATTTAATACAACAATCCCGCAGCAAAGCGCGGGTGCCCCAGCTCGTTAAATCTATTTAAGACTTATCCCTCCAAAACCAAATAGTATTAAACAAACGTCTCTCTTTTCCAAAAGAACCTGATGTCTTATGTTATCACGTGAACTAACTGAGTCTTCTTTGTCTTTAACCAACACAGTGACACAGTAGAAAATCCAACAGCAGATCCAAGCAAACGAACCAGTAATTCTGAAAGCAAACGTTGATGAATTCTAAAACCAAACGAACCAGAAATTCCAACAGCAGAAAACGTAACCAAAAACGCAGTCGACCGGTGATCGAACCACACCAACAATCGACGTAGCAACACAGAAACTTGTAAACGAGGTCGACAACACAGAGGTCGACAAACGAACAACCACCCACGTCGACAACACACATAGTCGACAAACAGGAACTATGAAACGTAAAAAAAAAAGAAAAACGGAAAAGTTAGGGTTTGTGGGGATCGACCAAAAGGCCTAATACCATGTAGAAGTGTGATAATCGATATATTGAATAATGAGTTCGGTACATAATAGACTATATATAATGTTACAATATGGGCCAAATACCACGGGCCTAATCACAACCTAAACCCATCGTCTAACATTCTCTTCTTTTAATATATTACGTTGTTAAAAAAAGAAAATAAATAAGTAATTACTTTACAAAATAAAAATTTTATCCTATGATGGCAATGGCCAATTGTGACTAAATAATAATAATAATAATAATAATAATAATAATAATAATAATAATAATAATAATAATAATAATAATAATAATAATAATAAAGTGATGTTAATAATAAAAAAATGAATAATAATAATAATAATAATAATAATAATAATAATAATAATAATAATCTCTTCTTTTAGGGAACTTGAGAAGGATGCAGTGACCCTACTGAAGCGAATCCGAAAGTTTTCGATAACTCAAGACATTGGAGCACATGCTGCTGCTCATATCTTTAATAGGATTAGCTTTTCTATAGCTAGAGGAGTGGGAGCCCAGTTAGTATTTCGGCTTCCCACTTACTTCTTGTAAATCCTAAAAATTTCTAATAAAGTGATGTTAATAATAAAAAGATCAAAAATAAATAATAATAATAATAATAATAATAATAATAATAATGATAATAATAATAATCTCGGCTTCTTACTAATTTATTATAAATATCCTTTTTTTAACACTCTTGTAAATATCCTTAATTTCTTAATTTATAATAAAATTGTGTTAATAATAATAATAATAAATAATAATAATAATAATAATAATAATAATAATAATAATAATAATAATAATAATAATAATAATAATAATAATAATAATAATAATAATGGCAAATTGCACAAAAGTGTACTCAACTTATATCTAATTTCTGTTTAAGATACTCTAATTTTTTTTTCTCAATTTAGTGTACTAAACATTTTTTTAGTTGCAATGTTAGACGATATAGGTTACCAGGTCACCGCTACCATACTGCATCTTTTCCGATCAAATTCCGGCCAACTTGTAAGTGTTTAGTTAAGTTTTGAAATAGTTTGTAGAGTGTGGGGTTTCTTGAACTTTGGAATAATTCAAAACTTAAGGTCTCTATCTTTAACTTTTAAATAACTTATGCTGCAAAAAAAAAAAAAACAAACATATTTTTTGTGAACTCAACCATGGTTTTGACATTCAATATTTCTCAAATCATGTATTTTCAGACAGTCCCACCACACAATTGAGATCTTCATGCATTAGTTACAAATACCCACGAATCATTAGTTCCCAAAAGAAGTGTTTAAGGTCCAAAACATATTATCAACACAAAGATAACTCACCAAATGCTTGTTCATTCCATTGTCATGCTAATGGTAAATTCCAAACTGAATTCTTATATTTGTTTTAAACTAATACGGAGTATTCATAATGCTTCCTATTTCTTATGTGTTAGTTTTAGCATATATTTTATAGACAAATTTTTGTGGTTATTACTCCGATTATATTAAAAAAAGAAAAAACTTGCTCTGAACAAAAAGTTTATGAGCATCAAAAGTGAAAAGATGTGATTAAAAAAAACTAGCTGAAAGTTGGCCGAAATATGGTCGGAGAAGATAAAGTGTGATAGTGGTAACCTATTAATCGTCTAACATTGTAACTAAAAAAAGTTGAGTACACTAAATTAAGAAAAAAAGTGGAGTACTTTAGATTGAAATTGTTTATAAGTTGGGTACACTTTTGTGCAATTTGCCCTAATAATAATAATAATAATAATAATAATAATAATAATAATAAGCTTAAGAATAAGCTTATGGGTGTCATTGGTAAGCCTCAGTGTGAGTTGCTTCTCCATTGCGCTTGTGCCGGTGTTTTCAAATTATATTTTGCTACGCGCACATGCTCTCCCTGGGTATTTGAGCATGCTCGTATTTCATTTGATGCGACTCTTCGTTCTACTCTAGAGCGTAGTGTCACTGCTCTAGACCTGGTTTTGGTGATTGGCAATTGAGGCTTGCTATTTTACCCTTTGCGTTTGTGGGGCTTGGTATTTACTCTGCAGGTGACGTCTTGAACTATGAATTTCTTGCTTCTAGAATACAATTTGCTAGCTTGCAGACTAAGCTGCTGCGACATTTTGGTATCGTTACTTCTGGGCCTTCCTTTGATGATGCCTTGTGTACTTTGTAACAATTCGCAATTTCAGGTTAATTACTATTCCCGGAAAATTTTACTATTCACTTTTACTATTCATTTTTCCCGAAAATTTTCTCGAAATTTGATTTTTGTTTCTTGGCCTCGAGTGATAAATCATTTCCATGGCAAATTAAAAGTTTGACACTCATCAGATCATTTTCGTGAAAGTTAATAAGGAATTACACGTTTTAGGGTAAAACGTCATTCAAAAATTCTACGCACAACGAAACTCGACCGTGTTAAGTGACCCCGCATCAGAAAAATGTTTGACACACTCATGATTTATTTGAGAATTAATCATGACTGAGAAAAACATGACCAAAATAAGCCTCGGCCGTGAAAAACTGGAATTTTCAGTTTTAAGCGTTTTTACTCAGCCGTAACCTTAGCCTATACCTACACCGCGTTTCAAAGACGATTTGAGTTTTCAACTTATTAGAAAAAGTCAACATATTTTTCCCTCCTCCTTTGACCAAAAATCATTCCTTGATTTTATAAGTCATTCATTGATTTTTAGGCTTACGGTTTGATGTCTAAAAGATATTTAATACCAACCGACTCTAGACTGAGCCCAATCTAGACATTATAAGTCATTTTTAAATCATTTTTATCCTATTAGAAAAGTAACATTTTACTTTTCTCAAATTTATGCAATATTCGTACGTTTTACGTATTACGCGTTTTAGACCCGTGTTTCCAGTTTTAGCAGGGTTTTAGCACCCCAATGGAACCTACCACTCATTTTATATTTTATTATGGAGTATTTTGACAAGTTTAGTCATTCTCTCAAGTTCCATATTTTTACGACACCCGGTTTTACGTTATGAGGCTTAATCATTTACGGTTAGCATTTTACGGAGCCAAAACACACAAAGTAAGCAAGATAACATTAAGACTTATCATCTAGTCACCCCTTATCCCATATAAACGTGCATTATGGCTATTACAAGCCTTGTTGGCTTGTGATAAGTATTGAGGACTTTACGTAGCATACATGTGTAAGTAACTTATCAACTAAGCTTCCATAATATCTAAACTCTTGCACCTCCTCATGCATCTTCCTAGTTACTTCCTAACCTCCTCATTTTAAGTATAAAAGAGAGCTCATCCTCTTCATTTATTCATCATTCAAATGCCCAACTTCAATTCACAAGCTCATGATCCTTTCATTTCCTAGATACAAGTTACATACCAATGTTAAAGGCCTAGTGATTCCCTACATGAATCTCTAGTTTGTTTGGTGATTCCATGGTTAAATTAGGAGCTATACAAGGTGTTAGGGGCTGAGGTTAAAGGGTTTTCACAAGGGTTAGATCAATGGTTAGCAAGGGTTGTGGTGATTGGTTGAAAGCTTAGGTTTAGTGTCCTAGTTCCATACTTGATTCCCTTTCTTAAGTGAAAGCCAAAAGTTGTAAGCCAACTCTAATACACTTCCTTGCTTAAATATCATTATCATGTTATTTACATATCATTCATGCTATATTATGTCTTGTGATCATGTCCATGATGTATAAAAATGAGTAAAACAAGTTATTGTAAATGATTATTAAGTTAAGTTATTTAAACAAGTAAACTAGTGATTTTTATGGAGAACTCTGATCAAAACAGTATATAAATGATATTGGAAAATTACATATTGTAGTAGAGTACTTAACAAGGAAAACATAGCAATTTGAACCACCTAAAACGAGTATACGAGTCAAAAGTTATGACCATTTGAATTTACCAAAACTTTGTGGCAAAGCTGCCAAAATAGCTTCTGTTACAAAAATCTTAAACACGCAAAAAGAGGCCCTTCTGGTCCGTTTCATCAAAAAGTTAAAGCACGAAAGTTGTCCGGAATCACGTTTTCTTCAAAAACTCAGGAGCACGTATCCAGAAAACCAATAACGAATGAGATTTTTCTCAGTTTCTTAACAGCTATTTTATATATCAAAGTCACTATATAATAGTTGTGGTTTAATAAGACCAAGAGGTCTAATGACCTAAATTCAAGACCACAACCATGGCTAAAGCCAAGGTTGAGTCTCAAGACCATGGAACAATGACCAAAGGTCATGGGAAGGCCATGAGCTAATGACCATATAAACTTACTTAGGCGAAAACATGAGCTAAAGAGTTAGCGATAACTTAAACATGCAATTTGGATCTACTCCATCTAAAGAACCATGAGATATTACAAGTAATTGTCATTCAAGACTTAAGAAACTTATCCTAATAACAATCTTCATGTGAAAATAAACTTTCCTAAGTTTATTCAAGTACTTGGACATGTAACTTTTCGGATCAAAACTTATATACATATATATTTTATCAACTACTACAATAGTAGGGAGCCTCATGTGAGGAGTTCATTATGTAAGCCGTCGAGATGAGTTGTGGATTTACGAATTAAAGTGTCCTGGCTCCTCGAACGTTTACTACATGACTTCTGAATTATGTCGGCCCGAACGGTAGTAAATGATATATAAACTATACATGTTTCATGAACCATTTCTTTTCATATACTTACACTATACAAAGTACCACATCATGGACTAAGTGCAAGACATATATTGGCATGTTTATGTTTCCTTAGACATTATTCCAAACCTAAGTTACAACAATTATTTTAGGTTGCTCGTAGAAGTTCTTACGGCATATCCATCATTCTCATTATACATCATCCAACTCAAGGTGAGTTCATTGCCCCATTTTCCATTACTTAATTGTTTTACAAACCCTTAGGGGAAATACATGCTATTTTAAACCGAACACAATGCTTTACAATTGTATGCTTGCCTGATTGTTTTATTATCACTAAGTACTATCCTTGCTAAAACCAATATCCCTTATTATGAATCATTTAATCACTAGTAATAGTGAGCGTGAATATTGTGAATAGGCCTATTGGGATTGACGAATCCCATTTGTATTGACTAAGTTCAAACAAATGCACTAATATTTGAGATTTAGGTATGTTGGCAAAGTACCTACTGGGATAACTCCGCCGATTGATATTGGTACCCATTAACGTTTGGTGTCATAAGCTTAGTGAATTAATAACCGTTCCGGGCGTATAACAACGTAGCCTACCTGTTTTGTTTTCCAACCATTGGTGTGAGCCTATAACTCACACTACCAACATATTGTGTTCAAACATTAAACAAACTCTATGAATATAACTCAACCTTTGTGTTGACCTCTCAGGCATGTATTTCAGGTTCATGATGATCAAGGATGGCACGGAAGGGCACGGATATTCAAGAGGGCTATAAATTTTATTATCATTCATAAACTCATTTAATGTAAATTGTAAACATGGAACCATCTGGGACCTCATTTTTGTAATCTCTGATATTTATACAATTTGAATGATAAATCTTTTAAAACGACTCAATTGGAGTTCGTTTTCTATTATTGTGACTATTGTGCCGTCGAGTAACACCCAGTTTGAATTCCGCTGCATCCATGAATTGGGGTTGTTACATACTTTTAATGCGGAAATAGATATTGACCTTTTGAGTAACCCATGTGAGATCGCTGCCCCCAAACTCGTGACGAAACTGGCAGATATATATTTCACACGTGTTACCCAAACAGCTGAATCTACTTTTTCCTTATCTACTCGATAGATGGAGTTATGGAAATCCCAAATGGAGAACTACACTTCGGATTGGCTTAGGGTGGTTCTGATATCTGATCGGGACAGACTATGAATGCTAGGACCTACCTGTGCGTGTTATGCTATCGGCTAGGTGTTCCTCTATTACGTGTATAGATGCCATGCTCAGCTTGTTCTAGGGTGTTTACTGAGGATATTTATGGGGACCATGCTGTATCATGCGCTGGTATTATTGGTATTAAACATCGGCATGACGTGGTGCGTGATGTTCTTGTTGACATATGTTCTCGGTCGGGGATTTCGGCTCATAAAGAGGTAGATATTGGGATTTGTGGAGAAATGGACAAAACTTTACGCCCAGCTGATATGTTGCTTTACTCGTAGGATGGAGGGCTTGATGTATGTATTAATTAGATAGGGTCATCGTACTTGACACAAACTGGTATGGTTGATTTCTTGCCAGGTCGTGCTGTGATTGGAGGCCTGATGAGTGCTTTTTCACACAACCTTTTTAGACCAAAATCAGACCAAATACACCAAATACTAACCAAATATGCGAAGAGAATGTGTGTTTTTGTATTTGTGTATGTGCAGGTACGGATATGTGAAAAATAAACAAAAACGAAGCCAAAAATGACAAAAACGGGCACGAGATTGGAAAAAAGTCAAAAGCCGGAGCCGGGGAAGCAAAATGATTAAAGAAAGCTTAAATTATCATTAGAAGTCCTCAGAGAATCATCAAGTTGCATAAAGAGTCCTTGATCAAAGTTTGGAGAGATTGGCAATTTTAGTCCCTACACTTCTAAATAATTACAAAAATGGTCCCTTGAAGAGATTTTTGAAGTTTGATCAAAAGTGGTCCTCCATGATTCAGAGATTTGCAACAATAGCCCTTGAAAGTAATTTTTGGATAATTTACAGAATTAGTGCTTGGAATTTTAGAAATTACAATAATGGTCCTTAAATACTTCCACTCCTTTTACTTACAAAAATACAACTCGATCCAGCCATAATAAGCCTAGTCCATACATGATTACATCATATCCCAAGCCCAATCACTAACAACTAGCCCACCACCCTTTCCCTGCCTTACCCAGTCCACTACCCTAATACCCATCACCCGGTCAAAATAGTCAAAGCAATCATAAAAATACCCTAAACCAATTACCCCGCCCCCCAATTCCCTTATACCTAGAAATAAATTACTGTGGATAGAACCCTAACACCCCATCCCCAAAATTACCTCATCATAAATAATAATTACCCAATGATTGGAACTTCTAGAAGCTGACAGCTATGTCAGGAGTGGTCAGGCACACATGGACCAATCATGAAGCACATGCAGGATCAAGGATGTCATATCAATTAATCCAAGGGCCAATTTTGATAGGAAACATCTGGAAAGAGATCTAAGGGATTATATTCATTTGAAGAAGCACAAAAGCACGAGGATCAGTGACCTGGAATCCCCTCTCCTCAGGCTATAAATAGAACCCCCTTCACATCATGTAAACTTGTTAGAATTTAGGGCTAGAATAGGAGTAGGAGTAGAATTAATAGTAGTATTCAGTATTGTATTTTTGGCTTTCAAATTGTACTTCAATTTCAGTTTTAATATAATTTTTAAGTTTCAATTAATTTCATCTCAATTTAATTTTCAGTATTTAGTTAAATCTGTTTTAGTTTACAGTAATTCATTCCTTTTATTTCAAATAGTAGTTTGAATTTGGTTTAAAAATCTGTTTCAAATTTGTTCATTGTGATTGGTCAACTAAAGTCAAAGTATGGATTATGTGAGATTATGGTGATTCAGATCCTGTTATTGGTTATAGAAGTAGCAGATCTTAATGGAGCCTATCAAAGATAGGCTGTGTGGGATACACCACTCTGTTTGGCTGAGAGGTGTTTCGTAAGTTTTCAATTTTAATTTTTAAAAGCTTAATTTAGATTAGTAGTACAGATCTGTTAGTTATTGTTTATTTCTGTTTTGAATTGATATTTACATCATTATTTAGCTTGGTATTAATTTAGTTCTCAGTTTAATTTGAATAGGTGTGCTACTGTTTCATTGTCTGTGTTACTATTTCAGATATGTATTTCCTTGTTTGAGTTTTTTTGTTTTTTTTTGTTTTTTTTGTTTTTTGTTTTTTTTTTGTTTTTTTTGCTTTTGTTTTTTTTTTTTTTTTTTTTTTTTTTTTTTTTTTTTTTGTTTTTTTATTGCTAGATTTGTGCACAACTAGTTTCAATTGCATCTTCTTAATCTGTTTCTAGTATAATTAGTAGAAGTTGTTAGCTAATATTAGAAGTTGCAGTGATATCTAGTTAATTCAGGGTGTTTGGATCAGACTAGTTAGCTTTGGTGTAGAAGTTTAAGAGCTGATTTCTTTGCATCTGTAGTTCATAGTAGGCAGCAGTAGGACTTTAGAAGCTTAATATTGGTAGGTCACTTTGCTTAAAGTCAATCTTAACTTAGAAATAAAATTCTGATAGCATAAGTGGAAGTTGTGGTCTGAGTTTTTGCAAGTAATTAGAATTAAGGTGCATCTAGGTGAATCTGGCCACAAATTCACTAAACACTGCATTTAGGATCAGATTTGGTAGACAGAATTTGGGTTTAGTCAAAGCTTTGTTACAAATAAAAAGTCAAAAGAGTAGTGTAAAACAGGCCATTGAGCATCTGATCTAGGCTCAAATCAGGGTCTAATTTGGTTTGGAATTCAAGGATTTTAGGTTTTCTAGTTAGCTAGTAGTATAAGCTTGTAGAATCTGCCCTTAATTTTCACTAGTTTGCTTATTAGATAGCTTAAATTTAAGATGCAATTGAGGTGATTGAGCATGTTTCTGATTTCTCTTATATGGCTGCAATTGAGATTTGTTGATTATTATCTGAAAATAGTAGTTCATAAAAGTTAATTTGAGTTTATTATCGCTTATTTCACTGTTGGCATTCTATTTGCTTCATCTGTTTGTGTATTGCTTATTTACTAAGAGCTTATTCCGACTATTTTTGCCTCATACCTGTACTTCTGTGATCCATTGGCCTTAATCCTTTTTAAATTAAGCATATTTGAGTCATAAAAACAGTTAGTTAAGGTTTGGGTCAACCTTGGTCAACTGTGCTTATAAATAAGCAATTCCAAATAAGCAGTTTTCAGCTTATAAGCATCTTTCTGGCTTATTTTATTTTCAAAATTTTTTCTCAAGCTTATTTTAATATTTTAGATTTTCTGTAATTTTTTTAAATTTTTCTGAGTCCATTTACTAATTTTCTTATTTAATTTTCATTTTTAATCAATTTTAAATACTTTTTAATTACCAAAAATTAAAAAAAAAAAAAAAAAAAATCAGAAAAAGCCTCGAAAAATCCAAAAATATTTTAGAAATTTATTTTCATTTATTTTAGAATTTTAGAAATTTATTTTGCATTTTTCCCATTTATTTTGAATTTAATTTGAATTTTTGATTAGATTTAATAGTTTTTAATTTCCAAAAATTATACAGAAAGCCAAAAAAATTAGTTTTTAGTTTTAAAATTACTTTTTAGTTATTTTATAATTTTACAAATTTATTTTTCATTTTTCTCACCCTATTTCCATTTTCTTTTAAATTTTTAATTAGTTAATTACTTTTTAATTCATATAAAATAAATAAAAAGTAAAAAAAAAAAATATATTTCTGTTTTTCTCAAAATTTTATTTTATCATTTTTAGCCTTTTAAAATTATTTTCAAGTCCGTAGGAGTAGTGTAGCTTAAAATTCGCGTTTTATTTCGTACGTTAACGTTTATTTTACGTTTAAGCTTACGTTTTCAATTTTACGTTACGTTTTTAGTTTCCTTGTTTGAAATTCGTGCTTAAGTGATTATTTGTGCTTTATTTGTTATTTCATTAGTATAATCTCTCTAAAATCACTTTTTACCATTTTCACGACACGTTTCACGAATTGATAATTTGAAATTCCATTCACCCTTCACACGGACTATGACCCGGGGAAATACTTTCCTAAGCATTTCTTCGGAAAAAAAAACCTATACTAAAACGACTACATCAAAATTTTGGCGCCGTTGCCGGGGAAGGTTGAAGTGAATTTTTCGTTTTCGTTTTTCGAAATTGTGTTTTGAAAACCTTCCTTGTATATATAAAAACCAAAAAAAAAAAAAAAAAATTGAAAAATCAAAAACACTTTTCCTAAAATGTTTTCAAAAATACCAAAAAAATAATAAAGTTACAGCCTCGATTCTCCCGTTGAAGGGTGGACGTTGTAAACCAAATAAGCTTAACGACATAAGAACACGTGAAATTAGTTGCTAATCGGATTACTTTAATTCTACGACCGAATAAGTGGAAAATACGGATAGCTTTGACATTAAATTGCAAGCTGAAGAGAGATCCATTCTTCTCTCCCGTTTCGTCGCGAGTTGATTTAACGGAAACGGTTACGATTAACGTAACGTTTGAAAAAACAAAAGAAAATAAAAGTTTTAAGTTTTTGAATTTTGTTTTCCAAAAATACTAAAATACAAAAACATTTTCCTTTTCTACTTTGATTTTCTTTTTCAATAATTCAAAAACCAAAAATAATCTTCTTATCCTCATATCATTTGATTCTTCTTCTTTAACCCTGTAAACCGATAATTCTTATGGATCCGACTTGTTTTAAATGTGGAGAACCGTTCTTTGAAGGTTCATGTGTATGGTGTACGTGCGAACAATGTGGTAATGATATTCACGATGGATTTTGTTTGTTTTGTAATACTCCCGAGTATGTTCGAAACACAATCCTTCAAAACGTTCCCGACTACTATCCAACACCACCGCCATCTCCGTTCACTTGTTTTAATTGTGGAAATCCATCCGACGAAGGATTACCGTGTGGACAATGTTTTTGTAATCAATGTGGATACGTGAATTGCATATGTTGCGCCCCGAGTGCTGAAACATCTTACGTTTGTGATTCAAGATTTGATAATTATCCTCAAAACGATTTCAATCTTCCTTTTCAAAACTTTTATGAGCAAGTACCAAATTACAATGATAATTCATCGAATTTTGAAAATTGTGGGGGATCGTTTGAAAATTTTTATTATGAGCCAAATTTATGTTACGATTCTCATGGTTTTAACCAACCCTCACAAACTTCCGATATTACGAATGATATTTTTGAAATTAAATCCCTTATCGAGAAGTTAAAAGAAGTGGTGGCTAATCGTGAAATTCATACTCCCGAGCCTCGTGAGAAGTCTATTGCAGAGTTACTTGCTGAAGAGAGAGCGTCTAATCCTTTTAAAAATCTTGTATACTATGATTCCGACTACGATGATGAGAAAATTACGATCGTTCTTAATCCTCACAATACTTCCGATGTTTCTCCCGTAGAACCCGAGGAATCTCTAAAAATGGGGGACGAGCATCTTAACACTTTTCCGGCAACGGAATCGGATGAATTCAATAATTCTAGTGTTGAGAACCTCGTTCCAATCCCATGTGAGTCCGGGGAAATTTCTAACGGTGATTCTGAAATTGTTTCTGATTCTTCCTATCATTCTTTCACACCGGTTGAGAGGAGTGATGTCTTTTTAGACGAGATCGAGACTTGTCTTGCTAACAATGATTCTAATCAAACGATGGTTGACAATACTAATTTTGATCCAGAGGAAGACATCCGTTTAATTGAAGAATTATTGAATGAAGAACCGTTATCTTCCCTCCATCTGAAGAGTGATGAAGTACTTGATAATCCGAATGATCGTGTTGATATGTTTTCCGATTCTGACGATGATACTTTATCTTGTGGAGACATCGACTACGTGGATGAAGTACCTTCTGAGCTCGTCAACTTAAAAGAAGAGCATAATATAGAAACGAAGATGAATTCGATCAACCTAAAGATTTTGATGACCTTGTTCCATGGGTTTCCGAAACATTCAATATGACTTTCACAAATCCGTTATTTGATTTCGATTTGGAATTGACTCATGATAATCCAATCTTTGATAATCCTTGTGATGAGTCCGAAATGAAACCCGAGGTCCAGAATTCACATGATATGATTGATTCTCCTCACGAGAAGTTCTCCGATGAACTTACTCATACTATCTCTCTACCAGATATTGAAAACAACGAGAATGGCTTTCAAAGAAACGTGCTTACTGAAGAAATACGTAATGATGATTTACTTCCTAATATCGACTCGATTCTCGTTGATTTACCGTCTTCTCGTCCACCCGGGAAACCACCCGATGCAAATTTTGAATCAGATACGAATGAAGAAATTTTTGGAGTGGTGGATGATGTGCGTTTTATTAGTACAAGTTTTAAAATTTATAAACACGAATTATCCGATTATTATTTAGCACATACGAGCAAGTATACTCGTCCGGTGTAATAAAGGTGGGTAAGTCGAGATCGTCCCAAGGGATTTGGTTGTTTTAGTAATAAGAAAACGTTTGTTAAATAAGGGGTGTCAATCCAAATTTATGTAAAATCTTAATTTAAAAGAAACTCAATAAAAACTAAACATATACTTGTGTATAATTCCTTGATTGGTAATTAGGAGTATTATGATAACTTGAGTATAAAGTTTGGTGTAAAACTTGCTATGACGCGCAACTAAAAATGAGTAGTTATACAATCTATGATGTATGTCATGTTTTAACTACCACTAAGAATTCTATCACCTAAATGACTCCTTTCGGACATATCAAATGAGTATGACAATTCTATAAACACATGGTTGTTTAGAAAATCAATTCTTTTCTTATAACTTCCTACGAATCCTTTCGGTTCTTTTTCGTGATGAAATCATCTCAAATCCATTTTAACAAGTAAATAAGATGGTTGTCAAGCATCTTATTCCATACTAATTTAGTGCATTAATATTTTGGAATAAAAACAAGTTGAAATTCCTTTCGGACCTATTTTTCAAGAGATTGTTTTTACCGACAAATTAACCAAGATTAAATGTTATTTCAACAAACTCATAAAATAGATATGTTTTCATGCATCACCTTTTTCATAAAAGAATATTCCATTAACCAATCACATCATATATACAAGTATATCACAAATTAATCCATAGCAATCATATTAAAACACAAGTAAATAAGAAAACTTTCATAAAACTCAAAGTAACAATTGTTCATTATAAGTATCAAGGTGTACCTAGTCTTGAGAATTACAATGAATAAACTTGTGGAACTTTAGCAACCACACTCCTCCAATTGCTCACTAACGTAAGTAAACAACTCCACACTCGAACCAATGCTTGAGACTTTAACTCAACACGTTCTGGACGTTTTTACAACACTTAGTAAACTTTCAGGCAATATAAGATAAACTAACAAGATTTGGTGTAATACTAAGTTAGATATTGGTGGTACAAGTAACTCTAGACCCTAAGTAGTCATTATATAGCATAATGACACTTATCCTTCAAGTAAAAACGTCCCTCAGTAGTTAATAAGCAAAAATGATCAGCCACACATGATTATGGGGAGTAAATACGTCCATAAATGCAAACTTGTAACATCAGTCAACCCCATCCGATCGGTTTCTCACCATCCGATCGGATGGTCATTCTTTTGGCATGTTTCCTGCCGAATCGGATGTGATTTGCATCCGATCGGTTGGAAGCTGTCTGAACATTCTTTTTTTGTCTTTTCTTTGTCGTTTTACGTTGCATGCATTATTTTTCTTCGTGGCATGACTTTGTACATTAGAACTTGATATTTCCTTGATAATTTCGTGTAGAAAACTTGTCTTTATCAAATCCTTTTGTCCATGCGACGTTTCTTTCTTCCTTGATCTTTCTTTAAACTCTCCAGAAATGCATGTCCACTTCATTTCTTCATTTTTTAATCATTTTTACCTGCTTTTGGCTATATTTGCATGTATAAACACTTTTCCACGATTAAGTAACAAATATATACAAATATGACCAATTTCCACACATAAAACAAACATTAACGCGACTAAAAACATGTTAATTTTGAGCGTTATCAAATCCCCTACACTTGAGCTTTGCTCGCCCTCGGGTAAGTCTTAATCAAAAGAAAATTGAATTCAATGGCAATAGTGCAAATATCTTATTTGAACTCAATCAAGTAAATAAAGAGCTTGATAACAATTCTAAGCAACTCACGAAGATAATTTGAAATTCACTCATCACTCAATATGTGTAATGATTAATAAATCACTCATTGCACAGTCTTGATTTATGTTTCTTACCATAGGCTTGTACCAGTATCAAAACAATAGAATAATTCATCAAAGAGGTCTTTTATTCGGGTTGTAACGTTTAGGCTAAGGGTATATAAACTTACGTGCAAAATAATTACACTAAGTCAAAAAGGTAAGGATAAGGCATGAGAATACTTATGAAATTGATTTTAAAGAAAAATAAAATCAAAGTCTAAGTCCCATAGTTGCTAATCTCAAATAAACCACAAACCCAAAAATGACAATAGTTACAATCTTTCTCCTCTTCGAACTTTCACATGTCGATACATCCATTCACCATAAAAATATTCTTCAAACTTAGCACATTGGCTATGATTGTCACCTTATAGATACCATAAAAATAAAAGTCTAAGTCCCATAAAAATATTCTTCAAACTTAAATACGCAACATGCATATTTGATCATAATAAGCAAATGAGTTTACCGACTCCAAACGTTGATCAACTATATGCTTACGTAACAAAACCCCTGCAAGAAAACTGCAAAATATACGAAACAACCAAACAAACACAAACAAAAACATATCTAAACCAAATAAATAGAAAATTAAGTTACGTTATAAATCCTAAGAGAAATAGTGTAAGGTAATAGAAATAGAAATTGAAATTGTTCGACACATAATTGTTTTTAAAACCAACCAAAATTTATGTGATCAAACGTCACCATCAATAACTCACATCGGAATGAATGAACTCGTCCTCGTTTTCCTCTTCATCCTCATCTTCCTCATCAACATCTTCTTCATTGTCCTCGTCCACCACTCGTCTCTTCTTCTTTCCAGCTCTTGATGACGAACCTCCAACATCATAACTCGATCCTCCAGGATTAAAACTTGGTCCACCCACATTAACTCCTGAACTACCATACTCGGGAAGTCTACCGTATGGAGGATATGACTCGGGAAATGGTGAATAACCAGGATAAGGGTAGGGGTAAGGTCCAGGATATGGAGAATATGGTAAAGGGAATGGTGCCAAATGTTGGATCATAGGCATGGAATAATCATAGTTGTAATTATTCCTCATTTGCATTGAATCTCTCCAAACTTCCCTACACTCAATAGCATTTAACTCTCGGTTCCAATCACCCCATCCTGAATCAAAACCACTTTGAGTATTACCCGGAAAACTCCCCATTTGAGGTTGTGATGGCGCTTCCGTATAAGCTCCGGATTGTGCCCCCACACTTGGTTCTGTCCAAGGTCCCAAAGTCTTGTTATTCCTATCCAATGCTCTTCCAAAACTAAAAGCATCCCATATCTCATTCTCCAACCTCACTCTACACTTCCTCAACTCATGATCATTGAAATACCCAAGATTTTTAGCCAACGCGGTCACATAATGACCTCCACAAACATCACTTTGTTTCTTAATCCCTGGTGCTCTCTTAGAAAGATAGTCGGCAATAATCCATGCCACATTCCCATTCTTGTCTTCCTCCAACAACTTCATCACCCATAGGTCCGGTTGACTATATTTGTCTTGACTACCGCTCCTATGCAACAATCCCCAAGAAATCAACTTTTGTAAAACCTTCAACAACGGATTCCTAATCCTAGAAGAATTTCTCCTAAGACAACTTGGATCACCAATTCTATTCCAATAAGCATCAACACCCGTGTATTGATCATTAACTCTAGCCAAACTCACAAAATGTTGTCCAAACAACCTATGATTAACCTCACTCTCCTCATACAAACCAAGGGCAACTGCAAAATTTGCCAAAGATAAAGCATGTTCGCGACCACACAATCTAAACCAAACACAAACATCCCCAAGAACATCATTTACCTTCCTATCAAAGTAGAACATTGAAAAGAACTCCAACACCATTCCTTGTAAACATTCTCACAAATACTAAAAGCTCTTTCCCAAGAATAATCTTCAAACCTATCCCCATCACCAGGATACACATAAATCATAGTCATCATGCTCCTCAATTGATCCTCACATTCATACTCCGCAAGCAATTCCCAATCAATCAACCTAGGCTTAGCAATCTTCCTCTCTTGAAGTTTTGAACGACGTTCCCTATATGCATTCTTCTCATCTTTTTTTTGCACATTAGAAAGCTTGACATTATCATTAGACTCTGGTTTCAAACTGAAAGTGATCCTCTTCCTCTCGTTCCTTTTCAAATACTTATTAACAATCAGATTTCTTTGATTTCGTCCCAATCTTGCAACATTTCCCTGAAAGAAATCTCAAATTATGTTATTATAAAAGTATAAAAACTAATACCAATCAATTTAGAAACTAGAAAACACAATTTCAAAAATGTCAAAAATTATTCCGAGGCGTCCATCCGATCGGTTTGAGGTCCATCCGATCGGATGCAACTTTTGCACATTCCGAACCGATCGGTTGCAACTCGTAACCGATTCGGCTGGAGTTTCTGTATACTTCATTCATCCTCAATCCATCCTAAACGTTTCCTAATCAATCCGAACTTCTTTCTAACTTGTAATCATCCATTCTTGAGTATTTCTAACATCCAAACTCTCCTATCCATGATTCTTAACATTTCCAATCATCAACCTAATGATTCTATCAAAAACCAAGAACATCATCTACAAAAATCTTCCAATTAGTGCTCTAATCAACAATGCAATAACCTAACATCACTAATTATCAATCATGTAACTTTTGGGATTCATCAATTGCAAATAAACTAGCTCTAAAGATTATACCCAATTCAATCCGAAAATTCAATCAATGAATTCTTACTCAAAACTTAACCAATTGATCTAATTCTTTTTGCAATACTTTCTCCTATCATCTAGTCACTTATCCCCAAAATATTACATCTTAATTCAAACTAATTCAAAAATACCCAATTCGTGACCTAATTTTAATCATTCGAATTAAAACCTAATTGAACAAAATTAATGATATAACTTACTTGACTTGATGCCATTGATGATTAATTATCACTCCTGCAACCTTCTAACAACTTCTTATGGTCGAATTTTTAACCCCAATTTTTGGCGGATTGTGTGTATGTGGTTTTCTTGCGTTTTTGAAAATTTTGGTTTATATATTCAATTCCATCCGATCAGTTGTGCATTCATCCTTTCGGTTTGGTACGAAATTGATTTTTCAAAGTTTTTTTTTTTCTACTACTAAGCTTGATACAAGTGCTAGTAGTTCTTATCTTCTCCAAAACTTTAGTATCTTGTATGTATTCCAAACACACTTTGTCTACCAAAAATTTTGGTCTCCTACTTCTACTTCTAACCTTAAGACTAAAACATAACTTAACCTCTAAAAACTAAAAACTTAAACTAAATAAATAAATCAAAAGATAAATAGATAAATATAGATAGATAAATAGATAGTCTCATTCAAAAATGAAATGCATAAAACCTAAAAACATAAAATAAATTGCATGAAATTAAAAATACGAAACAAACAAACTAGCACAAGATGTGCTTTATTCTTATGATCATTCTTCTTCATCCATAGAAATATTCATTCCTAAGAATGTCTTCTCCACGATACTTGTTTGCCAACTTCCTAGTAGTCTTTTGAGTTTTGAAACTTTGTGCAAAATTCCTTCCGCTAGGACATATGATATCAAATTTGCAATGCCAATCACCATCTCCTTCTTCTGTTTTGTAAATGCTATGACCATCGGAACCCCATTCCAAGTTCTTCAATTGGACCGGTAAAGATCCAAGAAAATCTGTCAATTTGTTAAACACAAAAATATTTTTAAATGGATTAAAGAAAGCCTCCATTGCTAGAGCTCTTTCCATTTCATCCTCAATATCAAAGAAACTAGGTGTACATGGGCCAAACTTAGGCCTACCATCTTCATCCCTTCCTACTTCAAAGCAACCAAGGTAATCCTCCTCTTGGTCCTCATCATTATCATCTCCATTACTACCCCCTCTAGGCTTTGGATAGTAAGTATTCTTAAGAACTCCATCATCAATTGTCATGGTACCTCTTCCCATATCTATTATAGCTCCACAAGTTCTTAAGAACGGTCTACCTAACAACAAAGGTAGTTCCTTATCAACCGCAACATCCAACACAAGAAAATCTGCCAAGAATGCTTGATAACCAATTTGAACTCTCACATTTCTTACTTCCCCCATTGCTTTTGCCTTAGAATTATCCGCCATAGTGAGTTTAGAATTGTTAGGTGTAGGGTCTCTTAATCCTAACTTGTGACACAATGGATAAGGCATAATACTCACACTAGAACCCGTATCGGCTAATGCATATAAAGGAGTTGTCCCATTAATTTTAACCGGCGAAAAAAAAAAAAATTTTCCGGGATCATTCATTTTCTTTGGGAGCCCATTCTCAATTATCCTTCTCCCCTCTACTTCATCAAAACTATTATCCTCCAACTTCGATTTTGCCAACATAGCTCCATCTAATTGCTTCCTATACTCCATATAATTCCTCAACACCTCAATGACCAGTTTGTTTTCCATCAATTCACTAATTTTTGCTTCAAGATTCTCCAAGATAGCTTGTTTTTGCTCTTTGGTTAAAGGTTTGCTACTTTTTGGTGAATTTGGTGGTGTTTTGGATGATGATGATGATGATTTGTTTTCTTTTTCTTTTTGGGTGGAGGGTTGGGTTAATTTGTTCAATGGTGTTTTGTTTCGGTTAGCTTTGCCCATCTTACAAACTTCATCCCTTCCTTCCTTCATCAATTCCATTCCTTCACAAACATCAACAAGCATTTCATTCACACTCTTTCCTTCTTCCAAATAACTTATGTTAATTCGTAACTCCCCAAGTGCAAAATCCAATGTACACTTGGTATTCACTAGAAAATCTCTACCAAAGATAACTTCCGGTTCATCGGCATTAGTATATTCCAAAACCACAAAATCAACTTTAAAGATGTGACCATGAATATTCACTCTAACTCCTTTCACTTCCTGTCACAACTCGTAAATTCTGGTCTTTTCCCGAACTTTCAACATTTACTATTCATTGGTTACTATTCATCGATCACTATTCATCATTTTACTATTCATCATTTTTGAGGTCAGTTTGATATTCTGAGAAGCATTTTAAAATTTTACTATTCATAAAACACTATTCACATCCGGAGAAAATTTGTCGTTTATGCGTGAGTTGCGTCATTTCTGTATACGTACGGTTATTTACCTAATAAACGTTATCTTATGAACTATTATTTTGAATAATTGGTCCGACAATCCCAACTATGGTCTTAAGACATTTTTACACTCATTATAATGATACAAAAATTATAAAATTCATTTACCCGTTATTTTGGAAATTTATTTAATTCGTATCGTACGTCTAATATAATTACGACGGTTTTCTTAAAAACTAAACGATAATCATCCAAACATCCAATACTTGTACCCAACATATTTTTACAAATTTTATGACTTTATTATGTCCCGGTTAACTCTGATAAAATTTATTTCTAGCAAACCCGGTACCCGATTATACCTAAACTAACTAATAACAACACAAACTATACTACACTTCCTAATTTAATCACCCAACATCCCCCCCTCTTTCCCTCCTTTGTGAACCGGCCCCCCCCTCCTAGACTTCACAAGCCTAAACCTCACCAACCAAATTAAATGCCCAACTAACAATTGTCTCTAACTATATATTACACCTTTTTCATCCATTTTATCACTAATAATTTAACTAGCTCAAGAAAACTCTCTTCTCTTTTCTCTCTTTTGTGTGGATCGGCCAAGGAAGAACAAACAAGAAGAAACCATGGATTTTTGAAGATCAAGTGTTAATTAGGTCTCATATGTATTTCTAGTTAGGGTTTTGTGATAAAACTCTAGTTTTCTTTACATCATCATCTTCAAAACTCATCCAATCATCAAGTAAGCTTCAAGATCACTTGTTGATCTTTCCATACTTTCATTTTTCTAGTTTCATGTTGTTTATTCAAGGATTTCATGCATATGTTAGTTATACCACTCATTTATATATATATCTAACTTTTGAACTCTAGAAATGGATTATAGTTAGATCCTTGTTAGATCCACTTGATTTATGATGTTTAGGAACCCATGACACCCTAAGAAGGTGTATGGTAAGATTAGACTAGATTTGTGGTGATTGAAAGTGGTTTGGTTGGATTAGAAACTAGATTGGAACACTAGAAATGATTTTTGAAACATTATATATACCTACTGTCACTATTTTGGAAACGTGGGAAACTCAGTGGGTTTGGGGTAACTTTTGGCCAAATATTTAGAAAATACATTCCGAGACGAAACTATGGCCGAAAACGGGGATGAAAACGAGTTAATAACGAAGGAGATACGCTAAAAACGAGTTTAACGACGAAAACTATATTTTCTGAAAACTGCATGCTGTTGGACGATTTTCGTTGGACAAATAGAGGCGTTAGACGTAACCTAGAGGAACCGAGCTATCGAAAATATATTAGTATATACTAAAACAAATCCGTGGATATAAAGAACGAGTAAAATGAGCTTAAAACGACCAAGTTATACATGTTTTAAAAATCGTCAAAACTATATATATATATATAGTCACTACTAGAAAATAATATAACTACGTACTAAATAATATATTTTCTAGATTTCTTATTCAAGGAGTTTATTTTTAACTAACGAAATACGTACGACCCAAGGTTTATTTATGCGACTACTAGACGTTATCTCAAGGTTTTCCAAATTAGGTAATATAACACTAACGTTTTTATATACGATATATTACGACAAGTTTTTATTATTCTAGTTGGACTTATTTTTCTTAAGTATGGAAAATACTTTACTTTGACAATAACAATTATTTCCAAGTTACGAGTGGTATAGGTATCATGTGCATGTGCATTCATTACATCCTTTCATGATCTAAGTAGATCACTATCATTCATATTAGGTTGCGGTTAGAGATCGAACCTCATTTCTGTGTATCCACTTTTGTCATCGTAGCTATCGCACCAGGTGAGTCATAGCCCCACTTTTACTCTTTATACTTGTTTTAACTCTTTGGGGGAGATACATGCTCAACTACTTGCTTACTAGTATAAATACTCAAAACATATTTTCTTGATACTTGAAACATATATACTTGATTGTCTTATACTTGATTATACTTATACTTGATTGTATACATACGTGATTGTGTTATACTTAACTGTGTTATACTTACTTGATACTTGAAACGTTTAAACATTTATACTTTGGGAAATGACACCCAGTAATCATTTATACTTTGGGAAATGACACCCAGTAAACATTTATACTTTGGGAAATGACACCCAGTAATCATTTATACTTTGGGAAATGACACCCAGTAATCATTTATACTTTGGGAAATGACACCCGGTAATCATTTATACTTTGGGAAATGACACCTAGTAATCATTTATACTTTGGGGAATGGCACCCAGTAATCTCATAACTTTGGGAAATGGCACCCAGTAGTCTTCAATCTTTGATCAGTGGCATGTACCCATATCAAATACTCATATGTCTTAATCATACTATATATATTAGCAGTGGGTTGTGAACACACAGGTTACAAGTCTCTTATGGCGGGACTTGTAACTGAGTGGATTTACGATGCCTTTGCTGTGTGATCATTTTTCTATAGACTTTATTTGTTAAACAAACTCTATGAACTCACCAACCTCGTGTTGACACTTTAGCATGTATTTTCAGGTTTTAACTTATGTACGCTATAGGAGGTTTTGGCAGGGCATGGCATGGTCATAGAAGACTCTGATTATTTATATGGGGACCGTTTTAAACTACTTTTAAGGGCCTATTTCCGCACTACTTTTAACAATGTAAATACAATATTTTTGACTTAACTATTTTATTCTAAATGATTGAAGTGAAAACCATTTTTGAACTTGTGTTGTAATACCAATTGAGTTACACCCCAGCTACACGTATGCTTCCGCTGGACCCGATTTTGGGGGTGTGACAGATTGGTATCAGAGCTTTGGCTATAGTGAACTAAGTGTTTTTAAAAACCTAGACTATAGCTACTTTTACTAAAAACTTAACCCTATGACCGTCACGTGCCTGCCTGCCAAGCTGAAGCCTCACTTGTGGTTTGTTGCTGACTTAGGTGATGAGATTTGTGTCTCATTATCTGGTATATTATACTCACTTATTCTAGTTGATTACTATAATTGTCTTTCATATAAGCATGTTCACGTATCATATATGTCACCCTGGTATGTATCTCCTTGCGTAGTTTCATCCTTTGACCTCGAGTTTGGTCACCTGCCTTAGTCTTTCTGAACGTCTTGGTGTTTGTGAAGGACATAGTATTAGTATAACTAGGCTGAGTATTTCAAAATTCATGGAACCTCGGTGGAAGATAGACTGGTCATCTATATTCAACCCGGGATAGTGAGATATAGGCTGACCACCTATGTCTGACTCAGAAGTGAATTTTGCAACACTGAGAATGATTATAATAAAATTCTGTCTAGATTGAATCCTCTACTCAATTTTCCAAATGCTTCATTTATGTGTGTGTATACCCTCGTTGTCAGAACGCTTATACTTTTCATCACCTCGTAAACCGTCGCCTGAAAACACGTCAACTGGTCATTTCATCTCATGAATCTTCACCTTTATAACACTTCGGAGACCAACGTTAACTGAACTTCGGGACGAAGTTCCCTTAAGGGGTAGAGACTGTCACAACTCGTAAATTCTGGTCTTTTCCCGAACTTTCAACATTTAGTATTCATCGGTTACTATTCATCGATCACTATTCATCATTTTACTATTCATCATTTTTGAGGTCAGTTTGATATTCTGAGAAGCGTTTTAAAATTTTACTATTCATAAAACACTATTCACCTCCGGAGAAAATTTGTCGTTTATGCGTGAGTTGCGTCATTTCTGTATACGTACGGTTATTTACCTAATAAACGTTATCTTATGAACTAGTATTTTGAATAATTGGTCCGACAATCCCAACTATGGTCTTAAGACATTTTTACACTCATTATAATGATACAAAAATTATAAAATTCATTTACCCGTTATTTTGGAAATTTATTTAATTCGTATCGTACGTCTAATATAATTACGACGGTTTTCTTAAAAACTAAACGATAATCATCCAAACACCCAATACTTGTACCCAACATATTTTTACAAATTTTATGACTTTATTATGTCCCGGTTAACTCTGATAAAATTTATTTCTAGCAAACCCGGTACCCGATTATACCTAAACTAACTAATAACAACACAAACTATACTACACTTCCTAATTTAATCACCCAACATCCCCCCCTCTTTCCCTCCTTTGTGAACCGGCCCCCCCCCCCTCCTAGACTTCACAAGCCTAAACCTCACCAACCAAATTAAATGCCCAACTAACAATTGTCTCTAACTATATATTACACCTTTTTCATCCATTTTATCACTAATAATTTAACTAGCTCAAGAAAACTCTCTTCTCTTTTCTCTCTTTTGTGTGGATCGGCCAAGGAAGAACAAACAAGAAGAAACCATGGATTTTTGAAGATCAAGTGTTAATTAGGTCTCATATGTATTTCTAGTTAGGGTTTTGTGATAAAACTCTAGTTTTCTTTACATCATCATCTTCAAAACTCATCCAATCATCAAGTAAGCTTCAAGATCACTTGTTGATCTTTCCATACTTTCATTTTTCTAGTTTCATGTTGTTTATTCAAGGATTTCATGCATATGTTAGTTATACCACTCATTTATATATATATCTAACTTTTGAACTCTAGAAATGGATTATAGTTAGATCCTTGTTAGATCCACTTGATTTATGATGTTTAGGAACCCATGACACCCTAAGAAGGTGTATGGTAAGATTAGACTAGATTTGTGGTGATTGAAAGTGGTTTGGTTGGATTAGAAACTAGATTGGAACACTAGAAATGATTTTTGAAACATTATATATACCTACTGTCACTATTTTGGAAACGTGGGAAACTCAGTGGGTTTGGGGTAACTTTTGGCCAAATATTTAGAAAATACATTCCGAGACGGAACTATGGCCGAAAACGGAGATGAAAACGAGTTAATAACGAAGGAGATACGCTAAAAACGAGTTTAACGACGAAAACTATATTTTCTGAAAACTGCATGCTGTTGGACGATTTTCGTTGGACAAATAGAGGCGTTAGACGTAACCTAGAGGAACCGAGCTATCGAAAATATATTAGTATATACTAAAACGAATCCGTGGATATAAAGAACGAGTAAAATGAGCTTAAAACGACCAAGTTATACATGTTTTAAAAATCGTCAAAACTATATATATATATATATATATATATATATATATATATATATATATATATATATATATATATATATATATATATATATATATATATAGTCACTACTAGAAAATAATATAACTACGTACTAAATAATATATTTTCTAGATTTCTTATTCAAGGAGTTTATTTTTAACTAACGAAATACGTACGACCCAAGGTTTATTTATGCGACTACTAGACGTTATCTCAAGGTTTTCCAAATTAGGTAATATAACACTAACGTTTTTATATACGATATATTACGACAAGTTTTTATTATTCTAGTTGGACTTATTTTTCTTAAGTATGGAAAATACTTTACTTTGACAATAACAATTATTTCCAGGTTACGAGTGGTATAGGTATCATGTGCATGTGCATTCATTACATCCTTTCATGATCTAAGTAGATCACTATCATTCATATTAGGTTGCGGTTAGAGATCGAACCTCATTTCTGTGTATCCACTTTTGTCATCGTAGCTATCGCACCAGGTGAGTCATAGCCCCACTTTTACTCTTTATACTTGTTTTAACTCTTTGGGGGAGATACATGCTCAACTACTTGCTTACTAGTATAAATACTCAAAACATATTTTCTTGATACTTGAAACATTTATACTTGATTGTCTTATACTTGATTATACTTATACTTGATTGTATACATACGTGATTGTGTTATACTTAACTGTGTTATACTTACTTGATACTTGAAACGTTTAAACATTTATACTTTGGGAAATGACACCCAGTAATCATTTATACTTTGGGAAATGACACCCAGTAAACATTTATACTTTGGGAAATGACACCCAGTAATCATTTATACTTTGGGAAATGACACCCGGTAATCATTTATACTTTGGGAAATGACACCCAGTAATCATTTATACTTTGGGGAATGGCACCCAGTAATCTCATAACTTTGGGAAATGGCACCCAGTAGTCTTCAATCTTTGATCAGTGGCATGTACCCATATCAAATACTCATATGTCTTAATCATACTATATATATTAGCAGTGGGTTGTGAACACACAGGTTACAAGTCTCTTATGGCGGGACTTGTAACTGAGTGGATTTACGATGCCTTTGCTGTGTGCTCATTTTTCTATAGACTTTATTTGTTAAACAAACTCTATGAACTCACCAACCTCGTGTTGACACTTTAGCATGTATTTTCAGGTTTTAACTTATGTACGCTACAGGAGGTTTTGGCAGGGCATGGCATGGTCATAGAAGACTCTGATTATTTATATGGGGACCGTTTTAAACTACTTTTAAGGGCCTATTTCCGCACTACTTTTAACAATGTAAATACAATATTTTTGACTTAACTATTTTATTCTAAATGATTGAAGTGAAAACCATTTTTGAACTTGTGTTGTAATACCAATTGAGTTACACCCCAGCTACACGTATGCTTCCGCTGGACCCGATTTTGGGGGTGTGACCCTTCCTTTCTTCCATAATTTCCATAATCAAGCCTAACAAAACCAAGCTTGTCAAGCACTTCTTCCGAAATGTAATTGTCTCCATATTCCATATTCAATTCCGCATCCCACGCTTTAACTCCTTCCACCGCACAAGGTGTAGAATACCTCATGTGTGGAGCATCATATTCCTTAAGTGGTGCTCTAGTGAAAACAACAACTTTCCTTTCCTTCTCCTTCTTTGGATAACACATTTCATGTAGCAAATAAGAAACATTATCACTAACAACCTCTTCTCCTTCTAAATCCAACGTAGCTTTCTCCAACATGCTCTCCAACTTTTCCAAGGAATCACCGGAATCCTTGAACATATCTTCCAAATCTTTCAAATTCGCAGAAATCTGACTTAAACTCTCCATTTCAACTTAAGCAATTACTAACTATAACATAACCATCACAAAAACATCCAAATCATTAGTATGAGGGTTAGTTATAATCAAATAACTCTTAATATGAAATAAAAACAGGTAAATTAACTAACTAAAACACTTAGAACTAAAAATAATCTAAAAATTAAAAATGTAAAAAATTTACCGAGACCTCCATCCGATCGGTTTGAACTCCATCCGATCGGATGGCACAATTTTACCTCCTCCAACCGATCGGTTGGAATCCGCAACCGAATCGGTTGGAGTTTTCTGAAAATATTTTTTACTTTTTTTTTTTTTTTATAAAATTAAGATTTAATAAAACAATAATTATGATATTAAAGATATTAAAAACATTAACTAAGGTGTCCTAAAAACTACTAAATCATTAACTAAAATTAAAACTACTAAAAACATTAAAATGACTCATTATGACAACTTATAACTACTAATAACTAATATTAATAATATAATCATTAAAACTAATTAACTAATAACAGAAAAATAAACATTAAATAATAAAAACAGAATCCTAGAAAATTTACCGAGACCACCAACCGATCGGATGGACATCCATCCGATTCGGTTGGTCAAAAACCTTTTTTTTTTCATTTTTTATTTTTATTTTTTTTACTCTAAAAACTTTAAAATTTCACAAATTAAAAACAATTTTATTACTAAAAACTAAGAAAATTAATCAAATCCCCGGCAATGGCGCCAAAAATTTGATGTGCGGTTTATTAGTACAAGTTTTAAAATTTATAAACACGAATTATCCGATTATTATTTAGCACATACGAGCAAGTATACTCGTCCGGTGTAATAAAGGTGGGTAAGTCGAGATCGTCCCAAGGGATTTGGTTGTTTTAGTAATAAGAAAACGTTTGTTAAATAAGGGGTGTCAATCCAAATTTATGTAAAATCTTAATTTAAAAGAAACTCAATAAAAACTAAACATATACTTGTGTATAATTCCTTGATTGGTAATTAGGAGTATTATGACAATTTGAGTATAAAGTTTGGTGTAAAACTTGCTATGATGCGCAACTACAAATGAGTAGTTATACAATCTATGGTGTATGTCATGTTTTAACTACCACTAAGAATTCTATCACCTAAATGACTCCTTTTGGACATATCAAATGAGTATGACAATTCTATAAACACATGGTTGTTTAGAAAATCAATTCTTTTCTTATAAGTTCCTACGAATCCTTTCGGTCCTTTTTCGTGATGAAATCGTCTCAAATCCATTTTAACAAGTAAATAAGATGGTTGTCAAGCATCTTATTCCATACTAATTTGGTGCATTAATATTTTGGAATAAAAACAAGTTGAAATTCCTTTCGGACCTATTTTTCAAGAGATTGTTTTTACCGACAAATTAAGCAAGATTAAATGTTATTTCAACAAACTCATAAATTAGATATGTTTTCATGCATCACCTTTTTCATAAAAGAATATTCCATTAACCAATCACATCATATACACAAGTATATCACAAATTACTCCATAGCAATCATATTAAAGCACAAGTAAATAAGAAAACTTTCATGAAACTCAAAGTAACAATTATTCATTATAAGTATCAAGGTGTACCTAGTGTTGAGAATTACAATGAATAAACTTGTGGAACTTTAGCAACCACACTCCTCTAATTGCTCACTAACATAAGTAAACAACTCCACTGTAACACTCCCAAAATACCGCAGCGGAAGACTGTGTCACAGGAGTGCTACTTCATAATACAAAGTACAAGTTATAGAAAACGAACTCTAAATGAGACGTTTTGAAAAGTTACCATTCGATTAATGAATTCAAAGTTACCAACATGAGATTTCAAAGTATGATACATAAATGTATACAAAATGTTTGAATGGTAAATGATAAAAGCGTAAGTCTTCAGAATATGCAGCTTGACTCTAAGTTCCACGCACTAGCTATCGCCTTATAGACCTGAGATAACATGCTAAAGTGTCAACACAATGGTTGGTGAGTTCATAGAGTTTGTCTTAAAACAGTTGAAAAAGCCTTAAAGAATGATCACACAGCAAAGGCATCGTGAATCCACTCAGTTACAAGTCCCGCCATAAGAGACTTGTAACCTGTGTGTTCACAACCCACTGCTACAAATATAGTATAATAAAGAAATGTATAAGTTCATCAAGACAATTTAAGCAATTAGAAGCGAGTCTATACTTCATCTCCGAAGACCTCACTTTGGGAGCCAATTCCTAAGGACAACTGGGAGTCAATTCCCAAAGACAACTGGGAGCCACTTCCCAAAGACAACTGGGAGTCAATTCCCAAAGACAACTTCTAGTCAATAAATAGAATAACGCAATTAAGTATAACGCAGTCATGTATGTAAGCAATCAAGTATAACACAATCAAGTATAGACGTTTTGAGTATTTGTACAAGTAAACAAGTAGTTGAGCATGTATCCCCCCCCAATAGTTAAAACAAGTACGAAAAGAGTAGGGGCTATGACTCACCTTAAGTCTATGTAATGAGAAATGAAAGTGGTAGTCGAATCGCGAAAGTCTCTAAGAGCAGCCTATAATAGAACGTTGCGACTTAGATTTGGAGTAACGTCTAAGAATACGACGAATTGCCTATATATGTCTTGCATAATGTTCATGATGTAGTACTTAGTATATAGTGTAAGTCTTTGAATATAAATGGTCTATGAAACATGTATAGGTTGTAAATCTCTTACTACCGTTCGGGCCGACATAATTCAGAAGTCATGGAGTAAACGTTCGAGGAGCCAGGACACTTTAACTCGTAAATCCACAACTCATCTCGACGGCTTACTCAATGAACTCCTCACATGAGGCTCCCTACTATTGTAGTATTTGATAACATATATATATGTATAAGCTTTGATCTTTAAAAGTTATATGGTCTTTAGCCGTGGCTTTGCCGTGACCTTGGTCATTGTTACCATGGTCTTAAGACTCAACCTTGGCTTTAGCCATGGTTGTGGTCTTGGCTTTAGGTCATTAGACCTCTTGGTCTCATCTAAATATAATCACTATATAGTAACTTTGGTCTAAAAATGGGCTGTTAAGAATTTGAAGAAAATATCACTCGGAAAGCCTTTTCAGGGCTCGAGCTTCTTTATTTCTGAACGAAAACGTCGTTCCGGACAACTTTCGTGTTTTAACTTTTTGATGAATCGGACCAGAAGTGGGACTTTCAAATTGGCAGAATGCAAACAGGAGGTTATGGGCAGTTTCGGCGTTTTGGTGTCGCTAACTTCTTATGGTCATAACTTTTGACTCGTGTACTCGTTTTGGGTGATTCAAATTGCTATGTTTTCCTTGTTAAGTCCTATTTAACATTAAGTAAGTGTCAAATATCAAAGTTATACTATTGTGGTCGTGGTTTTCCATAAAAATCACTAGTTTGCTTGTTTACTTGTCATAAGTTAACATATGTATACCAATACTTGTTTTATCCATTTTTAAACATCATGAACACAATACAAAGACCATATATAGCATGAAAGAAACATAATAAGCATGAAATGATATTGAGCAAGAAAGTGTATAAGGGTTTGCTTACAACTTTTGGCTTTCTAAAGAAAGAAAGTCAAGTATAGAACTAGGACACTAAACCAAAGCTTGTAAACCCTTCACCATAACTCTTGTAACCATTGATAGACTTGATATAGACCTTGTGAAAACCCATTAACTTCAGCCCTAGTAACCTTGTGTAGCTCCTAATTCAACCATGGAATCACCAAACAAACTTAAGAACTAGGTAGAGAATACTAAGACCTCGAACTTTGTAGTGTAACTTGTATATTGAAGATCAAAGGATCATGGTGCTAGGTACTTATGTTGTGGCGTTTTTGTTGATGAAGAATGGAAGAGATTAGCTTGCTATTTATACTAAGAATGAGGAGGTTAGGAAGGTGGCTAGGAAACTACATAAACTTGGAGACAAAGTTGTAATTAAAAATGATCTAATGGCTAAAGTCATGAGATGATGCCACAAGTGTGAATGCCCCCCCTAGTGGCGGTTTGAAGAACTTGGAGAACAAGTTGTGGACTTTTGATGGTATTATCCTAAGTATGTAGCTAGTTTTGACTCCGTAAATCGCTAACCGTAAATGATTAAGCCTCAAAACGTAAAACCGGGTATCCTAAAAATATGAAACTTGAAAGTACGGTCAAACATGTCAATATACTCCATAATAAAATATAAAATGAGTGGTAGGTTCTATCGGGTGCGAAAACCCTGCTAAAAACTGGAAACACGGGTCTAAAACGCGCAATTCGCGTAAAACGCTGAACTGAAAAACGTAAAATTCCGAAACTTTTGGAATTGTCTTAAAATGAGAGAAAATCATATTTCTATTGTTTATAATGTTTTATGGACATATCGGGATGCTAGAAGGACGTTTAAACCTAAAAGTAAATCTCGGACACGGCTTTGTGATTTTTGCAGAAATGATCCGACGAGCGTCAAACTCTCGGATTATCATTAAAATAGTTTAACTTACGAGAATATGAAATAAAAATTTCTGAGATGAATAGTGAAAAGTGAATAGTAAAAGTGAATAGTAAAAAGTGAATAGTAAAAAGTGAATAGTGAAATTTTCGGGAATAAAAGTTAACCTGAAATTGCGAATTGTTACAGTCTCTACCCCTTAAGGAGAACTTCGCCCCGAAGTTCTGTTGATGTTAACTACTTACGGTGTGTCTAAGAGAATTCGGGATCTCTAATATAGTGGTGTTTACTCTGATTCGTCTAAGATTCTGGTTAAGGAGTTGTATCGGCTACAATTAAGCCCACTTATTTATAACACATTACTTACATAAAGAAGCGTCCAAATTTATGTAAGTAAGGTCTCATAAACTTATGGTTCGGTGATTTACAATTTCTTTATTTAACTGAAGAGGCGTCCCAATCCATTTAAATAAGGAGATTCTAAATCATCCTACTTAAGAATTTCCGACACAAAATCCGCCTTCTGAGGCCGATAGTAAGATAATCAAGTCATCAAATCCCTAAAGCTAAGCAATAATATTATTTAACTCAAATCTTGTGTCTAATCAAACAAGAACTGTCACAAGATCAAGTTAACTAATTAGTTATTACTGAGCTCCATGTTTTTAATGACTCGACGAATCTCTGGGGCTCCTTATAATACTAAAGTCACATCATCTAACAGCGTGGAACTAAGCAAACGTCTAACCAAAAAGCACATGTGTATGTATTGTGTGTAAGGCAAATAAAGAGGAAGGTCCCAACGTATATAGCAGTTATAGTCTAGGCACTAAATGCAACCTAGTTCTCTATAACCAAGGCTCTGGTACCAATCTGTAACACTCCCAAAATACCGCAGCGGAAGACTGTGTCACAGGAGTGCTACTTCATAATACAAAGTACAAGTTATAGAAAACGAACTCTAAATGAGACGTTTTGAAAAGTTACCATTCGATTAATGAATTCAAAGTTACCAACATGAGATTTCAAAGTATGATACATAAATGTATACAAAATGTTTGAATGGTAAATGATAAAAGCGTAAGTCTTCAGAATATGCAGCTTGACTCTAAGTTCCACGCACTAGCTATCGCCTTATAGACCTGAGATAACATGCTAAAGTGTCAACACAATGGTTGGTGAGTTCATAGAGTTTGTCTTAAAACAGTTGAAAAAGCCTTAAAGAATGATCACACAGCAAAGGCATCGTGAATCCACTCAGTTACAAGTCCCGCCATAAGAGACTTGTAACCTGTGTGTTCACAACCCACTGCTACAAATATAGTATAATAAAGACATGTATAAGTTCATCAAGACAATTTAAGCAATTAGAAGCGAGTCTATACTTCATCTCCGAAGACCTCACTTTGGGAGCCAATTCCCAAGGACAACTGGGAGTCAATTCCCAAAGACAACTGGGAGCCACTTCCCAAAGACAACTGGGAGTCAATTCCCAAAGACAACTTCTAGTCAATAAATAGAATAACGCAATTAAGTATAACGCAGTCATGTATGTAAGCAATCAAGTATAACACAGTCAAGTATAGACGTTTTGAGTATTTGTACAAGTAAACAAGTAGTTGAGCATGTATCCCCCCCCAATAGTTAAAACAAGTATGAAAAGAGTAGGGGCTATGACTCACCTTAAGTCTATGTAATGAGAAATGAAAGTGATAGTCGAATCGCGAAAGTCTCTAAGAGCAGCCTATAATAGAACGTTGCGACTTAGGTTTGGAGTAACGTCTAAGAAAATGACGAATTGCCTATATATGTCTTGCATAATGTTCATGATGTAGTACTTAGTATATAGTGTAAGTCTTTGAATATAAATAGTCTATGAAACATGTATAGGTTGTAAATCTCTTACTACCGTTCGGGCCGACATAATTCAGAAGTCATGGAGTAAACGTTCGAGGAGCCAGGACACTTTAACTCGTAAATCCACAACTCATCTCGACGGCTTACTCAATGAACTCCTCACATGAGGCTCCCTACTATTGTAGTATTTGATAACATATATATATGTATAAGCTTTGATCTTTAAAAGTTATATGGTCTTTAGCCGTGGCTTTGCCGTGACCTTGGTCATTGTTACCATGGTCTTAAGACTCAACCTTGGCTTTAGCCATGGTTGTGGTCTTGGCTTTAGGTCATTAGACCTCTTGGTCTCATCTAAATATAATCACTATATAGTAACTTTGGTCTAAAAATGGGCTGTTAAGAATTTGAAGAAAATATCACTCGGAAAGCCTTTTCAGGGCTCGAGCTTCTTTATTTCTGAACGAAAACGTCGTTCCGGACAACTTTCGTGTTTTAACTTTTTGATGAATCGGACCAGAAGTGGGACTTTCAAATTGGCAGAATGCAAACAGGAGGTTATGGGCAGTTTCGGCGTTTTGGTGTCGCTAACTTCTTATGGTCATAACTTTTGACTCGTGTACTCGTTTTGGGTGATTCAAATTGCTATGTTTTCCTTGTTAAGTCCTATTTAACATTAAGTAAGTGTCAAATATCAAAGTTATACTATTGTGGTCGTGGTTTTCCATAAAAATCACTAGTTTGCTTGTTTACTTGTCATAAGTTAACATATGTATACCAATACTTGTTTTATCCATTTTTAAACATCATGAACACAATACAAAGACCATATATAGCATGAAAGAAACATAATAAGCATGAAATGATATTGAGCAAGAAAGTGTATAAGGGTTTGCTTACAACTTTTGGCTTTCTAAAGAAAGGAAGTCAAGTATAGAACTAGGACACTAAACCTAAGCTTGTAAACCCTTCACCATAACTCTTGTAACCATTGATAGACTTGATATAGACCTTGTGAAAACCCATTAACTTCAGCCCTAGTAACCTTGTGTAGCTCCTAATTCAACCATGGAATCACCAAACAAACTTAAGAACTAGGTAGAGAATACTAAGACCTCGAACTTTGTAGTGTAACTTGTATATTGAAGATCAAAGGATCATGGTGCTAGGTACTTATGTTGTGGCGTTTTTGTTGATGAAGAATGGAAGAGATTAGCTTGCTATTTATACTAAGAATGAGGAGGTTAGGAAGGTGGCTAGGAAACTACATAAACTTGGAGACAAAGTTGTAATTAAAAATGATCTAATGGCTAAAGTCATGAGATGATGCCACAAGTGTGAATGCCCCCCCTAGTGGCGGTTTGAAGAACTTGGAGAACAAGTTGTGGACTTTTGATGGTATTATCCTAAGTATGTAGCTAGTTTTGACTCCGTAAATCGCTAACCGTAAATGATTAAGCCTCAAAACGTAAAACCGGGTATCCTAAAAATATGAAACTTGAAAGTACGGTCAAACATGTCAATATACTCCATAATAAAATATAAAATGAGTGGTAGGTTCTATCGGGTGCGAAAACCCTGCTAAAAACTGGAAACACGGGTCTAAAACGCGCAATTCGCGTAAAACGCTGAACTGAAAAACGTAAAATTCCAAAACTTTTGGAATTGTCCTAAAATGAGAGAAAATCATATTTCTATTGTTTATAATGTTTTATGGACATATCGGGATGCTAGAAGGACGTTTAAACCTAAAAGTAAATCTCGGACACGGCTTTGTGATTTTTGCAGAAATGATCCGACGAGCGTCAAACTCTCGGATTATCATTAAAATAGTTTAACTTACGAGAATATGAAATAAAAATTTCTGAGATGAATAGTGAAAAGTGAATAGTAAAAGTGAATAGTAAAAAGTGAATAGTGAAATTTCCGGGAATAAAAGTTAACCTGAAATTGCGAATTGTTACATCCACACTCGAACCAATGCTTGAGACTTTAACTTAACACGTTCTGGACGTTTTTACAACACTTAGTAAACTTTCAGGTAATATAAGATAAACTAACAAGATTTGGTGTAATACTAAGTTAGATATTTGTGGTACAAGTAACTCTAGACCCTAAGTAGTCCATTATATAGCATAATGACACTTATCCTTCAAGTAAAAACGTCCCTCAATAGTTAATAAGCAGAAATGATCAGCCACACATGATTATGGGGAGTAAATACGTCCATAAATGCAAATTTGTAACTTTAGTCAACCCCATCCGATCGGATGGTCATTCTTTTGGCAAGTTTCCAGCCGAATCGGATGCGATTTGCATCCGATCGGTTTGAAGCTGTCTGAACATTCTTTTTTTGTCTTTTCTTTGTCGTTTTACGTTGCATGCATTATTTTTCTTCGTGGCATGACTTTGTCCATTAGAACTTGATATTTCCTTGATAATTTCGTGTAGAAAACTTGTCTTTATCAAATCCTTTTGTCCATGCGACGTTTCTTTCTTCATTGATCTTTCTTTAAACTCTCCAAAAATACATGTCCACTTCATTTCTTTATTTTTTAATCATTTTTACTTGCTTTTGGCTATATTTGCATGTATAAACATTTTCCCATGATTAAGTAACAAATATATACAAATATGACCAATTTCCACACATAAAACAAACAATAACGCGACTAAAAACATGTTAATTTTGAGCGTTATCAGTGGACGAGACTTATGATCATGATGATCCCGTGCTTGATATTTTACCTACCCAACCCACCCATGATTTTGATGTTTATGCTTTTACCATCCGGGTGTTTTACCCGTTCTTCACTTATCCCATAATTTCTTCACTTTTCCACTCCACCGGGAGTGAGGATACCGTCTTTGACCCTGGTATCTCCGTTTTTTATGCCTGGTGTCCGTTCCATCTGCTCTTCCCAAGGACGAATTAATTCGGGGATTGGGTCAAGCTCATGTGATTCGGTGAACAAAAACAAGCGCTTCGTGAGAGGCACCCCATGCTTATCCATTTCATTTTCTTTATTTTCTATTTTCTTAAGTAACGTGACGTGAGGGGGGCGACCCTTTCCAAACTCATGTTTTCGTGGTTGTTTGTGAATGTTCAGGAATTTCCCCGAAGTTTGAGGACTCTAGTGCTCATGGTTTGTCGTTCTCTCCACTCGAGTCTCATTCTTCGCTGCTCTTTCGGAAATTCACCATATCCAAAATCTTATCAACTAACGTTTATCTCTTGGTATACTTAATAAACGGCCTTAGATATTACGTAGACTACTCGTACCCTTGAAGACATTGAGGACAATGTTTCACTTTAGTCTGGGGAGGGGGGGGGGGGGTGAAGCTTCGATTCGATTTGACCTGTTACCTTCATCTGAGCTGTTAACTTACACAACTCCGTTTTCCACCAAAAATTTTAAATTTTTGTCACCTCTTCAAAAAAAATAAAAATAAAAAAACGATATGATATATGAAGTACTAATAAGATTTGACACCTTGTTTTGACTTTCCTATCGGCGAGAGTAGAAATAAATGTTTCGACTTGACCGGGCGTGTTGAGCCCTAGCTTGTAAGGAATTATTGAAGATACTACTGATTGATACTGCTGACAGGTTCCTATGGAAGGCTTAGTGACTTTCTGCTGATGACTGGTTTCTGCGGACATATAGAGATCCTACGGATAGAGTTTAACCATGGATAGAACTTATGTATTTTAGGACAAGATATGTAGAATATCTTTTATTAGTTTATCATTATTTGTTTCTTGTAAGAAAGGCTAGTGTTTCCACTAGTATATAAGGAACCCTAGGTCATTGTAATATGGACGAGTTTAATTAACATTATTAGTAAAAGTTTATCGATCCATAGAGGATCAAGTTTAGTATAAGTTTGTTTTTATATTCCGCAATAATTACAAGCTCACAGAGATTATCTAACTTAGTCTTACTAGTGATTACATTAGTTGGCTAACGATCTATTGGCTCGTGATCTATCAAGAAGTATATCTCAACAAGTGGTATCAGAGCCACGAGATACTTTCTGTAAACTCAACACAATCGCATAACTTTTCAATCTGTACCAATGGGAGACAAACCAGGCAGTGATGTTGCTCTCTCAGAAGCAGGCTCTCTTACTCAATAACTACAACAGGTGGCCTTCTCCAACAGCAATGCCAAACTTCCTTTTCTTTGGAAGGATGAGTATGAGATCTGGGCCATGAAGATGCAGAACTGGATTGCAAGTGTTGACTATAACCTCTGGAATGTTATACTCAATGGCTGTCGTCCTAAAAAGCAAAGTGTAGATGCTAATGGTAAAGTTACAATTTTGGAACCTGTTTCTGCTGAAGAAATTCTTGCTATACAAAGGGAGGACAAAGCAAGAACCATATTGCTGCAGGCAATCCCTGATGACCACATGGGAGATTTTCATTCCATGACTGATCCAAGAGAAATCTGGTGGGCCATAAAAGCCAGATTTGGTGGGAATGAAGAATCAAAGAGGATGAGAAAGAGTATGTTGAAGCAAGAATTCCAAGAATTCAAGATTACTGAAGAGGAAGGTCTACACAAAGGTTATGACAGGTTTCAGAAGATTCTGAGTCACTTGAATCAGCTGCTAGCCAGACCTGACAATGAGGAGTTGAACTCCAGGTTTCTAAGAGCCTTGCCTCCCTCATGGTCACAGGTGAGTATATCATTGAAAACCAAAGGTGGCTTGGACTACCTCAGTTTTGATGACTTGTACAACAAGCTCAGAGCTTTGGAAGGTGACACAAAGGGATTCTCTCCATATTCAGCTACTCCTTCACAATCTGCATTTGTCAGTTCTAACTCAAACTACATGCCACATACCTACTCAAGTCCATCCACTCCAAGCCAAAGTCTTCCAATTACCACATTGTCCTTTTCAAGTGCTAATCCAATAACTCATCTAAAGATTAGTAATGTGATGGAAGATGTACTTCATTCATTTGTTGCAGAAGTTGATAAACAACAACAAATAGCTTAAGAAGATTTTGAGCAGATTGATGAACTTGCTTTAGAAGAGTTGGACTTAAAGTGGCAAATGGCTATTCTCTCTCTCAAGGTTAGAAGATTTGAGCAAAAGGTTGGTAAAAAGCTCAATGTTGATGGAAGAGATGCAGCTAGGTTTGACAGAAGGAAAGTAAAGTGCTATGCTTGTGGAGAAATTGGCCATTTTACAAGAGAGTGCACAACCAGAAGGGTGAAGCCAGTACCAAGTATTCAGCATACAAGAAGAAAGAAGCGGAGGCTGGAGAATCAAAGGCCTTGATCACTACTATAGATACTAGTGTTGACGGGAATGAGCATGAAGATGCTACAAGCAGCTCTCCTCAAATCTCTTGCATGGCTAGTTGTGATGATAACTTTGGTCTCATGGGAATCTTTCCTCAGGTATCTATTTGTATTTGTGATTGTGATTCTAAATATACAACTCTAAAAGAAGCTTATGATGATTTGAAACCAAAATATAATGCTTGTTTTATTGAAGCTGCAACTTATAAAGAAGCTTTTAAAACTTTAGAACAACAAAAGGTGTGGTTTCAACAGAATCAATTGGCATATGAAGAAAAGATTAGAGTTTTAAGTAGAGATTTAGAATGTGCTAGCAATGAATTAAAGTTTTCTGAAAAAGAAAAAGCTAGGATTGAGTCTGAGAAAAGTGTTTTGCAAGAGAAACTAGATAAAGAAGTAGCTTTACATAAAAATTGGTTAATTTCAGGAGATAATTTAGCTAGTTGTCTTTATGGTAGTCAAGCTGTAAACTCTGGGATAGGTTTAGGGTTTAAAAAATATGTTGGCTTAGAAGCAAGGAATGATGTGGGTAAATCTATACCAGCAGGCTTAGCAAATTATGTTAAAGAAGAAATTTGCATGCTGTACCAGGACCCATCAAAGGTGTATTTATGCCTACTACCAAAACCTCTAACTTTGATGGTTCACACCATCTCTTTGGCAAAAAGTCTAAAGACTTGCCAAATAAGTCTGAAGACTCACCAACCATAGGAATCCCTAAGCCCACATCCCATAAGGTTGACTTACCAGAATCAAAGGAAACCACTGGCATTAGGATCAATGATTCCCCTGACACTAGAAGTATATCTAGTAATGATTCTAACACTTATGTCTCTTGTTCTTCCAGGGACAAGCCCTTAGAGACCTCTAGTTATGCCAGCTGTGATTCCAAGACCAAGTCAGACTCACCCAAGTCCTCAATAAAGAATTCTGACAAGTCATCTTACAAGTCTATGGACTCTGAAGTTGCTGCTGATGAAGTTCTTTCTAAGACAGCCTCTTCTAAAGACTTGTTATTTACTTCTTATGAAAACAATTACTTTCAGTGTTTACAAAACAATTCTATTTCTGGTGTTTCTTTGAATAATTCTATGTTTAATCAGACATCTTTTGGATTTAATAAATCTTCTAAGAAGAAGAAGTGTTTTGTTTGTGGTAGCAAATTGCATTTAATTAAGGATTGTGATTTCCATGAGAAGAGGATGGGTGTTTCTGTTGTTAATAGACAAAAGTGGACTAAAACCTGTACCAAACCCTCATTAGTTCCACAGGCAAAGTATAATGTCAGCAGAATGTATTTCACTCCTGCTGATTGGACTGTTCCTTCTGATAGGTCTGTTTTTCATAATAGATATATAAATACCAATAGAAAAAGATATGGGTCACAACCATTTTATGGTATTAATCATTGGTATGAATATACTGACCAAATGTTTATGGGAAGGGGTAATTGAGATTCTGCTGACAAGTCCTCAGCAGATTGTTCTTGGACATACAAAAGACCATTTAACTACAGGGACTCCAGGAACAATTGTGGATCTAACTCATCTTCTTGGGTTCATCATAATGATCCACAGGGCAGGCTCAAGTCTTTCATGACTTAAGTCTCTTAACATATTTTTTGTTGTTGTATATTAACTTTCTTTGTTGTAGGAACATCCTCTTCTTAATAAAGACTTAGGTATTGTTGATAGTGGCTGTTCAAGAAACATGTCTAGAAATCAAGAGAAGCTACATGACTTTGTACCAACTAATGGTGGCATAGTGAGGTTTGGAAGTGGAGTAGGAAGGATCACTGGCAAAGGAACCATTAGAACTCCAAAGGTGGATTTTGAGAATGTCTACTATGTGAAGGAGCTTCAAGGATTCAATTTGTTCTCAGTCTCACAAATTTGTGACAAAAAGCTTCCTGTGCTCTTCACTGAAGAAGGTTGTTTCATTCTTTCAACTGAGTTCAAAATACCTGATGACAATCATGTATTGCTAAAGGCTCCAAGAAATCATAATATGTACACATTTGACTTGAATGATGTCAAGCCAGAAGGTGATCTAACATGCTTAGTGGCTAAAGCATCCTTGGATGAATCTACTAAATGGCATAGGAGGATGTACACATTTGAATTGAATGATGTCAAGCCAGAAGGTGATCTAACATGCTTAGTGGCTAAAGCATCCTTGGATGAATCTACTAAATGGCATAGGAGGATGGCACATGTTAATTTTAAGGTCATCAACAAACTTGCTAAAGATGGACTTGTTCATGGACTTCCTTCCAAGATCTTCACCAATGAGCATAATTGTGTGGCTTGTAACAAGGTTAAGCAACACAAGGCTTCTTATAAAGCCATTACTGTAGTGAGCACAATCTCAGAACCATTGCAACTGCTTCACATGGATCTTTTTGGTCCAACATCCATCAGGAGTATTGATCATAAGTACTTCTGTTTGGTGATCACTGATGCTTTCAGCAGATTCAGCTGGACATTTTTCTCGGTGACTAAAGATCAAACCTTTCAGGCACTCAAAGAATTTATGGCTCTAGTTGAAAACCAACTTAACAAGATGATTAAAGGTATAAGGTGTGACAATGGGACAGAGTTCAAAAATGCTAATCTCATTGAGCTTTGTGGTTTAAAGGGTATTAAAAGAGACTATAGCACTCCTAGGACTCCACAACAAAATGGAGTTGCTGAAAGGAAGAATACAACCCTTATAGAGGCTGCAAGATCTATGCTTGCTGACTCTAAACTTCCCACCATGTTTTGGACTGAAGCAGTTGGCACTGCCTGTTATGTATTGAATAGGGTGTTGATTACTAGACCTCACAATAAGACACCGTATGAGCTATTGACAGGGAAGAAGCCTACCATTGAACACTTGAAACCTTTTGGTTGTCAGGTGACCATTCTTAACACAAGTGATCACTTAGGCAAATTTGAAGCAAAAGCTGCTGAAGGGTATATTGTTGGTTACTCAGCTCATAGCAAGGCTTACAGGGTATATAACTTGGCTGCAAAGAAGATAGAAGAGACTCTTAACCTGAAATTTCTGGAGGAGAATGTCAATGTTCAGGGAAAAGGTCATGAATGGTATTTTCACCTTGATTATCTTACAGATTATCTGGGGTATGCTAGACACAAAACTAACCCCTCTGCAGGTATACAAGTGTTATCTTCTAACAATGCAGGTACCCTACAGGATGATTCAGACAGTGATTCAGAATGTGAAGAACCCACTATTGTTGTAACTACTCTACCAATTCAAATAGCAGATCCTCCTAACAAAGAAGCCTCTGATGCCAAATCTGCTGATGATGTGGAAAATTCAACCTATGCAGAAGATCTTGCTAGACTCAAAAAGCAAGAACATGCAGCTGCTGAGGAAGCTAAAAGACTTGGTCTTGAATTTGCTCAAGACACTGAAGCCCTCTTAAAACAAGCTGCTGTTGAAGAAAGCAGAAAACCTAGTTCTGCTGATGCATCAACTGATGCAGCTGTTGATTCTGCTGATAAAGATTCTGCTGAAGGCATTTCTGCTGCAGTTCCTGTTTCCACTGAAGCTTCCACAAGTTTAGATGAACCTTATGGCAGGTTTTCAACTCCCTCAGATCTTGCTAATGTTGAGCAAAGTGATGGCATTTTTCAATCAGCTTCTTATGATGAAGACTTTGCTCCTACTTTAACCAATCTTGATACCTCCATTGATGTTAATCCTATTGCAACTAAAAGGATCAACACCATTCATCCACAAGATAATATACTTGGTGATCCAAATGCTATGGTACTCACCAGGAGTGCCATTAAGAATACCAAGTTTGGGCAATGTGCATTTTTGACTTATGTGTCCACTCAGAAGAGAGACAATCACACAGATCAGAAGCATTGTTTGTTTGCTTGTTTCTTGTCCCAAGTTGAACCAACAAGCATTAAACAGGCTTTGAGTGAGCCTAGCTGGGTTGAAGCTATGCAGGAAGAGATGCAACAATTCAAGAATCAAGATGTTTGGGTCCTTGTTGATCTTCCAGTAGGGAAAATTGCAATTGGGACCAAGTGGATCTTAAAATGCAAGAGGGATGCCAGAGGTATTGTGGTCAGAAATAAAGCAAGATTGGTGGCTCAAGGTTTTAGACAAGAAGAAGGGATTGACTACACTGAGGTCTTTGCACCAGTTGCTAGGGTTGAGGCAATTCGACTGTTTTTAGCCTTTGCCTCATATATGGGGTTTAAGGTCTATCAGATGGATGTCAAGAGTGCCTTCCTCTATGGAAAAATTGAAGAGGAAGTATATGTTACTCAACCACAGGGCTTTGAAGACCCCCATCATCCCAAGAAGGTGTATAAAGTTGTCAAGGCACTTTATGGACATCACAAAGCACCAAGAGCATGGTATGCTAGACTGTCTACATTTCTTTTGGAGCATGGCTACAGAAGAGGGGCTATTGACAAGACCCTCTTTATTAAGAAAAACTCCAGGGACATTATTCTAGTACAGGTATATGTGGATGACATTATCTTTGGAACCACAAAGGAGGCATGGTGCAGGGAATTTGAAGATTTGATGAAAGGTGAATTTCAAATGAGTGCAATGGGGGAGTTAACCTTCTTTCTAGGGCTGCAAGTCAAACAACAACCTGAAGGGATCTTTATTCATTAGGAGAAGTATGTTAAAGATATTTTGAAAAAGTTTGACTTTGAACTTTTGAGGACTGCTACCACTCCATATGAACCACCCAAGCTTAAAAATCCAAATGAGCAAGATGAGGCTGTGAATGTTCATCTTTATAGGTCCATGATTGGATCACTCATGTATCTAACAGCTTCTAGGCCTGATATTACCTTTGCTGTCAGTGCTTGCTCAAGACATCAAGTCACTCCACTGACTTCCCATCTCAATGCAGTGAAGAAAATTTTCAAGTACATCAAGGGCCAACCTAAATTAGGTCTTTGGTACCCAAGGGATTCACCATTTGTGTTGGAGGCTTACAGTGATAGTGACTATGCTGGAGCTAATTTGGATAGGATGTCCACAACAGGAGGTTGTCAATTTCTTGGTAGAAGACTCATCTCTTGGCAGTGCAAGAAACAGACCATAGTGGCTACTTCTACTACTGAAGCAGAATATGTTGCTGCTGCCAATTGCTGTGGCCAGGTACTTTGGATTCAAAATCAGATGTTGGATTATGGGTTTAACTTTATGAACACTAAAATCTACATTGATAATCAAAGTACTATTTCTATTGTTAAAAATCCTGTTTTTCATCAGAGAACTAAACATATAGAAATTAGGCACCATTTTATAAGAGATGCAAATGAGAAGCATCTAATTCAAGTGCTTAAAATTCATACTGATGATAATGTGGCTGATTTGTTGACAAAAGCTTTTGATGGACCTAGGTTTAATCACCTAGTTGTCAACATTGGGATGGTTAACCCTTGAATGCTATGTTTGAGGGGAGGCATAAGCCTCAGGGGAGGCATATGCCTCAGGGGAGGATTGTACATGTTGTATTTATGTAGATTATTATGTTTACTAACTTTCTTCTGCAGGTTATTACTAATCTTGTATATTGTTTTGGTTGTTCTTTTGTGTTTTGTGTTTTGTTTGAATGTTTGATCTCAGGTCATGTTCCTGCTATAACACCCCCATTTTAGGAATGCAGCGGAATACAACATGAGGTGCTATTTGGTCACATAGTACAAGTATAATAAACAACTTTAAAACAAAGTCGTTTTTAAAACTTCACATTCGATAATTTATCAGAGTTAACAAAGGTCCCAAAAGTTTATCACGACATAAGTGTCCAAAAACAACATGAGTTTAGAAAACATAAGTTTTAAAAGTTAAGATTTTAATCGAATGTGATTTTAAAACATGGGCCGTCCTTGTCGATATCCATTTCTTGCGCCGCCCATCCAAGCTGAAGTAACTTACGGACCTGAGATAAACACGCTAAAAGTCAACATAACGTTGAGTGAATTCATAGAGTTTAATAAGTAAGCAGTTGAATACAAGTAATTCAAATTTAAAATACGATGAGCTACGTTGTTATACGCCCATAATTAAGATGACATGTAACAAATACAAGTCGGGAAATAAGATTTATAGCATTGAGCTCATGAAACCGAACCTTGACCTAGATTAATAGTGCCCCGAAAAGCTAAGATTTGCCATTTACCACGTAATCTCTCAATATTATGTGACCGTTGATGTATGAGCGCTACTCACCCGGTCAGGCCCGCCAAGCCAAATATGCATATTCATAATACTAGCGTTTCCTACGGAATTAACGGTTCATGATGGGGACTTAAATTGGCAAGAAATACTCAATGTCTATAATCATGTAATCGGGTCAAGCATACCAAAAGCTACTTGTATTCAGTTTGTAAAACGAGCATGTATCCCCCTCGCGAGGTTTATAAAACATTTAAATGAGTAAAGGCAAGGCTATGAACTCACCGAGAGTAGAGTGAACCATCAAATGAAGTAGCGAGGAATAAACCGCAAGTATCATACGAGACACCTAGATATATACGAGTTTCTTAGTTTCTAAAATAATGATGCAATAATATCTATATGTTATATAGGTTATAATCTCAATTATGCTTGGTACATAATATCTAAATAATCATCAAACTTAATTTGGCATTATAAAGTGACTACAAGTGTGAAATATATACTTTTACAAAACTTCAAGTATTAATTCTTTATTAGTTCATAAGTCCAAAATAAGTCCAAAAAGGTTCAAGTTAAGTCCAAGGGTTCAATTTTAGTCAAAAGGTTCAATTTTAGTCTAAAGGTTCAAAATATATTAAGTGGTTCAAAATAAAACTTAAAGGTCTAATTATATAAGTTATTGCTTTTACATGTTTAAATTTTATAAAAGCTGATGGAATTTTTAGTAACTTGTTCACTTTCAAAAATTCGCTACTCGCAAACCGTAAGCCCAAAAATTATGTTCTTCATATCCCCGGAAAGGTATTTAAACATACTAACAGTATTTTTGGGTCCCACTAAATCCAAATTTATGTAACAGTAGTCAAATAATTTATTTATCCTCACTAACCAGTTCTGAATTTATCAATCTCACAACAGTCCCACGAAAAATGCGATATCTCAAGTTTTACAAGTCCAATTAGTCCCCCGTTTTTGGCTACGTTTAAGTTAAGATGTTATCTAAAACTTTTATGTTTTGAGTGACAGTGGGTTATTCACAAAAATTGTGACTTTTATACGATTCAGATCTGTTACTTAGAATAGTACATGTTTCACGAAAACATTTTTAATTTAATCATCGGGTGTCGTCGCAGGTTGCACCACGCGGGAAAATGACCACAAGACATAGAAATACAACTACATATTTTTAGTTTAGGTCCAATGTTTACTGATTAGTGCAGTTAATTCCGGTTTTACCCTTGATCAAATCTATCTTTGCATGACTAGTCCATGAGTGATTTTCTAGTGATCTAGCTTATGTACCAAGCCTAACCAAGCATAATAAACTTATATAACATATTGTTGGGATCATAGTTTTTACTATTTTATCAAGTCTCGGTCATTTGTAATAATAGGTTGCTTAAGTTACTAGTTACTTTCATTTATGTTATATTATTAGTTTACAAGGCTTAAGCTATTGAGTCCATGGGCCTTATAGCCCATACGAAATCCATGTAGGGAGGACTAGGAGTGTTGCCCTAGATCTTCACCTATAAATAGATGTCTTAGGCTAATGTAAAACTTGGTTGTTTATTTGAAATCATAAGGAAACTCTTGCTCTTATCATTCTCTTATTCAAATTTTCATCCCATCCTTATATCTATCTCATTCTTGTTTGTGTGAAATCAATATGGTGACCTAACAAGTGGTATCATTCGCCATATGAAGGTGTAGCTTTTGTTTTTCATTGATTTCTGATGAGTGCTCAAACACTCATCATTTTTATTGTATCTGGACAGCCAAAACATCCAAAAACACCCAAAAACGCATCAAAATACACAATTTATCCCAAAAGTGTGTTTTATATGTTTTAGATGCAAAATGTTTAAAAACAAATGAAAAACGAACAAAGTTTGCACAATTGGCAGTTTTAGTCCCTCAAGTTTCAAAATTTGGCAAAACTAGTCCCTGGAAGTTTAAAATAAAAGAAAAGTCAACCCAAGGCAAAGAAAAGTAAAAAATTATCAAAATAAGTCCTTGGGTGAAAAAGTTTGAGAAAATTACGCTTTTACCCCTCAAAATCCAAAATTGCAATAAAAGGTCCTTGGAGTTTCAGAAAATGGCAGAATTGGTCCCTGGTGGGGTATTTTTGAAAGGAAAATCATTTTTTGTCCTTGGAAAATCAAAATATGTCACAAATAGTCCTTGGGTGAAATTTTCATAAAATTGCAAGTTTAGTCCCCGAGGTTTGGAAATTGGCAAATTTGGTCCCCGGGAAATTTTGAAAGATGGAAATGCAAAAAAATGGTCCTTGGATAAATAAAAGTTGGCAAGTTTGGTTCCTATAATAAATTTTGGAAAGAATCACATCAGGTCCCTAAAACTTTGGAGTTATTACAAATTGGTCCTTGTGTTTAAATTTCAACAAACCAACCGGACCCCTTAATTTTATTAACCCCAAAATCAAATCCAATAAACACCCCAGGCCCATGTACCCTTCACCCCAGCCCACCAAAGAAACCAGCCCACTTATCCCGTCCATTTTAAATAATACCACTCCCCACGTTGACCTCAGTCAACCCCCACCATCTCTACACCCCCACTCATCACCTGCTACCAGCCAAACATCCCATCATCACCCCTATACTCTTTCACCACCTGCACACTCCAACCCCCCCTTGGTACTCCAAACCAACAGCTAAGCTCCAAAATATCACCACTGGCTACAATTACCTAGGGAAGCAGACAAGAGAAATTGGGCGCCAAGAATTTTAAATGGTCAAGATTGAAGCAAATGATCCAAGGGTGTACATTGAAGCTGGGAAAGAGACAAGAGAAGCTCAGAAACCCTAATTGAAGAGTATTTAAAGGAAGAGATGCAGCTGAGCAGTGTGTGTAATTTTAGCTTAATTTCAATTATGTCAAGCTTATTGTAATTTTATTTTTCAATCAAAAACCTTAGTTGTAATTTGTTTCTTCTGGATAATTAAAGCTTTCTGTTTCATAAATTCAGTATTGGTGTAATGTTAGTTTTATAATAAAATTTAAATTTTAGCTAAAATGTGGGAATAAGCTTGCTAGTATCAAATCTGTTTCGTTAGCTTACTTAAGATCTTAAATTTATAATCAACTTATAAAACAAGAAAAAGAAAAGAGAAGAAAATATGACAGGGCACCTTAGCATATGAAACTGTGGAAGCATTTTGGAAGTACCAAGTAATGGATATTGGTAGAAGGACTTTACCTAGCTTATCTTTGATAAGCTAGGAGCTTGTTGCAGCTTCAAGAAGTCCTAGTTAAGCTAGTGACAAAGGTTTAATAGTTTGCTTGAACATTTCAAATTATAGTGTAATATATGGCATATTGTTGAATTTGTAGATTTGTTTGCTACTTTGTGTTTCTGTGAGCTTATTTAGACTTGTTACAACTTTTTAGTTAGGTGGTAGTTCATGTTTTAAGGTTTTAAGATAATTTCATAAAAGTTCTCTTTTGACTTCCAAATTTCATAATCTGTTTATTTTTTGATAAGAGTTGTGGAAGTTGTTATTTCTGTGTTTAAACAAGTTCATACTAGCATGTTATGATCATAGAAACTGAAGTTGTGGGTTAACTTATCAAACTCTTTGAAATTCATCAAGTCATAATTTTTAAGGGGTGTTTGGATTGGACTGTCTGAGAGATCCACTCTTGTCCATTGTTGTTGTTGTTTATTTGAATCACTCACATCTGGCCTCTAATAACTAGTAAACAAGAAAATTCCAAGGTTTTGCAAGCAAAAGTCAAAATCTCATTGTACAATCCATAACAGTCCACTGTGGATCTGTTGGTGTCTCAGTTTCACCCATTTGGTTTAAAATTTATGCATCAATCTTAATTTGGTCTCATAACAGCTCATTATAACATATTAGGTTAGTCTTGAGCAACCAAAGTTCAAAAAGTCAACTGAGTTACAAATTGGAAAAAGTCAAAAGTTGCATATCCCAGATTTTTCCAAATCTTGGGTGAATTTTCTGGAATTTTGTGCTTAGATTTGAGACTTGAAACTTTCTGAGGTTAAACTATCCCAGCTAATATGCAAGAATCCATGTCTGTTTCATTTTTAGGAATTTTTATGTAGCTTATGCACAAGCTTTTTTGAGGCTGCAGGGAAAGACAACTGCCTTGTCTCAGCAGCTCAGTCTCACCACCCCACTTTGGTGGTCCATTGTGGTTGACCCAGTGGGTCCCACACCCCATAAGTTGGTTCTTACAACCCCCCTCCTACCATAGTTGACTTATTGACCCTTTGATTGACCTTTTGACCATTGGGTCCCACTTAGATTGGCTCCTTAAGACTGTCCCATAATCTGTCTCAGACTTGTGATAAGCAAGTGCTTATTTGTGTGTGGTAGCTTATTTAAGTTACTTATTTGTGCAAAACTTGCTTATTCTAGTCCAACCATCTCAGAGAAACCATAATTTGTCATTGTGGACCCCACATCTTCCCATTTGAGCTAAAAAACCTCCACAGTCAACAAAAGTCAACTGTGGGATCAATAAGCACTCCAAGTGCTTATTTCTTGGGTTATATTAAAAGTGTTTTTGTTAAAAGTTTTTGTTTTTAGTATTTAATCAGTTTGGAAAAAGAAAAAAACAAAAAAAAATCAACTTTAATTATAGTGATAGCTTCTATTTAATAGGATTTATCATTTTATTTTTCTTCTTAGCTTATTTATAAGTAATATATCATTTTTATATTTTTAGAAATTCTATTTTAGGTTAAAGTAATTATAGAAATTTTTCCATATTTTTATTTTGTCTTTTAGTGGTTTTTATAATTAATTTTAGTTTAATTTAGTTTTAATTAATATTAATTAATTAAATAGCATAATTAGATTTTATAAAGTATAACCTAGTTTTTATAATTTTTCTAGCTTGTATTTTAGTTAAAACATTTTTATAATTTTTTCTAGAATTTTTACTGTTCATTTTCTATTTTTTATAATATAATTAGTTTAATTAGAAATTAATAAGTAATTAGATTAATAATTAGTTAATTAGCTTAAAAATACATAAAATTAAATTTTTATAATTTTTTTAGGATTCCCATGATGGTTAATTAGATTTATAAAATTTTTCTTAATTTTCTAAGTCTTTCTAGTATTTTTAATAATTTTAATTAATTAATTAGTTAATAAATAGATAATTAGTAATTAATTAATAATAAATAATTAAATAGTGTAAAAATAGTTTTTATTTTTCTTAAAATTTTCTTTAATTATTAGGATTGTAAAAATATTAATTTTACACTTGTAACCCTTTCCGTCCATCAGTTGTACTTTTCGTTTCGTTCGTCTGAGTACGTTTTTAATTAAAACGTACGATTTTAGGTTTTAGCTCAAATCCTTGTAATCCAAATTCCCGTAATCAATCACGTAGCTTTCCTAAGATATATTTGTTTATAATTTCCAAATAATTCTGATCATAAACCCTTTCTGTGAATAAACACCCGATCACAAAGCACGCTAAAGTTACATTTTATACCTCAACGGGATTTAACGACCCGGTGATACCTTATATTACCCGGAGTATTGATCTAGGCTATTTGACTTTGTTGACCATTCCTTGGTCAATATAAGTTGGTGGTTTAGCGTCAATCAATTTCAATCTTAAACTTGTCATTTAAATCGTATTTTTGCTAAAATTTTAGTACTTTCTTGCTTGTTTCTTGATTTTTTTATCACATATTTGCTTACAAACTTATGCTTCAAATCAAAACAAACAAAAAAGTTCCAAACTTTTCTCAAAAAATACAATTTAGGTGCTTGTACTTGTTTCCGAAATTTCTTGTAGTTTTGAAAAAGTTTATAAAGTTTTCAACTTTCTTAAAGATCTCATTATTTTATACCTAAAAGTACAAGATTCTTGCAATAGAAACAAGTTTTTGACTAGCTTTCTTTGAAAACAAAAAGTACCCAAATTTCGCAATCTCTTAACTGCACCAATTTTGAAATCTTGTGAATTGGCTTCATATCGACTTACGGATCGTGTACTCAGTCTTTTCTCTCTTGTATAAGGAAGAAAAGTACTTCGACTTTTGGTTTACTTTCGAAATTGTATAATTTCGAAAATTGTTCCTTGTGTTCTCGAAAAGTTCACAAATTTTCAAAATCACCTTAGCTTTTTCGAAAACTTCTTTGGTTTTTCGAAATATTTAAGATTTTCGAAAATATTTCTAAGTTTCGAGAAACTTTATTTCGAAATCTCAATACTTTCAAAAACTAAATATTTCAAAATCCTTGAGCAACAATTTTTTCGCAATCCTCATAAGTCAAGTTTTCGCAATCTTCAGTTCTGTGACAAAGTTTCGAAAACATCTACTTGGGCATACTTTTCGGGATTTGGCAAAACTATACCTTCTACAAGATCCATCCTTTCACACAAGTGTTTCATAATGTCTCAACCACCGTATTACAACTTTAACAATCCTCAACAACATCAGTAACAACAGTATCATCAGCAACATCAGCAACAGCAACAGTATCAACAATCACCACAATATTATCATCAACCGGTTTACTCACAACAACATAACTTCATGCAACAAATGGTTCCAATACAACAATCTTATCCGATGTCACAACAACAAAGCCCACTTCCACCAAAACCTACTCACTGGTTTGACAGGATGTGTGAAGTCATTTCAACTCAACAATCCAGACACGAAGCAGGCTCTCCTGACACCCCACCAATGCTAACACCGGGTAATTATGTTCAATGGGCAAGTCGATTCTTAAGGTTTATTGAGCTCAAGAAACCCAATGGTAAGTACATGAAACAAGTTATCCTTGAAGGACCATTTCCTTGGCCTGTTAACTACGTTGGCGGTGACCTACAGGCTGATCCTCCGGTAGCTCCAACTGCTGTGCGTGTTCCTGAGTCTCAACTTACTGAGGAACAAAAACACCATCGTGAAGCAGATGAAATTGCTATGTCTTACATACTTCAAGGAATACCAAATATCATATTCAGAAGTGTTGATGCTCAAACAACTGCAAAAGCTATGTGGGAACACGTCCATCTACTGATGCAAGGCACACAACTGAACAAGGAAGACATGGAATCTAAACTTTACTTGGAATACACTAACATCGTGATCGAACCAGGGGAATCTCTTGAGTCTTACTTTCATCGTTTCACTAATGTCGTCAATGATTTAGAGAGACATGATATAACTCTTCCAAGAATCGCTGTCAATACAAAGTTTGTTAGTAGTCTGGGTCCTGAGTGGCAAAAGTATGTGACATTTGTGAGACAAGCCAAGAATCTTCACAGGGATCCATATGGATTGTTGTACGACTATCTCAAGCACTATGAGTCCGAAGTTGAAAAAGACAAACTTGCCCGAGGAGGATACACATCACCACCTACCTCTAATCCCCTTGCACTCGTTGCTCAAACTCCTGCTTCACATCCTCCGATGTCTAATCAGGAACAGAATTATTTTAGTCACCAGCATCCTCCTGCTTCTCAACATGCTTCTAATCAATTTGCTCCACATGACAACAATGATAGCATGTATTACTCTAATCAGTTTGAAGATGATGATGATGACGTCAATACGTTGAATCAAGGACTTGCTCTTGTTGCTCGTGCTTTTAGCAAATTCTCCAACAAAACCAACAACCGTCTTCGTTCTTCATCTAATACAAGAAACCAAGCTGTCATTCAAGATGGTCGAGTTGAGATTCAGAATCGTAATTCAGGACGTTCAGGTGGGTATACTGGAAATTCTGGATATGGACAAAGAGTTAACAACAATGGGGGATTCAGAAACAATCCAGGTGCTCCTCAGCGAAGTAATGACAATGCTGCTAGTAACAACACAGTCTCTGGGAATGCGATATGGTGCTACAACTGCAACAAAAAAGGTCATATTGCAACTGCATGCCCTCACCCAAGAAAAGGTAGTCAGTTTCACAAGCAGGCATTACTTATGGCTCTCAAAGATGAAAAGGAAGGAACTTTCAATGCTCAAGAGAACAGTTTCTTTGCTAATGCTTACAATGATGATGAAATGGAAGATCTTGAAGCCAATGCAGCTGTGAGGCTTATGGCCAACATGCAGGAACATCAGTTGAATGATTCAGGCCCAGTGTTCTCCAGTGATGGCTTGTCTCAAGTAAATGACCTAACCATAAGCTCCATACATATTAATACATCACCCTATGTCTCTGAATCAGATCAGGCGCAAGTTGTTCCTTCTGAAACATTTTTCTCTTCTCAAGAGGATGAACTATTTGATGATAACACTGTTGTCTCATTTGATGATCCTATTGCGCAAGACGAAAATGACTTTAGTGAACAACATGAACCTCCTTCTGATCCAGCTCCTGACTGTACAGTTACAACCATACAACTTAATAATCAACTTCTTTCTAATCACATAACGGACGTACAAACTGAAGTTTTGAAAGAAAATGCCAAGTTAAAAAAGGTCATTGAATGTTATAAAAAGCAACTTTCAAGCTTTCAATATGTCGTTCATCGTGAACAAAGTTTTGAAAAGTCATTTCAAGAATCATATGTCAAAGAAAAAAATCTTCAAAAGCAAATGTATGACATTGTTGAGTCAAACGGTAAAATCGTTTCCAAACTGGAAAATTAAAAACATGATCTTCATAAACAAGTTGTTCAACTCCAACAGGAACTTTCAAAAACACGTAAAGAGGTGATAACTTGCAAACAGGAATTTTATGAACATAAAGTGCAAAAACGTGAAAAAGAAAGCTCTTTACTTGATGATAACATCGCTCTTGAAAGTCAAATCAAAGCTTTTCAAAACATCGTTTATAAACATGGGGAATCCGTAACGACAATTCAAAAGTTTTCGTTAAAACCAAGACCAGGTAAAGGTTTTGGCCTCGGCGATTACAGATCCTCTTTTCTTCGCACTATGTTCAAAACAAATCCTAAACTGTACAGTATGGACCAATTGATGGATAATAATGTTGTGCGTGTTATTGTACATGATACTGAGGAAGAATACGAACTTGAAGAAAAGAGTCGATCTAAAATGAGTAAAGTTGAATATTGCAAACCATATGATTACTCTAAAGCTCCTCATATTTCAAAATCTTTTGTTCCGTCAAGAGAAATACCTGAGAAATCATGGTATGTTATTGAGTCTTATGTTTCATCTTCCGATGGAGCTTCTGTCAAACCCGTGGCACAAGTAAATGGTCCATTACCTTCTTTTGGTCATGTGACACCATTACCGACACGCTGTAAAGTTTTGGATTATTTTCAAACATTCATGAAAGGCATCGATATTTTGGAAAACGTCATTGAACAACATTCGGAAATTAAAATTCAAACTTTTCAATCAGCCTACGAGCGAGAAAAGCGAGACATTTTTCAAAAACAAATTCTGCCTTTAGTTCATCATTTTCGTTTTTGTGCTACTCGTTGGGAACAGGAACTCCAAAAAGAAGTTAAAGATATGAAAGAAATTTTCGCTCTTAATGAAAATGCAATTTTGGTTTAACAAAGCAAAAACCGATTTTTGAAAGCAGATTCTGATCGACTCTTGGAACAACTTCTTTAGGCTGATTTTAATAGTTCTCTCATGAATGAACTCCATGTTTCCAGCAATGCTGAATTATTCGCTGAGTACTGTGCTGAACTTGTTTCGTTGAGGTCACAAAATGAATCATTGAAACATCAAAATGAAACATTGCGTCAAAACAGTGATGATGTGATAAATAAACTTTCAAACGAAATTTGTCAACTTAATAATAAGATTGATTGGTGTCAAGCTCAAAGTATTGAAACTAAATTACAACTGTGTAACAAGCATGAGTCTCGTAAAAACAAATGTCGTCAACATAAAAATGAAATTGCGGAGTTAAAAAATGAAATTGCAGAGTTGAAAATTGAAAACGCCGAATGGCAACAAAACCGCGATGACATTCGTTATTGCAATGGTTTACTTGAGTCTGATATTCAGGACAAAAAACACATCATCATTGATTTGAAAGAGAAAATTAAGCTACTTCAAAAAGGAAAGTTCCTTGACACAACTGTGATTGCACCAGGAATGTTTCAAATAGACATAACAGATAAGGGTAAGCATATTAAGATTTCTAATGTTAGCTCTTCCACTTCCACAGGTCTAGTTTCTCCTAAGAGCGTTAGAAGCCCAAAGCCAAAAAGAGTTAAGAAGACTAAAAAGAGTAGGCTCTCGCAACATAAAAGTGGAACACTAGAAGTGCAAGAAGTAGAAGATCAACTTAGGAACTCGAATAAAACTAATGTTGCATCTGATTTTGATTCTAATATGGCAAATTGTAATCCAAATCTTAATGTAACGAATGCTGAAGCTTCAAATGTTTTGAATATTAGTGCATCTTGTGTGTTTTGTCGTAAAAGTGTGTTATCTGGTGATCATACCAAATGTGTAGCTAATAATCTCTTACACCGCAAAAAGAAACGTAGATTCGACTCTTCTTCTAGGTCCACTAATGCTTCCAAGTCTACCTTAAGGAAAACGCCTACTACAGTTTCTAAAGATGTTGTAGTCAACCCACAAGCAGCAATTAACAATTCTAGGAACCCGCCCAAAGCTAGTGCATTCACTAAGAACAAAGCAAAAACTAGTTGGAATTGGCAACGTTGGTTACAATACAAACCAAATTTTAAATGGATTCCTAAATTGTCAAATATTTGCATTTCTAACCAACAGGAACCCACTATTTCTTCGGGTTCCACCCTTACTTCTGTTCCATCTCTGTCGTCTTCTTTTGATGCAGGTGGTTCAGATCGTTCTCTGGATTGTTGATAGTGTCACACCCCCAAAATCGGGTCCAGCGGAAGCATACATGTAGCTGGGGTATAACTTAATTGATATCACAACACTAGTTCAAAAATGGTTTGCACTTGAATCATTTAAAATAAAATAGTTAAATCAAATTGTTGAGGTTACATCGTTAAAAGTAATGCGGAAGTAGGCCCTTAAAGTAATTTAAAACGGTCCCCAAATGATTAAATCATAGTCTTCTATGACCATGCCATGCCCTGCCAAAACCTCCAGTAGTGTGCCATAGTTTAAAACCTGAAAATACATGCTAAAGTGTCAACACAATGGTTGGTGAGTTCATAGAGTTTGTTCAAAAAGAATGTAATGCATATGTATGTAGGTTTCCCAGCAAAGGCATCGTAAATCCACTCAGTTACAAGTCCCGCCATAAGAGCCTTGTAACCTGTGTGTTTACAACCCACTGCTACAATATATAGTATGAGTAAAGCATGTATAAGTTCATAACAACAGTTAAGCAATTAGTAGTGAGTCTACACTTCATCTCCGAAGACCTCACGTTTGTATGTATGTCTCCATGGTTGTGTCCAGCAACTTAATCTGGGGCCATTGGAAGTCTCAATGGTTGTGTCCAGCAACTTAATCTGGGGCCATTGGAAGTATGTATGTATGTATGATTACTGGGTGCCATTTCCCAAAGTATCAGTTGCTCAAGAATACACAATCACAGTTTAGTATAACACAGTTAAGTATAGCACAATCACGTATGTATAATGTAATCAAGTATAATGTTATCAAGTATAAATGTTATGTGAATTTGTAGAAGTAAGCAAGTAGTAGCATGTATCTCCCCCAAAGAGTTGATAGAACAATTAAAAGAGTAGGGGCTATGACTCACCTGGTGCAACAGCTACGATGACAAAAGTGTATACACAGAAATGAGGTTCGATCTCTAACCGCAACCTAATATGAATGATGAACGATCTACTTTAGATCATGAAATGATGTTATGAATGTCCATGCACATGTTCCCTATACCACTCTTAACTTGAAAAATACTTGTTGTTGTCAAAAATATACATTCCAAGACTTAGGAAAAATATGGCTATTAGAAAAAATAAAGCTAGTAGCAATATTTATACTTATATGTATATCGTAAGTTTCCATGTTAGTGTTGAAATACTCGGGTTGTAATCCTTGAAATATCGCTTTCAAATGATGAAAATATACTTGTAATAACTAATACATCATTAGTTATAAAATTTGGTACTTGGTATTATTTCTAGCTTATAAAAGTACTACGTAGTTTTAGTGCCAATTTTTATTAAAAGCTGTCAAAATAAAAATGGGTTTAGCCGATATTCAAACGTGAATATCTTTGTCGTTATAAGTCCGTTTTACTTGTTCTTTATATCCACGGTTACGTCTTAGTATGTAGTAATATATTTTGGAAAGCTCGGCTCCTCCGGGTTACGTATAAAGTCTCTTTTTGACCGACGAAAAACGTCCAACAGCAACTATTTTCCAGAAAAAATACTTTTCGTCAACAATCTTGCAAAAATCATAACTTCTTCGTTATTAACTCTTTTTAATCCGTTCTTTCGCCTACGGATTCGTTTTTGAAAGTATTTTCTAAAAATTTTGCCAAAGTTTACTTTGTATTTATTGATTTTCCTGGATTTCACAAAATGGGACAGCATGTTTATAAACTTGTTAGAAATCTATTTCAAAGGTTCAAAACTAGTTCCAACTTCAACCAAAACTCTTGTAATCACCACATAGCTAATCTAATCCTACCATACACCTTCTTAGGGTGCCATGGGCTCCTAACCAAGTTATTATAGCAAGGGAATTCATAAATAAGAAGTTAGGGTTTGTATGTTCCATTTTGACAAAATAAATGGTGGTATAGCTAGTTGTACATGGTTTTTAGCATGGAACTCATGCAATACAAGTAAATATAAGATGATTCATGTAAAAATAAAGTTGATAACTTACTTGATAAAATGAGATGATTGAATGACTAGAAACCTTGGATTACTTGTGTATTTCTTGTTTGATTCTTGATTAGGCAAGTATAATGAACAACTTTGATGCTTTAACTTTTAGAAAATCATGGATTGATCATGGTGTTTGGTTTTGGTCGTGGGTTATGGAGAAGAACAAGAGAAATGGGAGCTTTTGATTCTCAAAAATTATGTATGTTATGTGTTTGGTGTTTTTAGCTAGATATTTAGTAAAGGGTTTATAGTATAATATTAGCACATGGTTAATTTAGTCAAGTGATCTAGGGGAGGGCATGTGTGGCCAGTTTTTAATGTTAAAAAGAGTAGCAAAGTCGGTTTTGATCTCTTAGAAAATGTAGTGTATTATTAGTTGTAGTTTAGTGTAAGTATTAGTTATAATCGGGTACCGGGTTTGCTAGAAATAAACATTAATGAAGTTAACCGGGACTAAATAAAGTCATAACAATGATAAAAGTATGTTGGGTACAATTCCTGAGTGTTCGGGTGATTATTGTTTAGTTTTCAGGAAAACCGTCGTAATATTCATAAGCTTACGTTATAAATAAAACAAATTTCCAAAATACTGGGTAACTGAATGTTATAACTTTTATGATGTTAAAATGGATATAAAAATATGTCGGGACCATTGTGGGAATATTTAGATATATTCGTCGTGTATAAACCGGGTGTTAACGTTTACTATAAATACTTATACGTAAAAACGTTAAATGTATCAAATATGTAAATTTGAAAATCCTAAGAGTGGTATAACATGTAAATGCTGTTATGATGATATGCAGACTGTCTCTAGTCCGTATGCAGTGTCCTTAACACCAATGAAATGAATTCGCACCTAAACCAATCCGGTTACGCGAATTTGAATACCCGTAAACTAAATTTACGATGAAATGTGTAATGCAAGTGAATAGTGAAAACTTTTCCGGCAATGAATAGTGTTTAGTGAATAGTAAAATTTCTGAATGCTTTTCAGAATGTCAAACTGACACAAAAATGATGAATAGTAAACTGATGAATAGTATTTTGATGAATAGTGTTTTATGAATAGTGATTTTCCAAAGTTCGGGAAAAGACCTGAAATGGTGAGTTGTGACAGATAGCGGTTGCACCCGACATATGACAGGCAATCTCAAACTGTTAAAGAACTTTGTCTCAAACTTTATTGGAACTGTCAGATTCGGGAATGATCAATACGCTTTAATCGTGGGTTACGGAGACTACACGCATGGGAACATTGAAATTAGCAGAGTTTATTATGTTGAAGGCTTGGGTCACAACCTCTTCTCAGTCGGTCAATTTTGTGATGAAGATTTAGAAGTAGCATTTCGCGAGAAAACCTGTTTTGTTCGTGATCTACAAGGAAATGATTTGATGTCTGACAAACGTGGCACTAACCTTTATACTATTTCAATGTCAGACATGATCGCTTCATCTCCAATCTGTCTTCTATCCAAAGCTGAATCAACTAAATCTTGGTTATGGCACAAACGCCTTTCTCATTTGAATTTTAAAACGATGACTGATCTCGCTCGTCACAAATTAGTTGAAGGCTTTCCAAGATTCCATTATGCCAAAGATCATCTATGACCAGCTTGTGAACAAGGAAAAAGTACTCGTGCTCATTTTCCCTAAAAACCTGAACACAGTACTAATCATGTTTTACAATTGCTTCATATGGATTTGTGTGGTCCGATGAGTGTTCAAACAATCAACTGTAAACGCTACATTCTAGTAATTGTGGATGATTACTCTCGCTGGACTTGGGTTTATTTTCTTCGAAGTAAAGATCAAGCTCCTCAAATGATCATCACCTTTCTCACCAAAATACAAGTTCAGCTTCGAAACACTGTCAGAATTGTTCGAACTGACAATGGCACAGAATTTAAGAATCAGACTCTAAGGTTGTATTTTGAGAAAGTGGGAATTGAACATCAAACATCTATTCCACGCACACCCGAACAGAATGGAGTTGTCGAAAGACACAACAGAACGTTAGTGGAGGCTGCTCGAACGATGTTAATCAACGCTCAATTACCAGATTACTTATGGGCAGAAGCTGTTTCAACCGCCTGTTACACTCAAAACCATTGCATGATCACAAAATGCCACAACAAAACCCCATATCAGATTGTTCACAAAAGGAAACCAAACAACAGTCACTTTCATGTCTTCGGTGCTTTATGCTACCCAGTAAATGATCGTGATGATCTAGGTAAACTTAAAGCAAAGGCTGACATTGGAGTATTCATAGGTTACTGTGAAAATTATAAAGGCTATCGGATCTGGAATCGTCATACTCGGGAAATTCAAGAAACTATTCATGCTAATTTCGATGAACTCACTCAAATGGCTTCTGAGCAAGACGGCTTAGGACCCGCAACCAACCGTCTTAATTTTCCGGTTTCGTCGGCTGAACCATTGTCACTTTCTCTTAAAGAAGTGGAAACCTTGTTTGCTCCATTGTTTGATGATACGCCTGTTAACCGTCCACCTGAGGCCACACCAAATTCTGCTGTAAACCTTGATCAACATCAAGTACCTGATACACCTCAACAAACAACAACTACTATTGGAAGAGACGGTCCTCCAGTCATATCACCTACAACAACAGAACAAACCGGGTCCAACTCACGACAATCAGCTGGAGATTCCATACCTTTATCAGTTCCACAATCCGCAGAGCATGACCCAGAACCATTCATTAATCCATTTGCAAATGCTCAACCGCTCTCAGACATTGTTGAGTCATCTACACGGAATATGGGTCTTGCTCACTTGCGAGATTCTTATCAACTTCATCCTTCAACACATAAATGGACTAGAGATCACCCCTTAGTTCAAATTATTGGCCATCCAGATGCACCTATCATGACAAGACAACGCCTTCACACAGACGGTGAAACTTGCATTTATGCACTCACAGTTTGTGAAACCGTACCCAAAAATATCAAAGAAGCAATGACTTATGAAAACTGGATTGAGTCTATGCAAGAAGAATTTGAAACCTTTCAAAGACTAGAAGTATGGGAATTGGTTGAAAAACCTGAAGGCATCATCGTCATTGGTTTAAAACGGATCTGGAAAAACAAATTGGATGCAGAAGGCACAGTCATACGCAACAAATCACGCTTGGTAGTAAAAGGTTATTCTCAAGAAGAAGGTATTGATTTTGAAGAATCATTTGCTCCTGTGGCTAGACTTGAAGCTGTGCGGATGTTCTTAGCATTTGCTGCTCATCGAAATATGATTGTTTACCAAATGGACGTGAAAACGGCTTTTCTGAACGGTCAACTCCGAGAAGTGGTTTATGTCAGTCAACCTGAAGGATTCATTGATCCAGAACGTCCCAATCATGTCTACAAGCTTAAGAAGTCTCTCTACGGTCTTAAGCAATCCCCCAGGGCGTGGTATGACAAGCTTTCTAAATTTCTGTTGGCTAATGATTTTATTCTAGGCTCGGTGGATCCAACACTATTTACAAAAACCTACGGGATGGACTTATTAATTGTTCAAGTTTATGTCGATGACAATTTTTTTTACTTCGACCAACAAAAATTACTCAATGGATTTTGCAAAATTAATGACAGATAACTTTGAAATGTCCATGATGGGTGAACTTACGTCCTTTCTAGGACTACAAGTTCATCAATCACCCTGTGGAATTTTTCTAAATCAGTCCAAATATGCTCTTGAGATTTTAAAGAAACATGGTATGCAAAGTAGTGATACTATGAATACACCGATGGCCAACTCTACTAAACTAGATGATTTACATGGGACTCCAGTTGACCCTACCAAATACTGAAGTATTATTGGGTCCCTCATATATCTCACATCCAGTAGACCTGATATTGTATTTGCTGTGTTTATGTGTTCTCGCTATCAGGCTAATCCAACTGAAAAACACCTCAATGAGGCAAGAAGAATCCTTCGATACATAAAGGGAACCATCCATTTGGGGATCTGGTATCCGAAGGATTCTGGTTTTGAACTAATAGCTTTTTCAGATGCTGACCATGCAGGATGCTTAGACTCGCGAAAAAGTACATCAGGTGGCTTACAGTTTCTTGGAGATAAACTTGTGTCTTGGCAATCAAAGAAGCAGGATTGCACATCACTATCATCTACCGAATCTGAATACGTAGCTATGTCTGCTTGTTGCGCTCAAGTCATTTAGATGAGATCACAACTTAAAGACTATGGCTACTTATTCAACAAGATTCCGATTTACTGCGATTCTAAGAGTGCCATTGCAATCTCCTGCAACACAGTTCATCATTGCAAATCCAAACACATTGATCTCCGATACCATTTCATCAAAGAGCATGTCGAGAAGGGTACAGTTGAGTTATATTTTGTGGGTACTGAGTACCAATTAGCGGACTTACTTACAAAACCTTTAGCTCCATCGAGGTTTGCAAGTTTAGTTCACTAAATTGGTATGCGATGTTTGACACCATTTGACTTACAAAAGTTTTTAAAACAAAAGTAAAGTGTCAAACATCAATTATTTTACTATCTTTGTATAATAAATATTTTTTTCTCTTGTTAAAAAAAAAAAAATACTGCAAGTATATCGCTCTTTTTCAACACTTTGTCTATTTACAAGTGTTGAGGGGGAGATTCGCCTAAAATTTTATAAATTTTTCAAAAACGATATACTTGCTTATTACCTTTGATGTGGTAAGTTAAGTTGTTTCAGGATTTCATAAGATATCTCATATCTCGTATTTCCTTTTCTATATATGGTCTTGTAAGTTAGAATCTCTTTGTGTCCTTGTTTAGTTTTAACATTAGGACTTATGTTGCAAAATGGATAAGTTAGGGGACTAATAGTGTCAAGTTTCAAAAGTTTTTATAATAACACAAACAACCCCCCCCCCCCCCCCCCCCCCGTTTCTTTTTTCTTTTCTTTAAAACTCAAAAAACCATAAACGCTTAAACCCTTTCTCCTTAATCCACGACCACAATTAAATCGAACAATCCGTGCTATCAAAATTCAAACCGTAAGTTTCTACATGATTCTTAGATGATTTCTAACATTGGGTTTTGTTTAATCACAAAGTTAATGGCTAGATTTCATGTATTTTCGATTTCAAATGTTAGGGTTTATGTAATTTCGGAATCATGCAATATGTGTTTAAAAGATTAATTAATGATAGGGATTTTGTGCTATAACATGTTTCTATCCTTTCTATCACGTTTAATCTTATTTTAACACACGATTGTGTGATTCTCGAAACCTAGGGGTTGGTACGAATTGGGTTTTCATGATTTCTTGTTTGTTTTTGTGTTTTTCTTGGTGGGATATGGTATCTTGAGTATACGTATCATCCTTGTGCCCATTAATTTGAATAATTTCTATTAATGCATGATTTTCGAAAAGTAGAGTTTCGTTCTTAATGGGTACTCTCGTTCTGTGTTGGTATGAGCTGTTTTAGTGTGCTTATATGCTTCTATTTGTATGTTTATATACACTTGAACATGACATCCTCAGTAGAACTATATTTTGAATCCTTATCGAGAACATGTTCTTGCATTTCATCGAAATCACTGAATATGATAGTGTACCTTGTTTCTAATCATTGAATACCATCATTTGCAACAGGTCTTATCATCTGGAACGCTATTTATTCTCACAAGAACTTACGTTGGATGTTCTCGAAATTCTTGTATAAGAATTTTTCGAGAAAACAATTTTTCGCAAATACCTGCATTGCTGAAATTTTTTTCGAAAACACATTATTTTCGAAAATATCATAGTGATGTATTTTTTCGAAAATAATCACTATGATATCCTTTTCGAAAATATGTGTTTGCGAAAATTTTTTCCTTCTGTGATCAAATTTTCGAGATCACTATTAAGACAATATTTTTCGCAATTATGCTTAATAGGTATTCTCGAAATTTATTTCACTAGGGCTGTTCTCGATAAATTTTATCGAAAACACAGTCTGAAATATTTCTCGAAAAATTCCCAACTTGCATGTTTGCGAAATTGTCTTAACTTGTCTGTTTCTCGAATTTTTTTTTGATATTTGTTGCAAGTTTTCGAAATTGTGTTACATACTTATGTATTCTCGATAAAGTTACACTATGTACTATTTGTGATCATTGTAACTTCGAATATTGGTTCTATGTGATTATGATTGTATAATGTAATATTGTATGAACTTTGTGCTCATGTGACAAAATAAGTACTTCATGACTTATATTTATCTTAGTTCAATCAATCACTATACATGATGTAATCATAACATACGTGCTTACATGATTCTAAATGCTTATTCATATTCAAACGTTGCAACCGTGCTAACTCGTAACAAATCTCGGTTTTGTTTATGATAATGCCTTTTCAGAATAATATGGCTGAACACAACGAGAATGTCCCTGAACAAGCTCTTCCATTACTCACCATGGATGATATCACTCCCGCTAACTACAATGTTACGATTGGCAACAACAATCCACGAGTTGATTTCGACAAATTGAGAATTACTGAGAACTCGTACAGGATTGTCAAAGATATTCTACTTGCACATCCATGCAAACATCTGCTCATCTGTTCTACTTCAGTTCCTCTGTTCTACCTTCATCAGTTTTGGATTACGGCTAAGGCTAATTTGGATGATGAGTCTTTTACTGTTACATTGGATCGCCAAGTCTACACTGTAGATCACGACGTTCTTCGTACAGTCCTTCTCCTGCCTCAAACTGACAACGAATTTGCTCCAATACTACCTGAACTGGACCTTCTTGACTTCTTTGTTGAGTTAGGATATGATGTTGATGACGACGTACCTCTAGTCAAACATTCCTGATTCAATGCCAAGAATATCCCTCAGCCTTGGAGAACATTATGTCTGTTGGTTGTAAGATCAATATCAGGAAGAAAGAGTGGTCATGAACATCCTAGGCTTGAACATTTGCAAACATTCTGGGGAATGGTGACTTTGACACCTATTGACTTTGCAGTTCCAATCATGAACGATATAGTCTACAGCATTCAAACCGAACGTGTTAAGACTATGATCCCGTTCACAAGATTCACCAAGCTTCTCATAGAACATTTCTGCAAAGACACTCCGGAATTTATCAAGAGGATGGCAGATCCTAATGAGCCGAAGCACCTCTTCGAGGACGACTTCACCACCTCATTCATCAAGACGACCACTTCCTCTACCAAGATCAAAGGAATGAGGCTTCCAGAATACCTTCTTGATGACAAGATCAAGAAAAGTCTGAACTACAAATACTATGATAATGCTTACAAAGGTGTACAGGAAGAAGCTACTACACAGACTCGAAGCAAAGGAGGTGTGAAGTCTGGGAGTACTACAAGCACCACTGGCTCACCTCAGACTAAGTCTAAGGCTGCTAAAAACTGGAAACACGGGTCTAAAACGCGTAAAACGTAAAACGTACGAATATTGCGTAAAATTGAGAAAAGTAAAATGTTACTTTTCTAATGTGATAAAAATGATTTAAAATGACTTATAATGTCTAGACTGGGCTCAGTCTAGTGTCGGTTGATATTAAATGTCTTTTAGACATCAAACCGTAAGCCTAAAAATCACGAAATGACTTATAACATCAAGGGATAATTTTTGGTCAATGGAGGAGGGAAAAATATGTTGACTTTTTCTAATAAGTTGAAAACTCAAATTGTCTTAGAAACGCGTTTTGTGGTCTAATGGTTAATCGCCCATACGGTTAAGCGTGCTCATGCGAGAGTAGTACAGGCTTGGGTGACCTGCCGGGAAGTCTTTGGTCATGTTTTTCTCAGTCACGATTAATTCTCAAATAAATCATGAGTGTGTCAAACATTTTTCTGATGTGGGGTCACCTGACGGGGTCGAATTTCGTTGTGCGTAGAATTTCTGATTGACGTTTTACCCTAAAACGTGTAATTCCGTGTAATTCCTTAATAACTTTCACGAAAATGATCTGACGAATGTCAAACATTTAATTTGCCATGGAAATGATTTATCATTCGAGAATATCAAATAAAAATCAACTTTCGGGAAAATTTCGGAAAGAATGAATAGTAAAAATGAATAGTAACATGAATAGTAAAAGTGAATAGTGAATTTTCCGGGAATAGTAATTGTCCTGAAATTGCAAATTGTTACAGTCTCCACCCCATATGAGAGCTCCGTCCCGGAGATCAATATGCGTTGGGAGTAGAAACTTTGTTGGTAAAAAGATGTGGGTATTTCTTGCGTATCTGGTCCTCTCGTTCCCATGTGTATTCAGGACCACGTCGTGAGTTCCAACGAACTTTGACAATTGGAATACGGCTTTGCTTGAGTTGTTTGACCTCTCGATCCATGATTTCTACAGGTTCCTCAATAAATTGAAGATCGTCATTGAGTTGAATTTCATCGAGTGGAATCACGAGTGATTCATCTGACAAGCATTTCTTTAGGTTAGATACATGGAAAGTGGGGTGTACACTACTGAGTTCTGATGGAAGCTCAAGTCTGTACGCCACATGGCCAACCCTGGCTAGGATTTTGAATGGTCCGATGTATCTTGGGTTTAGTTTTCCTCGTTTACCGAATCGTATCAAGCCTTTCCAAGGCGATACCTTTAGCATAACCCTGTCTCCGACATGGAATTCTAGGGGTCTGCGTCGTGTGTCGATGAACAGGTGTGGTTACTTATGAGGACTAAAGTCTGGGATTACCGGTGATGTAATTTGATTTGTCATTTCAGTGTATGGTGTAGCATGAGGCTTACTTTTATGTAGGAAAGGTATGGTAATAGTCGAATATCAAAGGAAATTGATATAGCAGTCGAATATTAATAGGAATTGAGATAGTAATTGCAATCATAGCCTAGTAGGAAATCGGTTGTTGTACCTAGTGTTTATTGACTTCATACTTATGTTATTTCGGATACAAATAAGCCCACTTGTTTATAATTCTTTATTTACATAGAGAGGCATCCCAAACAATGTAAATAAGGAAATATAAATTTATGGTTTGGTGATTTACAATGTCTTTATTTAAAAGAAAAGGCATCCCAATCCATTCAAATAATTACAAATCATCCTACACAATATTAATACTTAGTCGGTAAGTTACAAGGTAGGGTATTACGAGATGATATTGGTGTTCCAAAAGTACAAGATGAATATTCAATCTTGTAAAGCTGATGAGGGTGCTTGTGATGTAACTAAGGATGATTTGAGCTTTAAAAGTGCATCAAGATCTGTTAATGAGCTTGTGTTTGCCACGGTTGTGAAGGTAATGTTGTGATATGTTGATGAACAAAAGTGCGTAGTGTATGCTTAACATTAATACTCTTAGGTATAGATGTTGAGTTTGTTTTAAAAATCTTAAGAGATTTTAAAAGTTTATGATGGAATGGTATCCTTAGGACCTAAACAGGATAGTACTTCTACAGGATGAAGAGAATAATTGATAACTATCCCAAGATAGTAGTTCGGATTATCTCATAAATGAAAAAATTTCAAGAATGAATTTAGATCATACCAATAAGGTGTTAAGATTTCGCTGAGTGGTAAGGCACTATCGTGTCTCTAGATTGTTTTAATGTATTCTGGTGGTTTATCGTGTTCATGTAGGAAATCAATCTAAACATAACCCTAGTACAACTATTCTCAGTATTTGAAAATTCTAAGTCGAATATAGTTAGTCAGACTACATTCCACTGTCCCTAGGTTAAATATAGGTGACTAGTCTATATTTAGCCAAGGTTCGATAAAATTTTCAAATACCTAAACTAGGTATACTTTTGATATGTCCGTTGCTTTCGGGAAACTGTCCACTAAACAAAGGCGATGTCAAAACCCTTAAGTTGCAAGTCCCGTCCATACAAGACTTGTAACGTATGTTTTCATATTCCATTGCATAGAAGGTAGTAAGGGTAGATACGTATGGAAAGGAAGTTTTAAGTAGGTATAAAATAGAACATACTTGGCCAGGATCACGAACTTTTAATAATGAAGGTTTCATAAGAAAACTTTGATGAATGTAGAGAAAGTTCAGCTTTTGTCGATGATGGATTAGTTTGTCCTTTAGAAATCTCATATTTCTTGTTTTGAAATCGATAGATTGTGACGGGTTTTTGATATCATAAGAAATGATATTGATGATGTGATGGAATAATTCTAAAGACCATTTGCACAAAATACAATGTCTCGGAAGTAGGTTAGACCATTGTGCAATTCACAATGTCTGGGAAGTAGGTTAGGCCATTGTGTGACTCAAAACATTTGAGAAATGATTAAGACCATTGTATAATACAATGTCTTGGAAAATGAATGAGACCATTGTATCTCACAATGTCTTGGAAATGAATGAGACCATTGTATCTCACAATGTCTTGGAAATGAATGAGACCATTGTATCTCACAATGTCTTGGAAATGAATGAGACCATTGTATCTCACAATGTCTTGGAAATGAATGAGACCATTGTAACATACAATGTCTTGGAAATGAAATATTGGAGTAGGAACATGATTAGGAGAATGTGATTGTGTCGAAATGCCCTAGAATAGGCATACGTAGATATGTTTAGTCCATTGTTTAGATAAATGATTGAAAATAAACCGAGTTTATATATCAATATACTAATGCTTACGGGGAAATGCTCAAAATGGGTATATATGAATATACTAATATGTTTGTGTATCATAACATGCTTACTAAGTCCATAATCGTCTGGAGGATGGAAGACACGGAGAGCGGAAGGCTATAAAATGTTTTTGCTTGTGATTGTAGTTATAGTTTAGGTCTCAATTAGACCCGTTTCTCTATAACCATGGCTCTGATACCAATCTGTAACACCCCCAATTCATGGATGCAGCGGAATTCAAACTGGGTGTTACTCGACGGCACAATAGTCACAATAATAGAAAACGAACTCCAATTGAGTCGTTTTAAAAGATGTATCATTCAAATTATATAAATATCAGAGATTTCAAAATGAGGTCCCAATTGGTTCCATGTTTACAATGTATAATAAATGAGTTTTGAATGATAATAAAATTTATAGCCCTCTTGAGTATCCGTGTCCTTCCGTGCCATCCTTGATCGTCATGAACCTGAAATACATGCTTGAGAGGTCAACACAAAGGTTGAGTGATATTCATAGAGTTTGTTAAATCGATTGAACACAATATGTTGGTAGTGTGAGTTATAGGCTCACACCAATGTTTGGAAAACAAAACAGGTAGGCTACGTTATTATACGCCCGGAACATGTATTATACACTAAGCTTATGACACCATAACGTTAACGTGTACCAATATCGATCGGCAGATTTATCCCGGTAGGTACTTTGCTAACATACCTAAATCTCAAATATTAATGCATTTGTTTGAACTTAGTCAATACAAATGGGATTCGTCAATCCCAATAGGCCTATTATTAATATTCGCGCTCACTATTGCTAGTGATTAAATGGTTCATAATAAGGGATCTCGGTTTAGCAAGGTTGTTACTTAGTGATAATAAAACATAGTCGAATAGCATACAGTAGAAAGCATTGTGTTCGAGTAGAAAAATAATAGCATGTATTCCCCCCAAGGGTTTGTAAAACATTGAAGTAATGTAAAGTGGGGCTATGAACTCACCTTAAGTTGGATGATGTATAATGAGAATGATGGATATGCCGTAAGAACTTCTACGAGCAACCTAGAATAATTGTTGTAACTTAGGTTTGGAATAATGTCTAAGGAAACACAAACATGCCAATATATATATCTTGCATCTAGTCCATGATGTGGTATGATGCATATTGTAAGTCTTAGAAAGAAAAGATTTATGAACATGTATGTTTTGTATATCGTTTACTACCGTTCGGGCCGACATAATTCAGAAGTCATGTTAGTAAGCGTTCGAGGAGCCAGGACACTTTAACTCGTAAATCCACAACTCAACTCGACGGCTTACATAATGAACTCCTCACATGAGGCTCCCTACTATTGTAGTAGTTGATGAAATATATAGATATAAGTTTTGATCCGAAAAGTTACATGTCCGATATTTGAATAAACTTAGGAAAGTTTATTAGTACATGAAGATTGTTATTAGGGGTAGTTTCATAAGTCTTGAATGACCATTTTCTCTTGGTAAAATCTCATGGTTTCCTTTTAGGTGAAGTAGATCCAAATTGCTTGTTCATGTTATCGCCTAATTCATTGTTTCATGTTTACGCCTATGTGAGTTGGTATGGTCATTTCGTCATGGCCTAGCCATGACCTTTGGTCCTTGTTCCAAGGTCATGAGACTCAACCTTGGCTCTAGCCATGGTTGTGGTCTTGATTATAGGTCATAAGACCTCTTGTTCCATTTAAAGTATAACCATAATCTAGTGACTTTCGCCTAAAAATGGGCTGTTTAGATTTTGAAGAATTTTATCACTCGGAAAGCGTTTTTAGGTCTCGAGCTTCTTTGTTCCTGAACGAAAACGGCGTTCCGGACAACTTTCGTGTTTTAACTTTTTGATGAATCGGAGCAGAAGTGGGACTTTCAAAACCCAAATTTGATCAGAATGGTATTTGGCAGTTTGCCGGAAATCTTTGGTAACTTCAAATGGGCGTAACTTTTGACTCGTATACTCGTTTTAGGTGGTTCAAATTGCTATGGTTTCCTTGTTAAGTCCTCTAATGTAATATGTAATGATCCAATATCATAATTTTACCATTTTGGTCGTGGTTTTCCAAGAAAGTCACTAGTTTACTTGTTTTAGTAACTTGTTGTAACAATCAATAACAATAACTTGTTTTGCTCACTTTTATACATCATGGACATAACTACAAGACATAATATAGCAAGAATAACATGTAAATAACATGAACATGATTATTTAACAAGAATCATGTTAGGGTTTGGCTTACAACTTTTGGCTTTCAAAGATGAAAGGAAGTTAACATGTAAGGATAGGACTTTGATAGACTTGCTTCAACCCACTTCACTTCATGCAATCTTTCTACCCTTGTAATCTTGAAAGATGGATGATGAAGGTTGAGGTGACTTGAGTGGATTAAAACTCAAGAGAAATCACCAAAGTTTCAAAGGATTTGAAGTAGTTTGATGAATCAAAACCAAACTAGAGATATAGTACTTGATTTCTTGAGTAATTCTTGAAGTAGAGGGAAAATTAGGAGTGTGTTTGTGTGTGTGAGGTTATGAACGACTAAAAGGAGGTGAGGAGGGTTTTATAGTGTGTTGAGGAGGTTAGTGTATAAGAATGAATGGCTTAGAATGGAACACATGATAACTACATGTATGTTTTTAGGCCATAAGTGTTTCTAAGGCTTAAAATGATACACATGAGTGATCTAATAGTTCCATGGTTCTCACTAAGCCACCAAGATCATGGTGAATCACCTCTTGGTCGTTTCATATGAGGGGGAAGTGACTAGATGGATAAACTTGGTATTATCTAGTTTACGAAGTGAGTTTTGGTCCCGTTAATCGCTAACGGTAAGTCGTTAAGTCATGAAACTTAAAACCGGGTATCGTAAAAATACGAAACTTGGAAGAATGGTTAAACATGTCATTATACTCCATAATAAAATATAAAATGAGTGGTAGGTTCTATCGGGTGCTAAAACCCTGCTAAAAACTGGAAACACGGGTCTAAAACGCGTAATACGTAAAACGTACGAATATTGCGTAAAATTGAGAAAAGTAAAATGTTACTTTTCTAATGTGATAAAAATGATTTAAAATGACTTATAATGTCTAGACTGGGCTCAGTCTAGTGTCGGTTGGTATTAAATGTCTTTTAGACATCAAACCGTAAGCCTAAAAATCACGAAATGACTTATAACATCAAGGGATGATTTTTGGTCAATGGAGGAGGGAAAAATATGTTGACTTTTTCTAATAAGTTGAAAACTCAAATTGTCTTAGAAACGCGTTTTGTGGTCTAACGGTTAATCGCCCATACGGTTAAGCGTGCTCATGCGAGAGTAGTACAGGCTTGGGTGACCTGCCGGGAAGTCTTTGGTCATGTTTTTCTCAGTCACGATTAATTCTCAAATAAATCATGAGTGTGTCAAACATTTTTCTGATGTGGGGTCACCTGACGGGGTCGAATTTCGTTGTGCGTAGAATTTCTGATTGACGTTTTACCCTAAAACGTGTAATTCCGTGTAATTCCTTAATAACTTTCACGAAAATGATCTGACGAATGTCAAACATTTAATTTGCCATGGAAATGATTTATCATTCGAGAATATCAAATAAAAATCAACTTTCGGGAAAATTTCGGAAAGAATGAATAGTAAAAATGAATAGTAACATGAATAGTAAAAGTGAATAGTGAATTTTCCGGGAATAGTAATTGTCCTGAAATTGCGAATTGTTACATCGAATCGGTCAGGTTCACTGAAAGTGGATCAATTAAAAAAAAAAGTGCTTGTTCCTCCCGCATGTGCAAATTTATTTAAACACTTATGAGCACATGTGAAGGGGGAGCTCTTCATTAAGTAAACACAAAGCTCTCAAAGTGTTAAAAAAAATATTTGATATTCACAAACACTTTGAGAGGTTTTCAAAGGTTTCTTGGCTATTGTCGGATAAACATGGAGTTATAAGGTGATTAAGATAGGAAATACAGTCCTATGATCCGCCAGAGCAGGAGGGATCTACCCAAGGACATCACCAATAGTTAGAATTAGAAGTCCTTAGGTATGATACGATAAAAGGAGAAAAGAATGAAAGGGAAAGAAGGAGTTGAAGAATTAAAAAGAAAAGTAAAGAAAAGGGTGAAAAGAAATAGCCCTCCATATGTTCAACCTTAGGGCAGACACCGGGTTCAACTCATATGCTACTGGTTGTTACTAAGGTGACACCGGTATTGAAGACAAAGACGTCATGGACCCAGTGACGCACTGCACTAAACCTTCTTAACCACTCAAGTTCTCTTAAAAGAGCTTGTTTCATTCTCACGGGGAACCGATATAATCTATCGACTCATCTCTTAGAGATGGTTGATATTGAAACAGGAGACCCCTCCCTAGTCTCCGCATAGGAAACCTAAGTGTGCACTTTACGAGTCTAGAGCCATGAGATACATCAAAGATCTCTTAGGAACACTTAGTATTTCTACAACTAGTGTTCTACATCTATGGACACCAGCTGTAAATTATCGAGTCCTTTGCAGATCTTAGTAATCTACTGAGAACGTTTATGAGAGAATTTACATAAGTATTTCTCAATGATTGAACGGAAATCCTGCCAGGGTCAACATCAAACATCCCTGACAGCAGGTCACTTCGGTAACTCCTTGCGGGTTATGCTTAGTGTCTGCGGTGGTTCCTTAGCGGTCTACAGTCGTGGAGTGATCCCCAGCGACTCACCCAGTCATTGAGCTACTTAGTAGGTCTTGTAAGCTCCTTCGGGAGTATCTGATATGGGAACGGCCTTGATAAGGGTTGGAAGGAGTCTTCACACTATGCTGTTGACGATCTCTAATTCCTTATCTGTAAGTACTGGATGTTTTATTGCTAACTGTTTACATGCAGGGTTACATCATCTCCATGGCGACGGATTCCACATGCTCATACATGCATCTTGACGTCAATAAAAGTCCCCTCAAAGCTCAAAGCAACACAAAGTTCAAAGAAAGATTTTACGCCAAAAATACGAATCTACAAAGTATAAAGACTAAAGATCTTAAGTGAAAGAAAGGGACTACGTGCATGTATAAGTCAAAATTCAAAGATGTATGAGCATGTTGGAATGGCGGACTACCACCACAGACGCGGAAGTGACGAAAGGCAGACAACTTCATCACTATCACAACAACAATGAACAAAGCACAAAGAACGATGAATGATTCTTATCTCATTGTTAGACGTCTCAAGCTATGAAAGTCAAAGATGAAAAAATGACAAAGACGTCAAGCAACCATGATGACCGACCCTTAGGGGGAGATTGTTGGGATCATAGTTTTTACTATTTTATCAAGTCTCGGTCATTTGTAATAATAGGTTGCTTAAGTTACTAGTTACTTTCATTTATGTTATATTATTAGTTTACAAGGCTTAAGCTATTGAGTCCATGGGCCTTATAGCCCATACGAAATCCATGTAGGGAGGGCTAGGAGTGTTGCCCTAGCTCCTCACCTATAAATAGATGTCTTAGGCTAATGTAAAACTTGGTTGTTTATTTGAAATCATAAGGAAACTCTTGCTCTTATCATTCTCTTATTCAAATTTTCATCCCATCCTTATATCTATCTCATTCTTGTTTGTGTGAAATCAATATGGTGACCTAACACATATAAAATACATCAAGAAACATAAAAATTACAGGAGTAAAATGAAATATGAGTGGTTGGTTTTCTTACCAAAGTGGAAGAACAAGAAATACTAAAGAACAAAGAACAAGGATCTTCCAAAGTCACCAACAAAAAACCCTTTGTAAACCTTGCAAGAAAACTTTTAAAACCCCATGGATGAGCTTGAATTCACAGCCATTAATCCATCTTGGAAGCCATCAAAAACACTTGAGAAAAGGTCTTTGAAGAAGAAAAGGAGCAAGGATCAAAGCTAGCACACTTGGACCTTCACTCTTGCACCAAATCTTTAATAGATATCAAAACATAATGGTGTGTTTTGGTCTTGGAACCTACGAATTTAGCAGCAAAAGAGATGGAGAGCAGAATTTTGTTGTTAACTTGATGGTGATATGCTTTATGTGATTATTTGGGGCTTTTATATGCAAGAGTTAAGTGTGTTAGACACTTGTCCTCACAATGGAAAAGTATGAAGAGTGCTTGGGCGGCAAAAACAAGGGAAATGAGTGTTGAATGCAGATTTTTATCTATTAATTTTGTTAAAGTAGGTATTATGTACTGTATGGTGCTTCCGGTAATTAAAACGTAGGGTTTTTAAGACGCTTAACGTAGTATCAGGTAGTAATATAATGTAAAGCATATAAAAAAGTTAAAACTTATTAATATAATTTATTTGAGTATTTTAGATGAGTGGTAAGTTCATCGAAGGGTTTGAATATTGTTAAAACTGAAACCGTGAGTTGAAAACGCGTTTTGTCACACCGGTTCTTGATAAAAGTGACGTAAACTATGAAAATGACACGACAAGTATAAAACTCATTTGTAAACATGAAAATAGGTTAAAAATTCATAAAACATGTAAAATTTTCATAGTCTAGGGTTAGTTCACTTTGTTAAAACACTAAAATATAAATTTAAATCGTGTAAGATGTAAAAAAAAGTGCAAGGTTTAAATAAAATGGATATAGTGAGTTATGACTTTTAAAAATAGGATTGTAAAGAATCAAAATGCAAAGGAAATGTAGACTGTACATAGTCTAGTCGCGGTTGAATTAATTGAACGTGTCAAGACGCACGCGGATAACTTCCGACAAAGTTAATTATTTAAAAATAGAATAGTTAAGTAATAAAATATTAAAATGAATGACATAAAATTTATGAAATGTCACAGTACGTACCCCTTAAGAGAGCTCCGTCCCGGAGCTTAACTCGCTTTACCTCCTAACGGTTCACTTGCGAAAAGATGAGGATTTGTTTAATTGTTTTGCTCGATCGTATAAATACCGCTGAATTGTAATACTCACATAAAAATTTTGTGATTCTCAAAGATCAAGTAGAAGATCAATTAGACATAACCCATATATAACTATTGCTAGTATTTGAAAAATCTAAGTCGAACATAGGTAGTCAGGCTATTTTCCACTGTCCCAAGGTTAAATATAGGTGACTAGACTATATTTAATCGAGGTTCAATAAAATTTTCAAATACTTAACTTAGTTATACTCGTGATATGTCCATTGTTGGACAAGTATGGAGTTTGCATAAGTATTAGTTTGTACAAACGTAAGAATCAATCATAAGTAAGTATTATGAGGGTGTAACACAAGCGAATAAGGAAAATGCGCGCGAAAAAGGAAGTTTTAAGCGGTTCTAAATCCATCCACACTGGGCTAGAATCACGGACCTTTAACAATAAAGGTTTCTGAAGAGAACTTGATGACTGTTGAGAAAGTTGCTGAACTTCAGCTTTTGAAGATAATGAATCAGTTTATAAGAATTATAGAAGAATGACGAACGATAACATAATAACAAAATAGTTCTAATTTGCAAGAAAATATCTAAATGATTTATAAGGTGGTGAAAATTTTGGTATAAGGTAAATGACAGAGCGATTTGTAAGATGATAACAAATAGTTTAATCGGAACTAGTCAAAATAGTTTATGTAACGGTAGTAAATTAGTGATTTAGTTTATAAGATGGTGGTGCTGTAGTTTGTAAGGGAGTGACAAAATGATTGATGGATGGTGACAAACATTGCGAATTATTTTAGCGAAATGATTTATAAAGGGGTAGTAAAATAGTTAAGTTAACGGCAAAATCATTTGTAAGGTGCTTAAAATAGTTTATATGAGACTAACAAAGGTGTTCATAAGTTGATAGTAAGTATGGTTATACGCTATACAAGGTATTCGTAAGGTAGTTCTTTGGAGATTAGTAAATACGTTTGATAATATCGTGAAATAAAGTTTATATGGTAATAACGAAGTTGTTTATAAAATGGTAGTGAATTTCCAAGGTAAATAAATAGAATGTGATGGGTTTCATATAAGACACCATTGTTTAAGGCCATGAAAAGATTTTTAGAGATCATAACATTACTCATGATTTTTGAGAAAATAAATGAGACCACTATGTCATCCACAACGTACGAGAAAGTTTTTAAAGGATCATCAGAATGAATAAATATGTATTTAATAGTTTAGGAATTTAATGAAACATATATATACTTGGAAAGAAAACACACTATCTTCCTTGCAATAAGCATCCTAATAAGTCCATTAAGATTAATTCTGAATACACTACCAAAAGGCATTCTATGTACGGGCTGAATGATAGGAAAACCCTGTTCCTATGACAAATCAATAGTACTAATGGTGGTGTAAGTGCAACTGGTGGTATAATGGTAGTGGAAGATGACAAGGCATCTTCAATGTCGGAATCCGATAAAAGGATGTCAGGGTGAGTATCTGAAGACATGTCACTTGTGAACCAGGTCAATAAAATGATATACATATACGGATATGAGTATAAATAACTCGCACAGGGTATGCATGAAACAACATGTATCACGATTATGCACTTATGATGAAATGATGAGATGCTATGCTGATGTGGTTATAGTCTAGGGTCCAAGATACATCCAAGTTCGCTATAACCTTAGCTCTGATGCCAATCTTTCACACCCCCAATTTACCAGACTTGCAGCGGAATGGAATACCTGGGGGTGTCTGTCATAGCACCACAATTACAGTTACATTGAACGACCTAAAGTGTCGTTTGGAAAAATACTGCATTTGATCATTGAAATAATCCAAAGTTTACAAAATGAGGTCCCCAAAATGTGTTGCATGTTTATGAAAAACAAGTCATACTAGATCAAACGTTTACATAAGTGCATGAAATAATGATGAGACGCGTCGACTCCGCGACTCCATGAAGGTCCAAATGCAAGTCACATGAGCTACCTTAATAACCTGAAATACATTGCTAAAACGTCAACACGAATGTTGGTGAATTCCATAGGTTTGTAAAATGTAATGATGTACGGCCACCACAAGTAAAAGTGCAAGATAAAAATCTCATGAAAATTGTACAATTGACCTTAAGCTCATGACACCGAAGCTATGACTGATGAAATTCTATGCCCCTCCTGAATGTTCTGCCGAAACACTCAAATGTAAAAGACATGACATGCATCCGCTTACTGTTGGTAATCACTACCACGGATGGAGGCGTCACCCTCGATAGATCTATCCACTCACTCTCGCTTAACGGTAAATTAACGGTTCATGATGTTACAGGGGACTTATCACATGGCAAGGTAACTTAAGCAATGTACATGTTTGAATACTTAGGCTCGTACTAAAAATGATTGATGCAATGTATTCCCCCCGTGGGATTTGAAAACAATCAAAAATGTTGAATTGAAAACGGGGCTATGAAAACTCACCTCAACTGATGAAACTGTGATGAAATGAAATGAACACCAATGAACAATTAGCTGTCGCAACCCAATATGATGGTACCATGAACATGTAATGAGCTGAAAAACAAGGCGCGCACACTAGCCGCAACCTAATGTGAATGATGAACGATCTACTTTAGATCATGAAATGATGTTATGAATGTCCATGCACATGTTTCCTATACCACTCTACTCTTTGAAAAACACTTGTTGTTATCAAAAGTATATATTCCAAGACTTAGGAAAAATATGGCTATTAGAAAAATAAACTAGTTGCAATATATATACTTATATATATATATATATATATATATATATCGTATGTACCAATGTTTGTGTTGAAATCCTCGGTTTGAAATCCTTGAAATAACGCCTTGTGGTGATGAAAATATACTTGTAATAACTAATGCTTCATTAGTTATAAAATTTGGTACTTGGTATTATTTCTAGCTTCTAAAGTTACTACGTAGTTTTAGTGTCAATATTACCAAAAGCTGTCAAAATAAATTTGAGTTTTGCCGATATTCAAACGTGAATATCTTTGTCGTTATAAGCCCGTTTTACCTGTTCTTTATATCCACGGTTACGTCTTAACATGTAGTAATATATTTTAGAAAGATTGACCCCTCCGGGTTACGTCTAAAGTCTCTTTTTGTCCGACGAAAAACGTCCATCAGCATGTATTTTTCCGGAAAATACTTTTCGTCAATAAATTTGCAAAAATCATAACTTCTTCGTTATAAACTCTTTTTAATCCGTTCTTTCGCCTACGGATTCGTTTTTGAAAGTATTTTCTAAAAATTTTGCCAAAGTTTCCTTGGTGTTTACTGATTTTCCAGAAATTAACAAAATGGAACAGCATGTTTATAAACTTGTTAGAAATCCATTTCCAAGGTTCAAAACTAGTTTTTACTTCAACCAAATCTCTTGCAAACACCACAAATCTATACTAATCCTACCATACACCTTCTTAGGGTGCCATGGGTTCCTAATGACTAGTAATCAAGTTAATTTAACAAAGGAACACCTAAATCACAATCTAGGGTTTGTATGTTCAAAAAGTCTTCAAAAATAAAGTGGTATAACTAGTTTGTGCATGAAATTAATCATGAATACTATAAGATACATGTGTTAATTAGATGAAAACATAAAAATAAATTTGAATACTCACTTTGAAATAATAGGTGATTAAAGGATGAGAAATCTTGGACTACTTGTGTTTTTGTTGGATGATTCTTGATTAGAATGATAAAAGGAACAAGTTTGTAGCTTTGTATTTTGGAAAATCATGGTTTGATCATGGTGTTTGGTTTTGGTCGTGGGTTTTGGGGGAAGAACAAGAGAAAAAGATGAGGTTTGGTGTTTTATGATTCAAAGAAATATGTAATATTATGTTTTATGTGTTTTTGTAGATATTTAGTTAGGATATAATGTATAATATTAGTACATAAGTCAATGAGGTTAAAAAGAAATCACATGGTGTCTAGGGGAGGGCATGAGGCCGGTTTTCAAGGTGAAAAAGAGTAGCAAAGTCGGTTTTGATCACTTAGGAAATGTAGTGTAATATTAATTGTAGTTTAGTGTAAGTATTAGTTATAATCGGGTACCGGGTTTGATAGAAATAAATGTTAACAAAGTTAACCGGGACTTAATAAAGTCATAAAAATGTTAGAAATATGTTGGGTACAAGTACTGAGTGTTCGGGTGATTATTGTTTAGTTTTCACGAAAACCGTCGTAATATTCATAAGCTTACGTTATAAATAAAATAAATTTCCAAAATACTGGGTAACTGAATGTTATAACTTTTATGATAATAAAATGGATATAAAAATATGTCAGGACCATTGTGGGAATATTTAGATATATTCGTCGTGTATAAACCGGGTGTTAACGTTTATTATAAATACTTATAAGAAAAACGTTAATTGTATCAAATATATAAATTTGAAAATCCTAAGAGTGGTATAACATGTAAATGACCTACTGATGATATGCAGACTATCTCTAGTCCGTATGAAATGTCATTACTGATAATGCATGAATTCGCACCTGAACCAATACGGTTACGCGAATTTGAATACCCGTAAACTAAATTTACGATGAAATGTGTAATGCACGTGAATGATGAAATCTTTTCCCGCAATGAATAGTGTTCCATGAATAGTAAAATTTCTGAATGCTTCTCGGAATGTCAAACTGACACAAAAAATGATGAATAGTAAACTGATGAATAGTGTTTTGATGAATAGTGTTTGATGAATAGTGTTTTTCCAAAGTTCGGGAAATGACCTGAAATGGTGAGTTGTGACAGTCTTCCCCTCTAAAAGGAACTTCGTCCCGAAGTTCAGTTTATGTTGGTATCTGAGAATGTATTGGTGAAAAGGAGATGATATTCGAGAATTCCAGCGAACTCTAACGATAGGAATTCGACTCTGATTCAACTGTTTGACCACACGGTCCATGGTTTCTGTTGGTTCTCTTACAAGGTCTGAGATTGTCATTTGGGTTGGATCCCTTCCAATGGAATCATGAGTGACTCATCTGAAAGTCATTTTTGGGGATCTAAAAATGTGAAATATATTCGTGTAATCCTGTTGTTCTCTGACAATGTTCAAGTCTGACGGCCACTATGCCTTCTCTGTCAAAATATAAATGGTCCAGTGTATAATGGTGTAACTTTCCAAGTTTTCTGAACAATAACATGCTTTTCCTAGGCAGAACTTTCTGCTAACTCTGCAGAACTTGAAGTTTTAATGGTTGACGACTTATTGAACTTGTAACTGATTCTTGACTTGTAGAAAATTTCTGGTCATCTCATGAATGCCTACTGAACTAGTGAGTTGAGCTTTTTCTGAGTTTGGCCCATCAATCGATGGTCTGCGCTTCTTAATGTTTTAAATGTGGTACTGGTAATATATACTGCTGAATTCTGCCAGAACTCAAGTTTGTATGCTAGTTGGTCGATTCTAAAATGAATCTTAAATGGTCCAATATGCTAAAGGTTCAACCTTTCTTGTTATCCAATTTGTATCATGCCAATCCAAGGCAATGCTTTTAACTTAGTTTGTTCTCCCACTTGAATCTGGATGGTTTGTTATTCAGGATACCCAATCCAAATGATATGTGTTATGTACCAATCTAACTTCTGCCAGTTTCTCGCTGTTGGTGTGATAACTATTGTTGTATATGAATTTGATTTATGTTGAGTGATTAGTCCTACCATTTCTAGGGTCAATCACTCATGCTCTGAGCATACCTTCCTATGTTTGAATTGTTCTCTCGCTTTGACCAACGTTCTGAGGATGATAGGTGATGTTCACATCTAAATGAGTTTCTGAAGGAAATCCTAAAATGATTACCTGAAGTCCAAGGTGAATCGGTTTCCTTAACAGGAATAACTGAAATGGGTATAATAAACCTTTGTGACTAATTCCACAACGTTCGGTCCTTCGAACTTGGCGTTAACTGAAAGGGATAGAATATAGGTGACAATTTGATTCCTTGTGTTTTGTTCCAACGGATGATAAGACATATGTTTTTCTTTGTCTATTGGGTTTGGTCTCCACTACTGAAGTTCGTGATTACTTTGTGATGTCCTTCCTAATTCCTTCATCACATATTCCAAATATTCTTTATTGTCAAATCACAAATCCTAAATACATAAGCGATGTTGTAGGGAAAGTGGTTCTGGAAATTTGTCTCACTATTGTGATTTTTGGTTGAAATCTTTTTCTGACTAACCGAGTTTAGAAAATGAAGCAAATGATTTACTAAGTAATATTTTTCCTGATGATTCAAAATTTCAGTAGTTATGAAGTAGAAAAATGTTTTCAAACATGTTGTGATTAAAACTGCTTACCAAAGTTTGATATCTATGTATATTTCTCATTGTACAATAGTGTTGCTAAAGATTGACCAAAAAGGATCGTACTTGTTCAAAATAGGAATTTCAGAAATCATTTTTCCACAAGGTATGTGATTTATGTAAACGCATCAACTTTATTTAAAAGTGAAAACACTAACATGGATAAAATGGTAGAATAGGAAATGTTCGCTTAAATGCATCGATGTCTAACACTTAGTTCCCGAGGTTGGATAATGTCTATTGATGGTTATCTGGCATAACTACAAGCATAGGTATTTAGACTAACTTAAGTCATGAAATAGTTTATCGTTGTAATTGGCAAGACGAAGGTATCACTTGATGTTGTGTTGATGAATGTCTACTCTGTTTTCCCTTGTAGATGAGGAGATATGTTCTGGCTTGATCCCTTGCTTGGTATGAAGGTGAGGTTATCTGAAATTTCTAGAGACATAATGCCTTAGAGGAATCTACATCGATATTCTTGATTCAAACAATTGTCCTTTGTGAAAATTTACTGCAGGAAAGTTTATGTATGGATAAGGCCATGTTTAAATGAAATGCTCTACAGTCTCAATTAGAAGCTTGGTTTATTTCTATTGTGTTGTCCTGCGGACATTTATATTGAGTTCAATCCTGTAGCTCAGTCTAGCTAGTACCCTTGAATAATAACATTGGACAACTAGGTCAGAGATGGTGATTCGGATGGTCTCGCAGTATCTTAGAATTTGTTGTTGAGTTATGAATTCTCTCACTATATACTTCTAGTCCTGGTTAGTAGTTCTGTAATCCTTTCGTTGCTTTTATTGTATTGAGGAATCCTGCATGTAATTGATATGGAAAGTCTCTCTTAGGGAAGTCAATGGGAAAATATCCAACTTAATGGCTAAGTGGGTGACAGGTAGGGTAAGTATCCAGGGATAGTTCGGCAAAAGGGATGTTTATGAAAGAGTTCCTTTGTTTACAAAGCTTTCGAATGAAGATTGTTATTAACAATCCTTTGAAAAGGTAATTATTTCCTTCGTGGCATAATCCTTCCTGAATTTTACATAGGTGATCAGGCTATGTATAATTGAGGACTAATGATGCGATGTTAGATTTTTGTCAAAATATCATAACTTTCCTCAAAAGTTTTAGATGGTGTTCAACGCATTGTTATAAAAATGGTGTCCTGATGTTTTCTTTCAAATAACATAAAAATTGCCTCGCGTAATAATAGTAAATACTTGGTGTAATGACAGAAAATCAATTTATAGGATGGTAATAAAATAGCTTACTTCAGAATTTTTTTTGTAAAACAGTTTCCCCATATGATAGTAAAATAGCTTGAATGGTGTATTGGATACGTGGGTGAATCTTGTTGAATGGTGATAGTCTACTAATTCGTCAAAAACGAAATCAACCTAATTCCTGATGAGACAATGCTAAAATATTGCGAAACGATTGAAGTCTGAGCAAATGGGAATGGACAAGGAAATGACAATGATGGTACTAGTGAATGGAATACTACCCTCTTTCGCGCTACCTCGCGACATCCAAAAGGTAAAACTAAAGTACACACTGTGGGAAGGCCAATAGTGTAATAAGTAACTGATGGTGGTGATAGTACCTGAGTAGTAAGTGCCCTACTAGTGATGGAAAGAAAACACACTATCTTCCTTGCAATAAGCATCCTAATAAGTCCATTAAGATTAATTCTGAATACACTACCAAAAGGCATTCTATGTACGGGCTGAATGATAGGAAAACCCTGTTCCTATGGCAAATCAATAGTACTAATGGTGGTGTAAGTGCAACTGGTGGTATAATGGTAGTGGAAGATGACAAGGCATCTTCAATGTCGGAATCCGATAAAAGGATGTCAGGGTGAGTATCTGAAGACATGTCACTTGTGAACCAGGTCAATAAAATGATATACATATACGGATATGAGTATAAATAACTCGCACATGGTATGCATGAAACAACATGTATCATGATTATGCACTTATGATGAAATGATGAGATGCTATGCTGATTTGGTTATAGTCTAGGGTCCAAGATACATCCTAGTTCGCTATAACCTTAGCTCTGATGCCAATCTTTCACACCCCCAATTTACCTGACTTGCAGCGGAATGGAATACCTGGGGGTGTCTGTCATAGCACCACAATTACAGTTACATTGAACGACCTAAAGTGTCGTTTGGAAAAATACTGCATTTGATCATTGAAATAATCCAAAGTTTACAAAATGAGGTCCCCAAAATGTGTTGCATGTTTATGAAAAACAAGTCATACTAGATCAAACGTTTACATAAGTGCATGAAATAATGATGAGACGCGTCGACTCCGCGACTCCATGAAGGTCCAAATGCAACATGAGCTACCTTAATAACCTGAAATACATTGCTAAAACGTCAACACGAATGTTGGTGAATTCCATAGGTTTGTAAAATGTAATGATGTACGGCCACCACAAGTAAAAGTGCAAGATAAAAATCTCATGAAAATTGTACAATTGACCTTAAGCTCATGACACCGAAGCTATGACTGATGAAATTCTATGCCCCTCCTGAATGTTCTGCCGAAACACTCAAATGTAAAAGACATGACATGCATCCGCTTACTGTTGGTAATCACTACCACGGATGGAGGCGTCACCCTCGATAGATCTATCCACTCACTCTCGCTTAACGGTAAATTAACGGTTCATGATGTTACAGGGGACTTATCACATGGCAAGGTAACTTAAGCAATGTACATGTTTGAATACTTAGGCTCGTACTAAAAATGATTGATGCAATGTATTCCCCCCGTGGGATTTGAAAACAATCAAAAATGTTGAATTGAAAACGGGGCTATGAAAACTCACCTCAACTGATGAAACTGTGATGAAATGAAATGAACACCAATGAACAATTAGCTGTCGCAACCCAATATGATGGTACCATGAACATGTAATGAGCTGAAAAACAAGGCGCGCACACTAGCCGCAACCTAATGTGAATGATGAACGATCTACTTTAGATCATGAAATGATGTTATGAATGTCCATGCACATGTTTCCTATACCACTCTACTCTTTGAAAAACACTTGTTGTTATCAAAAGTATATATTCCAAGACTTAGGAAAAATATGGCTATTAGAAAAATAAACTAGTTGCAATATATATACTTATATATATATATATATATATATATATCGTATGTACCAATGTTTGTGTTGAAATCCTCGGTTTGAAATCCTTGAAATAACGCCTTGTGGTGATGAAAATATACTTGTAATAACTAATGCTTCATTAGTTATAAAATTTGGTACTTGGTATTATTTCTAGCTTCTAAAGTTACTACGTAGTTTTAGTGTCAATATTACCAAAAGCTGTCAAAATAAATTTGAGTTTTGCCGATATTCAAACGTGAATATCTTTGTCGTTATAAGCCCGTTTTACCTGTTCTTTATATCCACGGTTACGTCTTAACATGTAGTAATATATTTTAGAAAGCTTGACCCCTCCGGGTTACGTCTAAAGTCTCTTTTTGTCCGACGAAAAACGTCCATCAGCATGTATTTTTCCGGAAAATACTTTTCGTCAATAAATGTCACAACTCATCATTTCAGGTCATTTCAGGTCATTTCGGGAACTTTGGAAAAACACTATTCATAAATCACTATTCATCAAAACACTATTCATCGTTTTACTATTCATCATTTCCGAGGTCATTTTGATATTCTGAGAAACATTTGGGAAATTTACTATTCACTAAACACTATTCATTTCCGGAAAAGTTTTCACTATTCACTTGCATTACTCATTTCATCGTAAATTTAGTTTACGGGTATTCAAATTCGCGTAACCGGATTGGTTTAGGTGCGAATTCATTTCATTAGTGTTAAGTACACTGCATACGGACTGGAGATAGTCTGCATATCATCATAACAGCATTTTCATGTTATACCACTCTCAGGATTTTCAAATTTCTATATTCAGTACATTTAACGTTTTTACGTATAAGTAATTATAGTAAACGTTAACACCCGGTTTATACACGACGAATATATCTAAATATTCCCACAATGGTCCCGACATACTTTTATATCCATTTTAACATCATAAAAGTTATAACATTCAGTTACCCAGTATTTTGGAAATTTATTTTAATTATAACGTACGCGTATGAATATAACGACGGTTTTCGTGAAAACTAAACAATAATCACCCGATCACTCAGTAAATGTACCCAACATATTTTTAATATGTTTTTATTGTTATTATGACTTTATTTCATCCCGGTAAACTTCGTGAACATTTATTTCTAATAAAACCGGTACCCGATCGTAACTAAAAACACAAACTAGTGTATAATTCTTACAAGTTTTCTAATTAAATCCCAAGTACCCTACCCCCCCCCCTTCACCCTTGAAAAACCGGACCATGGTCACCCCTTTTTAACCCCTAGCATTAACTTATCATTATTTAACAAATAAACCTCTTATAACTTTACTAAATCAAAACCTAGAATCATAATCCATGCTTTTTAGAAAGAACAAAGTTCATCTCTTCTCCATCCTTTCTTCATACCCACGACCCAAATAAATCACAAAGATCAAGTGATCATTTTCCATAAATTAAAACACTAAACTTGTTCATTTTGCATGCCTAATCAAGAATCAAGCAACAAAAACACAAGAACATCAAGCATAATCATCCTATAATCATCTCATTTTGTCAAGTAAGTTTTCATCTTTATTTTTTCATGGATCATTCTATTTTTACATGTATTTCATAAGTATCATGCTAAAAATCATGTACAAGTAGCTATACCACCCTTTATTTTGTCTAAAAAGAAACATACAAACCCTAACTTTTTAGTTATGAATCCCCTTGCTCTAATAACTTGGTTAGGAGTCTATGGCACCCTAAGAAGGTGTATGGTAGGATTAGATTAGCTATGTGGTGATTACAAGAGGTTTGGTGATGTTAGAAATTAGTTATAAACCTTGAAAACTTGATTTGGAGCATGTTTTAGACATGCTGTCCCATTTTGTGAAAATCTGGAAAATCAGTAAACACCAAGTGAACTTTGGCAAAATTTTTAGAAAATACTTTCAAAAACGAATCCGTAGGCGAAAGAACGGATTAAAAAGAGTTAATAACGAAGAAGTTATGATTTTTGCAAGATTGTTGACGAAAAGTATTTTTCTGGAAATTAGTTGCTGTTGGACGTTTTTCATTGGACAAAAAGAGACTTTAGACGTAACCCGGAGGAGCCGAGCTTTCCAAAATATATTACTACCTACTAAGACGTAACCGTGGACATAAAGAACAAGTAAAACGGACAAGTAACGACAAAGATATACACGTTTGAATATCGGCTAAAACCATTTTATAATTGACAGCTTTTATATAAATTTGGCACAAAAACTACGAAGTACATTTTTGAACTAGACATAATATTAAGTACCGAGCTTTATAACTAATGTAGTATTAGTTATTACGAGTATGTTTTCATCATTTCAAGGATTACAACCCGAGTATTTCAACGCTAACATGGAAACTTACGTTATATATATATATAAGTATATATATTATAACTAGCTATTTATATTTTCTAATAGCAATATTTTCCAAATTCTTGGATTATATATTTTTGATAATACAAGTGTTTTTCCAAAGACTAGAGTGGTATAGAAACATGAGCATGGACATTCATAACATCATTTGGTGATCTAAATGAGATCATTCATCATTCATTTTAGGTTGCGGCAGATAACCGTGCATTGTTGTCCTTAACATTCCGTTGCATTGTGCTATTACTTCGAGGTGAGTCATAGCCCCTACTCTTTTAATTGTTTTATCAACTCTTTGGGGGAGATACATGCTACTACTTGCTTACTTGTACAGATTCACATAACATTTATACTTGATTACATTACACTTGATGTCATACATACATGATTGTGTTATACTTAACTGTGTTATACTAAACTGTGATGGAAACATACATACTTCCAATGGCCCCAGATTTAGTTCTGGGCACAACCATGGAGACATTTATACTTCCAATGGCCCCAGATTAAGTTTCTGGGCACAACCATGGAGATATACATACTTAAGTGAGGTCTTCGGAGATGAAGTGTAGACTCACTACTAATTGCTTAACTGTTGTTATGAACTTATACATATCCTAATCATATTATATTGTAGCAGTGGGTTGTAAACACACAGGTTACAAGTCTCTTATGGTGGGACTTGCAACTGAGTGGATTTACGATGCCTTTGCTGTGTGAACATTCTTTATAGGCTTTTCATCAGTACTAAGACAAACTCTATGAACTCACCAACCTTTGTGTTGACACTTTTAAGCATGTTTATCTCAGGTTAGAAAGGCGATAGCAGGTTTATGGAGCTGAGAGTCTTAGGGCATGCTTTTGGAGACTTTCACTTTTATCGTTTACCATTCGATACACTTTAAAAACTTATGTATTATTCTACTTTGGGATCTTTGCTTTGTAAACTATGACTTTTATCTATTCGAATGGTAACTTTTCAAAAACGTCTCATTTAGAGTTCGTTTTCTATATCTTGTACTTTGTGCCCTGAAGTAGCATCCCAATGACACAGTCTTCCGCTGCGGTATTTTGGGGGTGTTACAGATTGGTACCAGAGCCTTGGTTATAGAGAACTAGGTTGTTTTAGAGTCTAGACTATAACTACATACATGTAGACTCTCCTCCCTATCGCCTTGCACTTTACATACACTTACGCTTGCTGGTAATTTATTCATTTTTAGACCCACGCTATTAGATACTTTGTAGAAACCGTTAGAAACTAGACTTCCCGGTGACTTTAACACTTAAAGGAGAATCCTTTGTTCCTTTGTACTAAGCGTGACATTCCCTAGATGCCCATTTAAGCAACGTCTACCACTGAGATATGTGTGCCTGGTGATATGTACACTTGTGAAAGGAAACATTTATAATTGTGGTGGCCAACATAATTATAAGTGCTTCACGACACACGTGGACATATGACTATGCAGATGTAGATCGGTGTTGGCACAACTTAGGAAACAACTGGTAGCACGGTATTATATACGAGGATGTTAAGTGTAGACTTTGGATAATCAACGGTTTTCCCTCATCTCTGACGTTCACTAAATGTCCTTCCTCTCAGGAAATCATGGCACCAAAGAGAGTGACTCGTAGCTCTGGTCGAGGAGGCGCAACACCAAGGGGTGGAAGGACTGGTGGACGTGGAGGTAGAGGAGGTAGAGGAGCTGCTCATGACACTAGTAACCCAAGTAACGATGGTGGAAGAACTGGTGGACGTGGAGGTAGAGGAGGTGGTCACGGCGTTGAAAACAATGATAACAACGACGGTGGAAATACTGATTTTGAAGCCATCATCGCTCGACAACTTGAAAACTTTCTCCCCACTATTGTCACTCAAGTTGGTGATCATATGAATAACTTGGCAAACCACGAAAGCGGAATTAACAACACCAATGGTATAGGCCAGAATGGTAATGGCAAGAACAACATTAGGACCGGATGCACGTATAAGGAATTTACGTCATGTAAGCCAATTGATTTCGATGGTGTAGGAGGCGCGTTGGTGTATACTCGATGGGTTGAAAAGATGGAGTCGGTGATCGACATTAGTAACTGTGCAGCACATCAAATGGTGAAGTATTCCATGTGCTTACTATCAGGAAAGGCATTGACATGGTGGAATACGCAGATTCAAGCTAGGGGTAGAGCGGCAGCTGTAGGTATGACATGGGACGATTTTAAGGCATTACTGAAGGAGGAATACTGCCCGGACAACGAGATGCAAAAGCTGGAGGATGAACTCTATCATCTCTCTATGATAGGGGCTGGTCATGCAGCCTATACAGATCGATTCCATGAATTAGCCAGACTAGTTCCACACCTAGTTACCCCTGAGTCCAAGAGGATCGAGAGGTACATATATGGCCTTGTCCCAGAAATTCGTGGGATTGTAAAAACAACTGAGCCTTCAACAATTCAGAGTGCAATATTGAGAGCAGGGACTCTGACAGATGAGATGGTTAGAAATGGAAGCTTGAGGGACAGTGATAAAAGGAAGGGAACAAGCGAGTCGAACAAGCAGACTGACAACAAAAGGGCAAGGACCTTTGCGGCGACTAATTCGGGTCAGAGAGAGTATTTAGGCCAGCATCCTAAATGTACGAAATGTAACTTTCATCACCAAAAGACTGTGCCCTGCCGTATGTGTGCTAATTGCAGACAGTCTGGTCATTATGCAAACCAGTGTAGAGAACCAGTGAACCAAAAGACATGCTATGAGTGTAACAGCCCGGATCACTTTCGGAACAACTGTCCTAAGTTGAAAAGGAATTTTAACCAAGGAGGCAACCGTCCAAACTTAGCAGCAGCAATTGAAGGGCCACGAGATGAGGCCAATGAGATTCCACCCGCACTTGGCAGAGCTTACTTCCTAGGAAATCCTATCACCCAACATGTCCGCGATAGTACAACGGGTACATTCTCTTGAACAACTATCGTATTTTAGTAGCACTTAAGTCTTAATATAGGACCTATACACAACATTGACTAATCTGAGACCTAGCAGCATTAACCTTAGTCACCCTAACATTAGAAATTTGATTAGTGTAAGCAATTCCAAAGTCGAGCCAATCTTTCAAAAGATCTTTTTCAAGGATGTTGAATCCAGACCTTGATTTTTAGCTTGGTTCTAGTGACTGTTCTTGTTTGATTGGGTTGCGAAAATCAAGCTAAAAGTTAAAGTCATCACTCAAACCGATTTAGCTTAATCTCATGACTGTTCTTGTTTGATTGGGTTGTGGGCTTAAGTGAAAATCGGTTACCTAAATGATTAACCTAAAAGAGGTCTTTTGAGGACTATGCTCGGGATTGGGAAGGTTTGCCTCATCAAGTCTGACCACGAGAACATACCTAGTTGGATAGGAAACCCACATACATAAGCTTTGACACATTTTCTTAAACACACATTTAACTGATTAACATTAACTGAACTTCGGGACGAAGTTCTTTTTAGAGGGGAAGACTGTCACAACTCATCATTTCAGGTCATTTCAGGTCATTTCGGGAACTTTGGAAAAACACTATTCATAAATCACTATTCATCAAAACACTATTCATCATTTTACTATTCATCATTTCCGAGGTCATTTTGATATTCTGAGAAACATTTGGGAAATTTACTATTCACTAAACACTATTCATTTCCGGAAAAGTTTTCACTATTCACTTGCATTACTCATTTCATCGTAAATTTAGTTTACGGGTATTCAAATTCGCGTAACCGGATTGGTTTAGGTGCGAATTCATTTCATTAGTGTTAAGTACACTGCATACGGACTGGAGATAGTCTGCATATCATCATAACAGCATTTTCATGTTATACCACTCTCAGGATTTTCAAATTTCTATATTCAGTACATTTAACGTTTTTACGTATAAGTAATTATAGTAAACGTTAACACCCGGTTTATACACGACGAATATATCTAAATATTCCCACAATGGTCCCGACATACTTTTATATCCATTTTAACATCATAAAAGTTATAACATTCAGTTACCCAGTATTTTGGAAATTTATTTTAATTATAACGTACGCGTATGAATATAACGACGGTTTTCGTGAAAACTAAACAATAATCACCCGATCACTCAGTAAATGTACCCAACATATTTTTAATATGTTTTTATTGTTATTATGACTTTATTTCATCCCGGTAAACTTCGTGAACATTTATTTCTAATAAAACCGGTACCCGATCGTAACTAAAAACACAAACTAGTGTATAATTCTTACAAGTTTTCTAATTAAATCCCAAGTACCCTACCCCCCCCCCCCCCCCCCCCTTCACCCTTGAAAAACCGGACCATGATCACCCCTTTTTAACCCCTAGCATTAACTTATCATTATTTAACAAATAAACCTCTTATAACTTTACTAAATCAAAACCTAGAATCATAATCCATGCTTTTTAGAAAGAACAAAGTTCATCTCTTCTCCATCCTTTCTTCATACCCACGACCCAAATAAATCACAAAGATCAAGTGATCATTTTCCATAAATTAAAACACTAAACTTGTTCATTTTACATGCCTAATCAAGAATCAAGCAACAAAAACACAAGAACATCAAGCATAATCATCCTATAATCATCTCATTTTGTCAAGTAAGTTTTCATCTTTATTTTTTCATGGATCATTCTATTTTTACATGTATTTCATAAGTATCATGCTAAAAATCATGTACAAGTAGCTATACCACCCTTTATTTTGTCTAAAAAGAAACATACAAACCCTAACTTTTTAGTTATGAATCCCCTTGCTCTAATAACTTGGTTAGGAGTCTATGGCACCCTAAGAAGGTGTATGGTAGGATTAGATTAGCTATGTGGTGATTACAAGAGGTTTGGTGATGTTAGAAATTAGTTATAAACCTTGAAAACTTGATTTGGAGCATGTTTTAGACATGCTGTCCCATTTTGTGAAAATCTGGAAAATCAGTAAACACCAAGTGAACTTTGGCAAAATTTTTAGAAAATACTTTCAAAAACGAATCCGTAGGCGAAAGAACGGATTAAAAAGAGTTAATAACGAAGAAGTTATGATTTTTGCAAGATTGTTGACGAAAAGTATTTTTCTGGAAATTAGTTGCTGTTGGACGTTTTTCATTGGACAAAAAGAGACTTTAGACGTAACCCGGAGGAGCCGAGCTTTCCAAAATATATTACTACCTACTAAGACGTAACCGTGGACATAAAGAACAAGTAAAACGGACAAGTAACGACAAAGATATACACGTTTGAATATCGGCTAAAACCATTTTATAATTGACAGCTTTTATATAAATTTGGCACAAAAACTACGAAGTACATTTTTGAACTAGACATAATATTAAGTACCGAGCTTTATAACTAATGTAGTATTAGTTATTACGAGTATGTTTTCATCATTTCAAGGATTACAACCCGAGTATTTCAACGCTAACATGGAAACTTACGTTATATATATATAAGTATATATATTATAACTAGCTATTTATATTTTCTAATAGCAATATTTTCCAAATTCTTGGATTATATATTTTTGATAATACAAGTGTTTTTCCAAAGACTAGAGTGGTATAGAAACATGAGCATGGACATTCATAACATCATTTGGTGATCTAAATGAGATCATTCATCATTCATTTTAGGTTGCGGCAGATAACCGTGCATTGTTGTCCTTAACATTCCGTTGCATTGTGCTATTACTTCGAGGTGAGTCATAGCCCCTACTCTTTTAATTGTTTTATCAACTCTTTGGGGGAGATACATGCTACTACTTGCTTACTTGTACAGATTCACATAACATTTATACTTGATTACATTACACTTGATGTCATACATACGTGATTGTGTTATACTTAACTGTGTTATACTAAACTGTGATGGAAACATACATACTTCCAATGGCCCCAGATTTAGTTCTGGGCACAACCATGGAGACATTTATACTTCCAATGGCCCCAGATTAAGTTTCTGGGCACAACCATGGAGATATACATACTTAAGTGAGGTCTTCGGAGATGAAGTGTAGACTCACTACTAATTGCTTAACTGTTGTTATGAACTTATACATATCCTAATCATATTATATTGTAGCAGTGGGTTGTAAACACACAGGTTACAAGTCTCTTATGGCGGGACTTGCAACTGAGTGGATTTACGATGCCTTTGCTGTGTGAACATTCTTTATAGGCTTTTCATCAGTACTACGACAAACTCTATGAACTCACCAACCTTTGTGTTGACACTTTTAAGCATGTTTATCTCAGGTTAGAAAGGCGATAGCAGGTTTATGGAGCTGAGAGTCTTAGGGCATGCTTTTGGAGACTTTCACTTTTATCGTTTACCATTCGATACACTTTAAAAACTTATGTATTATTCTACTTTGGGATCTTTGCTTTGTAAACTATGACTTTTATCTATTCGAATGGTAACTTTTCAAAAACGTCTCATTTAGAGTTCGTTTTCTATATCTTGTACTTTGTGCCCTGAAGTAGCATCCCAATGACACAGTCTTCCGCTGCGGTATTTTGGGGGTGTTACAATAAATTTGCAAAAATCATAACTTCTTCGTTATAAACTCTTTTTAATCCGTTCTTTCGCCTACGGATTCGTTTTTGAAAGTATTTTCTAAAAATTTTGCCAAAGTTTCCTTGGTGTTTACTTATTTTCCAGAAATTAACAAAATGGAACAGCATGTTTATAAACTTGTTAGAAATCCATTTCCAAGGTTCAAAACTAGTTTTTACTTCAACCAAATCTCTTGCAAACACCACAAATCTATACTAATCCTACCATACACCTTCTTAGGGTGCCATGGGTTCCTAATGACTAGTAATCAAGTTAATTTAACAAAGGAACACCTAAATCACAATCTAGGGTTTGTATGTTCAAAAAGTCTTCAAAAATAAAGTGGTATAACTAGTTTGTGCATGAAATTAATCATGAATACTATAAGATACATGTGTTAATTAGATGAAAACATAAAAATAAATTTGAATACTCACTTTGAAATAATAGGTGATTAAAGGATGAGAAATCTTGGACTACTTGTGTTTTTGTTGGATGATTCTTGATTAGAATGATAAAAGGAACAAGTTTGTAGCTTTGTATTTTGGAAAATCATGGTTTGATCATGGTGTTTGGTTTTGGTCGTGGGTTTTGGGGGAAGAACAAGAGAAAAAGATGAGGTTTGGTGTTTTATGATTCAAAGAAATATGTAATATTATGTTTTATGTGTTTTTGTAGATATTTAGTTAGGATATAATGTATAATATTAGTACATAAGTCAATGAGGTTAAAAAGAAATCACATGGTGTCTAGGGGAGGGCATGAGGCCGGTTTTCAAGGTGAAAAAGAGTAGCAAAGTCAGTTTTGATCACTTAGGAAATGTAGTGTAATATTAATTGTAGTTTAGTGTAAGTATTAGTTATAATCGGGTACCGGGTTTGATAGAAATAAATGTTAACAAAGTTAACCGGGACTTAATAAAGTCATAAAAATGTTAGAAATATGTTGGGTACAAGTACTGAGTGTTCGGGTGATTATTGTTTAGTTTTCACGAAAACCGTCGTAATATTCATAAGCTTACGTTATAAATAAAATAAATTTCCAAAATACTGGGTAACTGAATGTTATAACTTTTATGATAATAAAATGGATATAAAAGTATGTCAGGACCATTGTGGGAATATTTAGATATATTCGTCGTGTATAAACCGGGTGTTAACGTTTATTATAAATACTTATAAGAAAAACGTTAATTGTATCAAATATATAAATTTGAAAATCCTAAGAGTGGTATAACATGTAAATGACCTACTGATGATATGCAGACTATCTCTAGTCCGTATGAAATGTCATTACTGATAATGCATGAATTCGCACCTGAACCAATACGGTTACGCGAATTTGAATACCCGTAAACTAAATTTACGATGAAATGTGTAATGCACGTGAATGATGAAATCTTTTCCCGCAATGAATAGTGTTCCATGAATAGTAAAATTTCTGAATGCTTCTCGAAATGTCAAACTGACACCAAAAATGATGAATCGTAAACTGATGAATAGTGTTTTGATGAATAGTGTTTGATGAATAGTGTTTTTCCAAAGTTCGGGAAATGACCTGAAATGACCTGAAATGGTGAGTTGTGACACTATAATTTGTGCTCTGGTACCATTCTATAACACCCCCATTTTAGGAACGCAGTGGAATACAACATGGGGTGCTATTTGGTCACATAGTACAAGTATAATACATAACTTTAAAACAAAGTCGTTTTTAAAACTTCACATTCGATAATTTATCAGAGTTAACAAAGGTCCCAAAAGTTTATCACGACATAAGTGTCCAAAAACAACATGAGTTTAGAAAACATAAGTTTTGAAAGTTAAGATTTTAATCGAATGTGATTTTAAAACATGGGCCATCCTTGTCGATATCCATTTCTTGCGCCGCCCATCCAAGCTGAAGTAACTTACGGACCTGAGATAAACATGCTAAAAGTCAACATAACGTTGAGTGAATTCATAGAGTTTAATAAGTAAGCAGTTGAATACAAGTAATTCAATTTAAAATACGATGAGCTACGTTGTTATACGCCCATAATTAAGATGACATGTAACAAATACAAGTCGGGAAATAAGATTTATAGCATTGAGCTCATGAAACCGAACCTTGACCTAGATTAATAGTGCCACGAAAAGGTAAGATTTGCCATTTACCACATAATCTGTCAATATTATGTGACCGTTGATGTATGAGCGCTACTCACCCGGTCAGGCCCGCCAAGCCAAATATGCATATTCATAATACTAGCGTTTCCTCCGGAATTAACGGTTCATGATGGGGACTTAAATTGGCAAGAAATACTCAATGTCTATAATCATGTAATCGGGTCAAGCATACCAAAAGCTACTTGTATTCAGTTTGTAAAACTAGCATGTATCCCCCTTGCGAGGTTTATAAACATTTAAATGAGTAAAGGCGAGGCTATGAACTCACCGAGAGTAGAGTGAACGATCAAATGAAGTAGCGAGGAATAAACCGCAAGTATCATACAGACACCTAGATATATACGAGTGTCTTAGTTTCTAAAATAATGATGCAATAATATCTATATGTTATATAGGTTATAATCTCAATTATGCTTGGTACATAATATCTAAATAATCATCAAACTTAATTTGGCATTATAAAGTGACTACAAGTGTGAAATATATACTTTTACAAAACTTCAAGTATTAATTCTTTATTAGTTCATAAGTCCAAAATAAGTCCAAAAAGGTTCAAGTTAAGTCTAAGGGTTCAATTTTAGTCAAAAGGTTCAATTTTAGTCTAAAGGTTCAAAATATATTAAGTGGTTCAAAATGAAACTTAAAGGTCTAATTATATAAGTTATTGCTTTTACATGTTTAAATTTTATAAAAGCTGATGAAATTTTTAGTAACTTGTTCACTTTCAAAAATTCGCTACTCGCAAACCGTAAGCCCAAAAATTATGTTCTTCATATCCCCGGAAAGGTATTTAAACATACTAACAGTATTTTTGGGTCCCACTAAATCCAAATTTACGTAACAGTAGTCAAATAATTAATTTATCCTCACTAAGCAGTTCTGAATTTATCAATCTCACAACAGTCCCACGAAAAATGCGATATCTCAAGTTCTACAAGTCCAATTAATCCCCCGTTTTTGGCTACGTTTAAGTTAAGGTGTTATCTAATACTTTTATGTTTTGAGTAACAGTGGGTTATTCACAAAAATTGTGACTTTTATACGATTCAGATCTGTTACTCGGAATAGTACATGTTTCACGAAAACATTTTTAATTTAATCATCGGGTGTCGTCACAGGATGCACCACCCGGGAAAATGACCACAAGACATAGAAATACAGCTACATATTTTTAGTTTAGGTCGAATGTTTACTGATTAGTGCAGTTAATTCCGGTTTTACCCTTGATCAAATCTGTCTTTGCATGACTAGTCCATGAGTGATTTTCTAGTGATCTAGCTTATGTACCAAGCCTAACCAAGCATAATAAACTTATATAACATATAAAATACATCAAGAAACATAAAAATTACAGGAGTAAAATGAAATATGAGTGGTTGGTTTTCTTACAAAAGTGGAAGAACAAGAAATACTAAAGAACAAAGAACAAGGATCTTCCAAAGTCACCAACAAGAAACCCTTTGTAAACCTTGCAAGAAAACTTTTAAAACCCCATGGATGACCTTGCAAGAAATTTTTCTGTAAAACAATTTCCCCATATGATAGTAAAATAGCTTGATTGGTGTATTGGATACGTGAGTGAATCTTGTCGAATGGTAATAGTCTACTAATTCGTCAAAAACGAAATCAACCTAATTCCTGATGAGACAATGCTAAAATGTTGCGAAACGATTGAAGTCTGAGCAATTGGGATAGAAAATGGAGTAAACGATGGTTATGATTATCACCTAGGTAACAAAGGATAGATACTACATTGGATAGGAAAGTGCTTAATGCCACTAGGTCATGTGATCGTACCAACGGTAAGTACAAAAGGAAAGATACAACCCTAAAGGGCTCGAACTACGGTTTATATATTGAAACAAAGCTCCTGCTACTGAAGTATTATTGTTATCCTTGATGTTGTTAATATCCTGGCGGTTCTCTTTCAACAGCTCACGCTATTCCTCTAGCGATTTAGTCTTGATTCCAAGTTCCTGATTTTTTTTCCTTGTTCCTTAGCTCCGGGCAGTCCTTCCTGAAATGCCCTAAATTTCCACATTTGAAGCAATTCCCTTGGATCTTCTGATTTGTGAGTTTCCTACAGTCTTCAGTCCAATGACCCCACTTCTTGCACACTCCACACGTTTTACTGCAATGACCTCGGTGATGTTGATTACATAGGTTGCAGTAAGGTAATTTTCCAATATACCTTCTCTTTGTGTACGGTTCTGCAGCAAAGGCTCTATTCACTTTTTGTCCTTTGGGTGATTGTTGAGCAGCATTACAACCTAGATTGTTGTTCCACTTCCTTTCATTGTCACTATTGTTTCCTGATGTCTCGGCATGAACTATGAGTTCCTTTGCCTCGATCGCCATTTTGATAATGTACTTTTCAAATTTCTTGCCTTCCGGTTCATCCATTGCAGGACCTAGTCGTATTAATTCATAAAAATGAGTAGTATACTTGTCACATCATTTCCTACCATGATAAAGTTTAGTGTTTCCTGTTCCCTTGTTCGTAATTCACTTCTTACACAAATATTATACCCATCATCCTTCTTAGTTTCTCCCAAGAGTGTGAGTAAGCAGCATCATCTCCCACCATCTTAATATGTTTGGTCCACCATTCCTGGGCATGATCCTAAAAAGTGCATGTGGCGAACTTAACCTTGTATTCCTTACGACAGTCGCCACATTGAAATATTGTTTCTATGTCTTCGAACCATTTGAGAAATTCCTTTGTGTTTCTAGTTCCGCTAAAGGAGGGAGGATTGCACCCCATAAATTCCACGTGAGTAAGTTCCTTAGTGAGGGCGGTGACTATGTTCTTGGCAATGACTTGTCCAACAGCAGCTTGCGTCATGTTTGGAGTGGTTTGCTTAAATTTCTCTTCATCAAATCATAAGTGACCATGAGGGTATATAGTTAATCAAAGCCATCATATTCACAACACATGAATATAATACATGAAAATTTCGGTCTACGTGAACCGGTATCACAAATAGCACAACCATTTCTTACATAGTAGAGTCACACTTGATATATTTGTTTGTACAACAATCAAAAGACAACAAGTTCTTTAGACTATGTCCCACACCTTCTGTGGCTAGGATAATAGTAAAAGCTAGTGAGGATATAAATCTGGTCTAGGGACTTCCTGGTGTCCCTCTGTGTGAAATCAGGTTTGTGGCATCATAAGGTCGAGATAGTCCTGAAGTGGTGTCTGAAGTTGTGCATCTATAAAATCTTAGATAATGTAGGTTCTGAACCATTCCTGAAGAATCTGCGGATGTTTCTGTTGAGTCCGTGATATTTGTGTTATCTACTAGGTGTTATCTAGTTCATGGCAAGTGGGAATGGAAAAGGAAAATGACGATGATGGTACCAGTGAATGAAATACTACCCTCTTTCGCGCTACCTCGCGACATCCAAAAGGTAAAACTAAAGTACACACTGTGGGAAGGCCAATAGTGTAATAAGTAACTGATGGTGGTGATAGTACCTGAGTAGTAAGTGCCCTACTAGTGATGGAAAGAAAACACACTATCTTCCTTGCAATAAGCATCCTAATAAGTCCATTAAGATTAATTCTGAATACACTACCAAAAGGCATTCTATGTACGGGCTGAATGATAGGAAAACCCTGTTCCTATGGCAAATCAATAGTACTAATGGTGGTGTAAATGCAACTGGTGGTATAATGGTAGTGGAAGATGACAAGGCATCTTCAATGTCGGAATCCGATAATAGGATGTCAGGGTGAGTATCTGAAGACATGTCACTTGTGAACCAGGTCAATAAAATGATATACATATACGGATATGAGTATAAATAACTCGCACAGGGTATGTATGAAACAACATGTATCATGATTATGCACTTATGATGAAATGATGAGATGCTATGCTGATGTGGTTATAGTCTAGGGTCTAAGATACATCCTAGTTCGCTATAACCTTAGCTCTGATGCCAATCTGTCACACCCCCAATTTACCTGACTTGCAGCGGAATGGAATACCTGGGGGTGTCTGTCATAGCACCACAGTTACAGTTACATTGAACGACCTAAAGTGTCGTTTGGAAAATACTGCATTGATCATTGAAATAATCCAGAGTTTACAAAATGAGGTCCCCAAAATGTGTTGCATGTTTATGAAAAAAACAAGTCATACAAGATCAAATGTTTACATAAGTGCATGAAATAATGATGAGACGCGTCGACTCCGCGACTCCATGAAGGTCCAAATGCATGTCACATGAGCTACCTTAATAACCTGAAATACATTGCTAAAACGTCAACACGAATGTTGGTGAATTCCATAGGTTTGTAAAATGTAATGATGTACGGCCACCACAAGCAAAAGTGCAAGATAAAAATCTCATGAAAATTGTACAATAGCCTTAAGCTCATGACACCGAAGCTATGACTGATGAAACTCTATGCCCCTCCTGAATGTTCTGCCGAAACATTCAAATGTAAAAGACATGACATGCATCCGCTTACTGTTGGTAATCACTACCACGGATGGAGGCGTCACCCTCGATAGATCTATCCACTCACTCTCGCTTAACGGTAAATTAACGGTTCATGATGTTACAGGGGACTTATCACATGGCAAGGTAACTTAAGCAATGTACATATGTTTGAATACTTGGGCTCGTACTAAAATGATTGATGCAATGTATTCCCCCCCGTGGGATTTGAAAACAATCAAAAATGTTGAATTGAAAACGGGGCTATGAAAACTCACCTTAACTGATGAAACTGTGATGATGTGAAATGAACAACAATGAACAATTAGCTGCCGCAACCCAATATGATGGTACCATGAACATGTAATGAGCTGAAAACAACAAGGCGCGCACACTAGCCGCAACCTAATGTGAATGATGAACGATCTACTTTAGATCACCAAATGATGTTATGAATGTCCATGCACATGTTTCCTATACCACTCTACTCTTTGAAAAAACACTTGTGTTATCAAAAATATATAATCCAAGAATTTGGAAAAATATTGCTATTAGAAAATAAAATAAGCTAGTTGTAATATATATATATACTTATATATATATATCGTATGTTTCCATGTTAGTGTTGAAATCCTCGGGTTGTAATCCTTGAAATATCGCCTTGAAATGATGAAAATATACTTGTAATAACTAATACTTCATTAGTTATAAAATTTGGTACTTAATATTATTTCTAGCTTATAAAAGTACTTCGTAGTTTTAGTGCCAATTTTTATTAAAAGCTGTCAAATAAAAAAAATGGGTTTAGCCGATATTCAAACGTGAATATCTTTGTCGTTATAAGCCCGTTTTACTTGTTCTTTATATCCACGGTTACGTCTTAGTATGTAGTAATATATTTTGGAAAGCTCGGCTCCTCCGGGTTACGTCTAAAGTCTCTTTTTGTCCAATGAAAAACGTCCAACAGCAACCATTTTTCAGAAAAATACTTTTCGTCAACAATCTTGCAAAAATCATAACTTATTCGTTATAAACTCTTTTTAATCCGTTCTTTCGCCTACGGATTCGTTTTTGAAAGTATTTTCTAAAAATTTTGCCAAAGTTCCCTTGGTGTTTACTGATTTTCCAGGTTTTCACAAAATGGGACAGCATGTCTAAAACATGCTCCAAATCAAGTTTTCAAGGTTTATAACTAATTTCTAACATCACCAAACCTCTTGTAATCACCACATAGCTAATCTAATCCTACCATACACCTTCTTAGGGTGCCATGGGCTCCTAACCAAGTTATTATAGCAAGGGGATTCATAAATAAAAAGTTAGGGTTTGTATGTTCCATTTTTGACAAAATAAATGGTGGTATAGCTAGTTGTACATGGTTTTTAGCATGGAACTCATGCAATACAAGTAAATATAAGATGATTCATGTAAAAATAAAGATGATAACTTACTTGATAAAATGAGATGATTAGATGACTAGAAACCTTGGATTACTTGTGTATTTCTTGATTGATTCTTGATTAGGCAAGTATAAGGAACAACTTTGGTGTTTTAACTTTTGGAAAAAGATCACTTGATCATGGATTATGGGTTTGGTCGTGGGGTGTAAGAGAGGAAGGAGATGAGATGAATTTTCTTCTTTCTAAAAAGTGTATGTTATGATTTATGGTTTTTGGTTAAAGTATATAATTAGAGGTTTATTAGTATAATAATAGGAAATCAATGCATGAGGTTAAGGGGTGTTCATGTGGCCGGTTTTCAATGTTTAAAATAGTAGCAAAGTCGGTTTTGATCACTTGGGAAATGTAGTGTATTATTAGTTGTGGTTTAGTGTAAGTATTAGTTATAATTGGGTACCGGGTTTAATAGAAATAAATGTTCACGAAGTTAACCGGGATGAAATAAAGTCATAATAATGATAAAAATGTATTAAAAATATGTTGGGTACAATTACTGAGTGATCGGGTGATTATTGTTTAGTTTTCACGAAAACCGTCGTAATATTCATAAGCTTACGTTATAAATAAAATAAATTTCCAAAATACTGGGTAACTGAATGTTATAACTTTTATGATGTTAAAATGGATATAAAAATATGTCGGGACCATTGTGGGAATATTTAGATATATTCGTCGTGTATAAACCGGGTGTTAACGTTTACTATAAATACTTATACGTAAAAACGTTAAATGTATCAAATATATAAATTTGAAAATCCTGAGAGTGGTATAACATGAAAATGCTGTTATGATGATATGCAGACTATCTCCAGTCCGTATGAAATGTCATTACTGATAATGCATGAATTCGCACCTGAACCAATACGGTTACGCGAATTTGAATATCCGTAAACTAAATTTACGATGAAATGTGTAATGCACGTGAATGATGAAATCTTTACCCATAATGAATAGTGTTCCGTGAATAGTAAAATTTCTGAATGCTTCTCGGAATGTCAAACTGACACCAAAAATGATGAATAGTAAACTGATGAATAGTGTTTTGATGAATAGTGTTTGATGAATAGTGTTTTTCCAAAGTTCGGGAAATGACCAGAAATGACCTGAAATGGGGAGTTGTGACATTCTTCCCCTCTAAAGGGAACTTCGTCCCGAAGTTCAGTTTATGTTGGTCTCTGAAAACATATTGGTGCAAAGGTGATGATATTCGAGAATTCCAGCGAACTCTAACGATAGGAATTCGACTCTGCTTCAACTGTTTGACCACACGGTCCATGATTTCTGTTGGTTCTCTTACAAGGTCTGAGAATGTCATTTGGGATGGATCCCTTCCAATGGAATCATGAGTGACTCATCTGAAAGTCATTTCTGGGGATCTGAAAATGTGAAATATGTTCGTGTAATCCTGTTGTTCTCTAACAAGGCTCAAGTCTGACGGCCACTAGGCCTACTCTGTCAGAAATATTACATGGTCCAGTGTATATTGGTGTAACTTTCCAAGTTTTCTGAATGATAACATGCCTTTCCTAGGCAGAACTTTCTGCATAAGTCTGCAGAACTTGAAGTTTTAATGGTTTACAACTTATTGAACTTGTAACTGATTCTTGACTTGTAGAAAATTTCTGGGTATCTCATGAATGCCTACTGAACTAGTGAGTTGAGCTTTTTCTGAGTTTGGCCCATCAATCGATGGTCTGCGCTTCTTAATGTTTTAAATGTGGTACTGGTAATATATATTGCTGAATTCTGCCAGAACTCAAGTTTGTATGCTAGTTGGTCGATTCTAAAATGAATCTTAAATGGTCCAATATGCTAAAGGTTCAACTTCTCTTGTTATCCAATTTGTATCATGCCAATCCAAGGCAATGCCTTTAACTTAGTTTGTTCTCCCACTTGAATCCGGATGGTTTGTTGTTCAGGACACCCAATCCAAATGATGTGTGTTATGTACCAACCTAACTTCTGCCAGTTTCTCGCTGTTGGTGTGATAACTATTGTTGTAGATGAATTTGATTTATGTTAAATGATTAGTCCAACCATTTCCAGGGTCAATCACTCATGCTCTGAGCATACATTCCTATGTTTGAATTGTTCTCTCGCTTTGACCATCGGTCTGAGGGTGATAGGTGATGTTCACATCTAAAGGGGTTTCTGAAGGAAATTCTGAAATGATTACCTGAAGTCCAAGGTGAATCGGTTTCCTTAACAGGAAAAACTGAAATGGGTACAATAAACCTTTGTGACTAATTCCACAACGTTCGGTCCTTCGAACTTGGCGTTATCTGAAAGGGATAGAATATAGGTAACAATTTGATTCCTTGTGTTTTGTTCCAACGGATGATAAGACATATGTTTTTCTTTGTCTATTGGGTTTGGTCTCCACTACTGAAGTTCGTGATTAATTTTTGATGTCCTTCCTAATTCCTTCATCACATATACCAATATTCTTTACTGTCAAGTCACAAAATCCTAAATGCATAAGCGATGTTGTAAGGAAGTTGGTTCTGGAAATTTGTCTCGCGATTGTGAGTTTTGGTTGAAATCTTTTTCTGAATAAACGAGTTTAGAAAAATGAAGCAAATGATTTACTGGGTTATATTTTTCTTGATGATTCAAAATCCAATAGTTATGAAATAGGAACTGTTTTCAAACATGTTGTGATTAAGACTGCTTACCAAAGTTTGATGTCTATATATATTTCTCATTATACAATAGTGTTGCTAAAGATTGACCAAAAAGGATCGTACTTGTTCAAAATAGGAATTTCAGAAATCATTTCTCCACAAGGTATGTGATTTATGTAAATGCATTAACTTTATTTAAAAGTGAAAACACTAACAAGGATAAAATGGTAGAATAGGAAATGTTCGCTTAAATGCATAGATGTCTAACACTTAGTTCCTGAGGTTGGATAATGTCTATTGGTGGTTATTTGGCATAACTACAAGCATAGGTATTTAGACTAACTTAAGTCCTGAAATATTTTATCGTTGTAATTGACAAGACGAAGGTATCACTTGATGTTGTGTCGATGAATGTCTATTCTGTTTTCCCATGTTGATGAGGAGATATGTTCTGGTTTGATCCCTTGCTTGGTATGAAGGTGAGGTTATCTGAAATTTCTAGTGACATAAGGCCTTAGAGGAAATTACATCGATATTCTTGTTTCAAACAATTGTCCTTTGTGAAAACTTACTGCAGGAAAGTTTTTGTATAGATGAGGCCATGTTTAAATGAAATGCTCTACAGTCTCAATTAGAAGCTTGGTTTATTTCTATTGTGTTGTTCTGCGGACATTTATCAAGTTCAATCCTGTAGCTCAGTCTAGCTAGTACCCTTAAACGATAGAATGTGAAAAACTAAGTTAGAGATGGTGATTCGGATGGTCTCGCGGTATCTTAGGATTGTTGTTGAGTTATGAATTCTCTCACTATATACCTCTAGTTCTGTTTAGTAGTTCTGTAATCCTTTCGTTGCTTCTATTTTATATACGAATCCTGCATGTAATTGATATGGAAGGTCTCTCTTAGGGAAGTCAATGGGAAAATCCAACTTAATGGCTAAGTGAGTGACAGGTAGGGTAAGTATCCAGGGATAGTTAGGCAAAAGGGATGTTTATGAAAGAGTTCCTTTGTTTACAAAGCTTTCGAATGAAGATTGTTATTAACAATCCTTTGAAAAGGTAATTATTTCCTTCATGGCATAATCCTTCCTGAATTTTACATAGGTGATCAGGCTATGTATAATTGAGGACTAATGATGCGATGTTGGATTTTGTCAAAATATCATCACTTTTATCAAAAGTTTTAGATGGTGTTCAACGCATTGTTATAAAAATGGTGTCCTGATGTTTTCTTTCAAATAACATAAAAATTGCCTCGCGAAATAATAGTAAATACTTGGTGTAATGACAGAAAAATCAATTTATAGGATGGAAATAAAATAGCTTACTTCAGAAATTTTTCTGTAAAACAATTTCCCCATATGATAGTAAAATAGCTTGATTGGTGTATTGGATACGTGAGTGAATCTTGTCGAATGGTAATAGTCTACTAATTCGTCAAAAACGAAATCAACCTAATTCCTGATGAGACAATGCTAAAATGTTGCGAAACGATTGAAGTCTGAGCAATTGGGATAGAAAATGGAGTAAACGATGGTTATGATTATCACCTAGGTAACAAAGGATAGATACTACATTGGATAGGAAAGTGCTTAATGCCACTAGGTCATGTGATCGTACCAACGGTAAGTACAAAAGGAAAGATACAACCCTAAAGGGCTCGAACTACGGTTTATATATTGAAACAAAGCTCCTGCTACTGAAGTATTATTGTTATCCTTGATGTTGTTAATATCCTGGCGGTTCTCTTTCAATAGCTCACGCTATTCCTCTAGCGATTTAGTCTTGATTCCAAGTTCCTGATTTTTTTTCCTTGTTCCTTAGCTCCGGGCAGTCCTTCCTGAAATGCCCTAAATTTCCACATTTGAAGCAATTCCCTTGGATCTTCTGATTTGTGAGTTTCCTACAGTCTTCAGTCCAATGACCCCACTTCTTGCACACTCCACACGTTTTACTGCAATGACCTCGGTGATGTTGATTACATAGGTTGCAGTAAGGTAATTTTCCAATATACCTTCTCTTTGTGTACGGTTCTGCAGCAAAGGCTCTATTCACTTTTTGTCCTTTGGGTGATTGTTGAGCAGCATTACAACCTAGATTGTTGTTCCACTTCCTTTCATTGTCACTATTGTTTCCTGATGTCTCGGCATGAACTATGAGTTCCTTTGCCTCGATCGCCATTTTGATAATGTACTTTTCAAATTTCTTGCCTTCCGGTTCATCCATTGCAGGACCTAGTCGTATTAATTCATAAAAATGAGTAGTATACTTGTCACATCATTTCCTACCATGATAAAGTTTAGTGTTTCCTGTTCCCTTGTTCGTAATTCACTTCTTACACAAATATTATACCCATCATCCTTCTTAGTTTCTCCCAAGAGTGTGAGTAAGCAGCATCATCTCCCACCATCTTAATATGTTTGGTCCACCATTCCTGGGCATGATCCTGAAAAGTGCATGTGGCGAACTTAACCTTGTATTCCTTACGACAGTCGCCACATTGAAATATTGTTTCTATGTCTTCGAACCATTTGAGAAATTCCTTTGTGTTTCTAGTTCCGCTAAAGGAGGGAGGATTGCACCCCATAAATTCCACGTGAGTAAGTTCCTTAGTGAGGGCGGTGACTATGTTCTTGGCAATGACTTGTCCAACAGCAGCTTGCGTCATGTTTGGAGTGGTTTGCTTAAATTTCTCTTCATCAAATCATAAGTGACCATGAGGGTATATAGTTAATCAAAGCCATCATATTCACAACACATGAATATAATACATGAAAATTTCGGTCTACGTGAACCGGTATCACAAATAGCACAACCATTTCTTACATAGTAGAGTCACACTTGATATATTTGTTTGTACAACAATCAAAAGACAACAAGTTCTTTAGACTATGTCCCACACCTTCTGTGGCTAGGATAATAGTAAAAGCTAGTGAGGATATAAATCTGGTCTAGGGACTTCCTGGTGTCCCTCTGTGTGAAATCAGGTTTGTGGCATCATAAGGTCGAGATAGTCCTGAAGTGGTGTCTGAAGTTGTGCATCTATAAAATCTTAGATAATGTAGGTTCTGAACCATTCCTGAAGAATCTGCGGATGTTTCTGTTGAGTCCGTGATATTTGTGTTATCTACTAGGTGTTATCTAGTTCATGGCAAGTGGGAATGGAAAAGGAAAATGACGATGATGGTACCAGTGAATGAAATACTACCCTCTTTCGCGCTACCTCGCGACATCCAAAAGGTAAAACTAAAGTACACACTGTGGGAAGGCCAATAGTGTAATAAGTAACTGATGGTGGTGATAGTACCTGAGTAGTAAGTGCCCTACTAGTGATGGAAAGAAAACACACTATCTTCCTTGCAATAAGCATCCTAATAAGTCCATTAAGATTAATTCTGAATACACTACCAAAAGGAATTCTATGTACGGGCTGAATGATAGGAAAACCCTGTTCCTATGGCAAATCAATAGTACTAATGGTGGTGTAAATGCAACTGGTGGTATAATGGTAGTGGAAGATGACAAGGCATCTTCAATGTCGGAATCCGATAATAGGATGTCAGGGTGAGTATCTGAAGACATGTCACTTGTGAACCAGGTCAATAAAATGATATACATATACGGATATGAGTATAAATAACTCGCACAGGGTATGTATGAAACAACATGTATCATGATTATGCACTTATGATGAAATGATGAGATGCTATGCTGATGTGGTTATAGTCTAGGGTCTAAGATACATCCTAGTTCGCTATAACCTTAGCTCTGATGCCAATCTGTCACACCCCCAATTTACCTGACTTGCAGCGGAATGGAATACCTGGGGGTGTCTGTCATAGCACCACAGTTACAGTTACATTGAACGACCTAAAGTGTCGTTTGGAAAATACTGCATTTGATCATTGAAATAATCCAGAGTTTACAAAATGAGGTCCCCAAAATGTGTTGCATGTTTATGAAAAAAACAAGTCATACAAGATCAAATGTTTACATAAGTGCATGAAATAATGATGAGACGCGTCGACTCCGCGACTCCATGAAGGTCCAAATGCATGTCACATGAGCTACCTTAATAACCTGAAATACATTGCTAAAACGTCAACACGAATGTTGGTGAATTCCATAGGTTTGTAAAATGTAATGATGTATGGCCACCACAAGTAAAAGTGCAAGATAAAAATCTCATGAAAATTGTACAATAGCCTTAAGCTCATGACACCGAAGCTATGACTGATGAAACTCTATGCCCCTCCTGAATGTTCTGCCGAAACATTCAAATGTAAAAGACATGACATGCATCCGCTTACTGTTGGTAATCACTACCACGGATGGAGGCGTCACCCTCGATAGATCTATCCACTCACTCTCGCTTAACGGTAAATTAACGGTTCATGATGTTACAGGGGACTTATCACATGGCAAGGTAACTTAAGCAATGTACATATGTTTGAATACTTGGGCTCGTACTAAAATGATTGATGCAATGTATTCCCCCCCGTGGGATTTGAAAACAATCAAAAATGTTGAATTGAAAACGGGGCTATGAAAACTCACCTTAACTGATGAAACTGTGATGATGTGAAATGAACAACAATGAAAAATTAGCTGCCGCAACCCAATATGATGGTACCATGAACATGTAATGAGCTGAAAACAACAAGGCGCGCACACTAGCCGCAACCTAATGTGAATGATGAACGATCTACTTTAGATCACCAAATGATGTTATGAATGTCCATGCACATGTTTCCTATACCACTCTACTCTTTGAAAAAACACTTGTGTTATCAAAAATATATAATCCAAGAATTTGGAAAAATATTGCTATTAGAAAATAAAATAAGCTAGTTGTAATATATATATATACTTATATATATATATCGTATGTTTCCATGTTAGTGTTGAAATCCTCGGGTTGTAATCCTTGAAATATCGCCTTGAAATGATGAAAATATACTTGTAATAACTAATACTTCATTAGTTATAAAATTTGGTACTTAATATTATTTCTAGCTTATAAAAGTACTTCGTAGTTTTAGTGCCAATTTTTATTAAAAGCTGTCAAATAAAAAAAATGGGTTTAGCCGATATTCAAACGTGAATATCTTTGTCGTTATAAGCCCGTTTTACTTGTTCTTTATATCCACGGTTACGTCTTAGTATGTAGTAATATATTTTGGAAAGCTCGGCTCCTCCGGGTTACGTCTAAAGTCTCTTTTTGTCCAATGAAAAACGTCCAACAGCAACCATTTTTCAGAAAAATACTTTTCGTCAACAATCTTGCAAAAATCATAACTTATTCGTTATAAACTCTTTTTAATCCGTTCTTTCGCCTACGGATTCGTTTTTGAAAGTATTTTCTAAAAATTTTGCCAAAGTTCCCTTGGTGTTTACTGATTTTCCAGGTTTTCACAAAATGGGACAGCATGTCTAAAACATGCTCCAAATCAAGTTTTCAAGGTTTATAACTAATTTCTAACATCACCAAACCTCTTGTAATCACCACATAGCTAATCTAATCCTACCATACACCTTCTTAGGGTGCCATGGGCTCCTAACCAAGTTATTATAGCAAGGGGATTCATAAATAAAAAGTTAGGGTTTGTATGTTCCATTTTTGACAAAATAAATGGTGGTATAGCTAGTTGTACATGGTTTTTAGCATGGAACTCATGCAATACAAGTAAATATAAGATGATTCATGTAAAAATAAAGATGATAACTTACTTGATAAAATGAGATGATTAGATGACTAGAAACCTTGGATTACTTGTGTATTTCTTGATTGATTCTTGATTAGGCAAGTATAAGGAACAACTTTGGTGTTTTAACTTTTGGAAAAAGATCACTTGATCATGGATTATGGGTTTGGTCGTGGGGTGTAAGAGAGGAAGGAGATGAGATGAATTTTCTTCTTTCTAAAAAGTGTATGTTATGATTTATGGTTTTTGGTTAAAGTATATAATTAGAGGTTTATTAGTATAATAATAGGAAATCAATGCATGAGGTTAAGGGGTGTTCATGTGGCCGGTTTTCAATGTTTAAAATAGTAGCAAAGTCGGTTTTGATCACTTGGGAAATGTAGTGTATTATTAGTTGTGGTTTAGTGTAAGTATTAGTTATAATCGGGTACCGGGTTTAATAGAAATAAATGTTCACGAAGTTAACCGGGATGAAATAAAGTCATAATAATGATAAAAATGTATTAAAAATATGTTGGGTACAATTACTGAGTGATCGGGTGATTATTGTTTAGTTTTCACGAAAACCGTCGTAATATTCATAAGCTTACGTTATAAATAAAATAAATTTCCAAAATACTGGGTAACTGAATGTTATAACTTTTATGATGTTAAAATGGATATAAAAATATGTCGGGACCATTGTGGGAATATTTAGATATATTCGTCGTGTATAAACCGGGTGTTAACGTTTACTATAAATACTTATACGTAAAAACGTTAAATGTATCAAATATATAAATTTGAAAATCCTGAGAGTGGTATAACATGAAAATGCTGTTATGATGATATGCAGACTATCTCCAGTCCGTATGAAATGTCATTACTGATAATGCATGAATTCGCACCTGAACCAATACGGTTACGCGAATTTGAATACCCGTAAACTAAATTTACGATGAAATGTGTAATGCACGTGAATGATGAAATCTTTACCCGCAATGAATAGTGTTCTGTGAATAGTAAAATTTCTGAATGCTTCTCGGAATGTCAAACTGACACCAAAAATGATGAATAGTAAACTGATGAATAGTGTTTTGATGAATAGTGTTTGATGAATAGTGTTTTTCCAAAGTTCGGGAAATGACCAGAAATGACCTGAAATAGTGAGTTGTGACAATGAAGAGTGCTTGTGCGGCAAAAACAAGGTAAATGAGTGTTGAATGCAGATTTTTATCTATTAATTTTGTTAAAGTAGGTATTATGTAGTGTATGGTGCTTCCGGTAATTAAACCGTAGGGTTTTTAAGACGCTTAACGTAGTATCGGGTAGTAATATAATGTAAAGCATATAAAAATGTTAAAACTTATTAATATAATTTATTTGAGTATTTTAGATGAGTGGTGAGTTCATCGAAGGGTTTTAATATTGTTAAAACTGAAACCGTGAGTTGAAAACGCGTTTGGTGACACCGGTTCTTGATAAAAGTGACGTAAACTATGAAAATGACACAACAAGTATAAAACTCATTTGTAAACATGAAAATAGGTTAAAATTTTATAAAACATGTAAAATTTTCATAGTGTAGGGTTAGTTCACTTTGTTAAAATCTTAAAACATAAATTTAAATCGTGTAAGATGTAAAAAAAAGTGCAAGGTTTAAATAAAATGGATATAGTGAGTTATGACTTTTAAAAATAGGATTGTAAGGAATAAAAAATGCATAGGAAATGTAGACTGTACATAGTCTAGTCGCGGTTGAATTAATTGAACGTGTCATGACGCACGCGGATAACTTCCGACAAAGTTAATTATTTAAAAATAGAATAGTTAAGTAATAAAATATTAAAATGAATGACATAAAATTTATGAAATGTCACACCTGCTGATGTAAATTAATGAACATCACTTCAATCAGTGGAATCAGATGTAAAGACATAAAAGTAAGATATTTTATTCATTAGAAGATAACATGGTACATTAACAACAAAGATCAGACATCAGGAGAAACATAAAAGGCTTCTATCAAAAAAAACAACCACCATCAAACAACCCTCTACTCCATCTTCCTCTTTCCTTTGCCCAAGTCCTTTGGGTCTGGAATTTTCTTGTGAACTCCTCTGGATTGCATATCTTTGTTCCAGAGCTTCGGAGCAGCAAGACCAAGGACCACCTTCAATTGGCCCTTGTTTTTTCTTGAGGACTGCGGCTCTTCAGGGACTGCAATCCTCCTCATATCTGCACATACCCTTTCCATTTCACTGGTCAAGAATGCAGTGACAAGAGTGAAATCAGGGACAACCATAGCTAGAGGAGTTGGTGTTTCCTCAGCTTCAGTGGTTTCTTCTGATGAGGTTGGAGATGGACAAAACTCTGAAGGACCTGAACCTAAGTAATAGTATGATCTTTGGATTTGAGGTATGTCAAAAGTAGAGTCTGATGAATCAGAAGAGATTTCAATGACTTTGGGGGATGGCTTCATGATTTAAAGGTAAGAAAGACTTTGGGATATGTTATTTGTGGGATGGTGAGTTGATTATGACTTGAAGACTTCTTTATAAAGACATGATTTGGGTTTAATGTGAGTTAATGTAACTAATTGTGCAAGTTGTCCACTTAAGTGGATTCTTCGGATGAAAGTCAATGGTTTGACCAACATGCTGCTGATACTATCTATTTTGTTGTTAAGTGTGTTCCTGTTGATGTCTTATTAAAGATCAATTTATTCAGGGGAATGCTAATCTAACAGAAGAATTAAAACAAGTAAAAATTAACAAGGCAAATTTTTATTGATTCTTTAGAAGTACAATACAAGACAGTGAAATTGAAAGATTAACAACAAAGTTCCTATTCTACTTTGCCCTTTCCCTTGCCTTCCACAGTCTTCTCCTTGCCTTTGTTGTTGATGTTGAAGAATCCTTGCCACTGAGGACAGGGCAAACCTAAAACAACCTTTCTGGTCTTTGGCAATGGGGAATTTACTTTTCTTTTTCTTGGACGAGAGGACTGAGGCTTCTCAGGGGTTGTAGGGTTGTAAAGTGCATCATTATCATCATCCTCTTCATCAGAAGAAGTGAAGATGAAGGGAGACTCCTCAGGATTGGGAACTCTGTTTGCCCTCTCCAATGCATTCCATCTTCTCTCCATCTCTCTTTGGTACTCTAGATCATCGATTTCAGAAAGGTATGGTGGAAGATCTTCTGATGATGAACTAGGAACAGGGACATCATGTCTCTTCTTCTTGGCTTGTTCCTTTGTGAGACCACGAGGACGTGTTGGCATATTAAGTGGTGGTGAAGATGTTAGTGAGTCAGATGTATCAGAGGAGTCAGAAGAAAGGTTGATGATATGTTGATTGGAAGCCATGGATGTATTGTTGATTGGAGGTTTTGTAATTAGGTATTTGATTTGAGTGGAGAGATTTGGGGATAATTAGACTTTATTTATAAGATCAACCAACCGCGTGTCTTTATTACCATAAATGCGAGGTAGTTTGGAGATAATTAAGGGTTCTTTGAAATTTGAATTAAGAGATCTTTTTCAAAGATATTTCGTTTCCACTGAAGGGAAGATTCTGCTGATTGATTCTGCGGAAGGTTTTGTTGAATGAATGGTTGACCGTAGTCAACATTTGACTATTTTCTGCGGATTAACCATTTGATTTCAGCCGATTGACTTGGTTTCTTCGGATGAGTCAGTTAATTGGGATTTACTTTAGTTGATTATTGGTCAAAGATTTCTTTCCAATAATTCATATCTATTTCATTCCACGTTTGGTAACTTCCATAATTAACCAAGACGTGCATATCCCACTCCCAATTTAACTGATTCCCTCTTGCTATAAAGTTTCAAAAACCATTTCAATATTCTTCAAAACTCCTAACCCTAATTTCTTATTCTTAATCAATGGCTGAACTACATTTCAAAGGTGATCATAACAAACATGCCTTTCTTAGTCGTGGTAAGAATGATGAAGACTATGTGGGCATGATGGAATTTCTTCAAAGATCCAAGATTCGTTATGCTCTGCTCCAATATCCAAGTGTTATTTATGAGTCTCTTGTTGTACAATTTTGGGAAACCGCTCAAATAAGGACTGTTGAAGATGGACCAATAGAGATTGTTGCTATAATAGATGGGGAAGAATATGTGGTTACTGAGTCATTGGTTAGGACTCAACTTTAGTTGGATGATGATTTGCCTAAAGGAGAGATACTAAGAGGCCTTCAGGCTGCCGGCTATAGTGGTGATGGGAAAGTATGGTAAAAGAATCTGTTTTGTCCAAAATGGAGGTTTTTGACACACACTTTGCTTCAGTGCATGGGTTCTAAGTCTGGTGGATAGGACCAATTCTCTACGGACATTGCTCTTGCCATTGTGTGTCTCTCTCAAGGAAGAACATTTAACTTTTCTAGGTATATCTTTAATGCTATGCTTGAAAATGTTAAGGATACCAAACTTAAATATTTATTGTATCCTAGGTTTCTTCAAATCATTTTAGATATTCAGACCACTGACCCTACTCATTTGCCTGTTAAGGGTTTATCTAAAAAGTTGTTTACCCAAATGAAATTTAAATTTACTGGTGAACACAGACCCTTACTTCCAGCTATGTTGCCTGCTGGCAATGCTCCTGATGGAGTAGCTGTTGATGCCCCGGTGGGCAATCCCCCTGATGGAGTGGCTGCTGATGCAGCTGCTGATGATCAGGATCCTTCTGATGCTCAAGCATTGGAAGATTCTCCTGAAAGAACTGAAGATGCTCCTGATGCAAATGCATTAGTTGCTTCTTATGTTCAGCCACCATCCTCTCCTAGGTCATCCACACCTGTACATTCACCAATGGATGTTAATTCTCCTGAGCATGTGTTCAATGAGAATTTAGGCTTTGACCAACCTGTACATTCACCACAATTTACAAGACTTCCAACACCTAGTCCTTTGAGACATCACTTTGAGGATCATGTAGATGTAGATGTAAATTTAGATTATTCTACTCACAGGACCAATGATGCTTCCAATACCACAGATATCCCTGTTGGTGGAGCTGAAGGTCCTGTTACTCTCACTTTTGTATCTGCTTTGTTGAACAGGTATGTTACTAAGGTGGACAAGTTGGAGAATGATCTGAACTTCACAAAAAAGAATCTTAGCAATGTTGTTCTGACTCTCATTGGAAGAGTTAAGAAGTTGGAGGCTAAGCTTAAGCAAAGAAAGAGACAAGGTGTGGTGTATGAATCAGATGAGGAATCTACTAAAGCTTCTGACAACATTGTCTTGGAAGGCCTTGAACTTCTTGTTGCTACTACATTGGAGAGTGTTTAGAAGAATGCTGCTGATTCCAGGCCTGCACCATCTATTCATTCTACTGATGATAGTGTTCCAACTGCTGATGTTGCTCTAGCTGTTGAGGTTGCTCCAACTGCTGATGTTGTTCATACTACTGATGCAAGTGTTCCAAAGGATTCCAGAGTTATTTATGTCAGGAGAAAGCATTCTGCTGATAAGAAGTCTACTGATGCTCCTAGAAAGAAGACATCTGCTGATGTTCATAGAAAGGAATCTTTTCCTACTACTATGCCAGAAGTAGGCACTCATGCTCCATCAGCAGCTATTCAAGCTGATCTTCCTCATGATTCTTCTGATAAGACTTTTGTTCCTTCTGAGAAGCAAGACAAAGGAAAGTCTATATTGGTTGATCAAGACATTCCTTCCAGAGTGAAATCCAAGGTAGAACTTGCTAATGAAAAACTTAGTGAGATTGCTGCTACACGCTTGCAAGCTCAAGAGGATGATGCAGCTACTAAAGTTCAATTGGATTTGAAAGCCTCAGAAGCACTTGCTAGGAAAATTCAAGATGATTTGGATAAGATGGGAACTCAATTTACTAGCACCTTGCCTGCTGAAAGAAAAAAGGAACTAGATGAAATTGCTAAGAATCTTTCTGCAGCCCAATGGGACAATTTGGCTGAACAAGCTGCCTCTAAGCCTAATTTGGGTGAATCTGTGCTTGGAGTTGATAATCCTGCTTTTGTTCAGATGATGGTTGAAAGAGGAAGGTTTCTGAGACAACAGGAGGTAGAGATAAAAGCTAAGCATCGAAGGGAAAGGCCTTGGACAAAGGCTGAAATAAAGAAATACACGAGGAATTTTGTGAAGAATCAGGGATGTTCTATGTTTGGTTCAGGATGGAATCAAAAGAGGGTTTGGGGATTTTCAGATAAACAGCTCACTTTCTACTATGACAAGATCATTTCAAATCTTCATTCCTCTGGTATACATGTCCAAAATGTTTTGGAGTTTAGAGGAAGACTTTTGGATGAGCCTCAAGCTAAGAAAGCTAAGCTTCATGATACTGCTGCTCAACCTGCTGAGTCCATTGGGTCTTTTCATGGTGGTCAGCAGAAAGTGCAATCTCTTTCAGTCTTGCCTCAGATGGATGATACTCCTGATGCTCAGATGGATGATACTCCTGCTGATTCTCATCATGATACTGCTGAATCTCATCCTGATACTACTGATGCTCCACATGATGTTACCAATGATGCTTCAGCAGATACTCCAATAGAAGTACCTGATGATGATGCTTCTACAGATGTTCCTGTTGATATTTCCAAACAAGTGCCTAAAGAAGAACCTGCTGATGGTCCTTCTATTCCTGTTACTACTGGCACTAGGAGGAAGACTAAAGCTATAAAGAGGAAGGCTTCAAAAGATATTCCTTTAGAGGATAGTACTACTTTCCTTGATTATGCTTATGATGATGGTCAAGACCCTGTTGTTTAGGAGAAAATTGTGAAGTGGGAACTGGTTGATACTGAGCTTGGTCAAGGTAAAGTGAATGTCATAACTAGACAAGATGGAACTACCAAGACATTTGATGAGGCAAAAAATGAACCACTTTTAGGGGGTCATTTAAGCCGGAATTCGAATTTATTTGATCAAATATTGCCCTAAATCGTTCCTTTTGTGATTTTAGGTACTTTGGGAGAGAAATCTGGAAAAGGAAGCAATTCGGACGTTTTTGGAGCATAAAAGTGAAGAAAACGCCAAAGTCTTAATTTTCCTTGCTGGGAATAGTAGGTGACGGCGTCAAGAGCAACATCCTGACGGCGTCAAGAGTAATTTGCATGATGGTCCAGTACAAACGTGAAGGCGTCACAATTAGAGCGTCAAGAGTAAAAGACGTGACGGCCTGGAAGACCATAACACATGACGGCGTCAGATGTAGATTAAGGTAGTCCGAGAAGTATTTTGGCGGCGAGATGACGGCGTCACCTATTTGCTTTTGACGCCGTCAGCCTCAATTTCCTATATATAGTTTTCTAACTTTCATTCATAAAAGGAAAAAAAGTTTTGGAGAAACCCTAGGGCCGAACCTATTAAGAATTTTACAGGTTTTTCAAGGGTTTTCAGCCCTTGAACCCTTTCATGTGTAATTGAGATAAGTGTTCTTTTAATTCAATCAATATGTCTATGTGTTGGTTGTCTATATCTTGTTCTTGTCTTAATTCCATCATGCTAGGCTAGATCTATCTTGTGTTTGCTTAGATCTAATGAAACCTAGATGTTAATTATGTGTTGATTACTTGTTTATGGTTGTATTGGATGAATGATTTCGATGTTAGGCTTAAGAAAACTGGCAGATCTCCAAATGGTAACATGCTTGAACGTCTTAGGAAACATGAACTGACGTGCACTAGGTTTTATTGGTTGTATTTAATGCATGAGTAAATTCTAATGATCTCATGTTAGGAGCTTCTTAGTCGGCTCGACATAGGAGTGAAGTAGGCACTCATAGGATTGGGGAATTAAGTGCGCCACCCCATGAATGGTATTAAGGAATACAATCCGTCATCCACGCAACTATAACAAGTAATTAACGCGTAAAAGATATCTAGGGAGTAATGAAATCTAAGTAAACACAATTTCTCCACTTATTGCTCACAACCTTAGTTTAATTTAGTTTTATTTTCATTTCTAGTATTTTATTTTGATTGCATCTTTAGTATTGGGTTAGTTGACTAGCAACTAATTCCGCCCAAGTCCTTCAAACCCGAGATTTTTACTTGCTTTCTAAAAAATATAAAAATACAAAAATAGTCATCTCTCATCTCTAGAACTAGTATTTAGGTTTTCTAATCCTAGCGACACTATTCCTAGCTGAACGATCAATCCCCCGGTACTTATCACTATACTATACTACAACGATCAGGTACACTGCCTGGTGGGGGTTGTAAGCTTCTCAAGATTCCTTGAGAGGTAAAGCCTGGTGCGATTCCCACGTATCAAGTTTTTGGCGCCGCAGCCCGGGGAATAGTTATTGTCTAGGTTAGAATCTCTTTTTATTAGGTCTACTCGCTAGATTCCTTTCTAGTAAGATTTTATTTTTATTTTTAGGTTTCTTTAGTCTATCTTATTTCTTTGTGTTTTTGTTCGTAACTCTTCACCACCCGACATCATGGACGATGGGAACATCTTTGAACCCGTCATCCCACCACAATAAAACCCACCACTAGAACCTCTTAGGCCCCGAACCTTATGAGAGTATTCCCGACGTAGCCACTAAGGCTACCGAAACACCATTGAGCCCACCGGAGCCAATGTGACCCCCTTGCGATCCGACACCATCCGGTTGGTGCAAAGCGGATGTGCATTCCATGGACTTCATTCCGAAGATCCAAACCAACATCTTAAGGACTTCCTTAAAATCGTAGATTCCATAGACCTAGATGTTGAAACTAGAGAGACAACCCGATTATGCCTATTCCAATTCTCTCTACGGGATCAAGCAAGTCAATGGCTTGAGCGTTTACCCGCGGGATCCATCACCACATGGGTTAATCTCACCAATCACTTCCTTACTCAATTCTTCCCACCGGGGAAGACTGCAATGCTTAGAAATGACATTTTGATGTTTGAACAACATCAGGGTGAAACTTTCTACGAAGCATGGGCCCGTTTTAAGGATCTCCTCCATAAGGTCCCTCATCATGGTATAAACCTTTGGTTATTAGTCCAGATTTTCTACGACCATGTTGACTATCACACTAAACGCACAATCGATAGGGCCGCGGGAGGTAAACTGCGTAATAAGAACGCCGAGGAGTCCTGGGCAATTATTGAGGAGCTCGCCGCCGATAATCAAGAGATGTGGGAGTTTAATCATACAATAAAAGCGGCCATCAATGCAGTCTCAACATCGGGAGGAACCACCGAAATCCCTGATGAACTCCTATGCAAACTTGAGGCAAAAGTTGACTATTTTGAGGAAAGGCAAAGGAGACCTTTAAGTCCTAGGCGGGCTACTGTCAATTCTGTCTCGAAACCGACTTCAACACCATTATCAGAGTCACCCTCTAGAGAAAATATCGGGACTTTTCAAAACTATGCCCCACCTTGTTCCCCTCCCGAGGAGCTTAGCTCGGAGTTTGAAGCTAGGATGAGAGAATATATGGCAACTCACTTAGATCGGCTTGCTAGATTCGAGGAAGCAGTTTATAAGCAAAAAGAGGAGATGCAAGAGAAAATGAATGAGATGATGAGTCTATTGGAGGAGTATGCCAACCAGAGAACCCCTGAAAGAATGCTACTAAGGAAAGAAAGCGTCACCCCCACTACCCAATTTGTTAATTCCATCACAATTGTCCACAAGGATGACGAGAAGGTAGAAGCCTTTACTAAACAGACCTTAGATAAGCTACCAAAATCCCAACCCTTGAGTCACTACCTAAAACATGATATAAACGAAAACACCATAACAAATTGGATTAAGGGTGACGGGCATAACCAACCTTCCAAACAGGGTTCTGAGAAAGAGGAAAAGGTAAAAGATGAGTATGATACGTTACCTGGGGGATCAATATTCGAGAGGCTATTGGTACAAAAAGTGGCTACTAAGCAGATAGTGTGTAGGAACTTTGAGATACCAACTAGCATCGGGGATTTGAAATATCTTAATGCTTTCGCCGACCAAGAATCAGAAGTTAATCTTATGCCGTTAACTATTTACATCCAACTAACGTTAAAAATGCCAGCCCCTACTCGTGTTAGGTTATCCCTAGCTGGACACTCGTACATATACCCCCTAGGGATTGCAGAAGATGTATTAGTTAATGTCGCAAGATTCATGTACCCCATTGATTTTATGATCATCGATGATAAGGGAGATGGATGCATGCCAATAATCATTGGAGCACCATTCCTCGCCACCGCTAGAGCTGTCATTAAGTATGAAGGCCGGAAAATTGAGCTTAAATCTAGAAAAAGAAAGATTAGCTTCCCCATGACTCCGTGAAGTGGGCATGAGAATTCGAGTTGGAGAAAGCTCAAAAACAACATTGACACGACACCCATTCGTGTTCAGAATAAAATTCTTGCATGGGAGCCAAGAATCAAAAGCTATAAGGAAGCTAAATATGAAAGAAGCAAAAGCAAAAAGGTTCAGGTCGAATTTGAACATACTCAACCCGCAGAAAATCTTGTACCATTTGAGGAAGGGAACTTGGTACTCTTGAGACACTTGGAAACAACAATACCACCCGATAAACCAAGTCCTTGGTGGTATGGGCCTTTCACACTTGTGAGCATGAACCAAGATGGGATGGCTAACCTGAGAAGTGAAGTAGGTGGAGAGGTGATTGCAAGTATCGACAGGTTAAGGCACTACCACCATAATAGTAATGATCACAACTACATGGGGTACATCATTTCAAGGGATGAGGTCACGTAGTAACCCATGACCTTGAGTCTAGCTACAAGACTCGTAAATAAAGAAAAGCGCTTCTTGGGAGGCAACCCATGCTTTGTGTGATTTTATTTTGTTTGTTTGTTATTTACTTCCGTATGCATGCTTTATTTTTATTGTTGGTAGATCATGTTTCTCAATTAAATAGTGGAAATACTTTACTTTGTTGTTTTGGCCTAGTCTTAACTCCACCTAAAAGTATTTTTGCAAAAGATAAGTGTAAGGGGAAACCCCAAATATGTTTTTAAGAAACAAACCGATCATGATTCTCTACAATATTAAATGAACATGTATATTCATATTTGTTAGAGTCAAATGCTTGTATTGAGTCATAATGAAGTTTTACAGGATTTTCCAGGAAGTAAGACCAAGTTTTTCCAGAAATTTTCCGGAAACTTAACATAAGAATTTCGGCAGATCACTTCTGACGGCGTCACGAGATTATTCTTGACGGCGTCACGTGTAAAAATCTAGAAATTTTACCGGTTTTGTTTTTCTAACAGAGTCTTACGGTTTTTGTGAATTATTAAGTTTTATAATCTCCAGGAAATCTGCAAACTTCATTCCACAAGCATTATATCTTACTTAGTTTTCTAGGATTTAGTAACTTATATAGATTGCCGCCGATTTTATGCGAGGTTGCCTTGTTTGTTTTCTCAGGTTTTACAGGTTATGTATGACAAGAAGATGATTTATATTCTTGAAGGGAAGCTTTGATTGTTCATTTTCTTGGAGGAAGATTTAACTTGGCCACCTAATTATCCATACCGAGCGAATCAGGGAAGTATTTGACTTCATTCTTTTTACTTTTTCACTTTTACATTCTTTACTTGAACATTGGGGACAATGTTCATCTTAAGTGTAAGGGGAGGGTAAAATGATGCTACCTTACATGTACACTTTCGCTTGAATTTGTTTTGTTTAATAGTAGATGTGTAATAAAACTATGAGAAATACTTGTTAGTGCAATGTTAGCGCCAAATTTAAAATTTTTTACAACATTTAGGAGTGAAACTTTAGCCATAGCAAGCGTCTCATGGATAGGAGATTGTATGACTAGCACATAACCGTATATTCAGAAAAATTTTCCACCCAAATATGTGAGGTTCGCCTTTAGATTTGATAGGAAAAGCATTTACTATTAGTGCTTATGAGTGTATCGGTAGCATTTAGATTCTAGAACTTGCGTTAGTGATGCATCCCGAGACCGCTAGTGAGACTACATTCGTGTGGTAGGATTTACTACATTATAAGAGGCATTAGGATCACCCTTGTGTTAAACCCGTATCATAATTACTTGACCATTTAAGTCATATTACTTGGCTAGCTAAGTCAACTAATTTTTCCCACACCTTAGAGTTGTACTCATTTTTAGTACACGAAACCCTTAGTACACCCCTCCGAGCCTATCTTTTCGTTTCTAACTTTAAGCATCTTACTTAAAGGAAGAATTTGTTACACCCCACTTAAATGTACAACCAAATCGCCTTAGCCTTCCGTGTATGCGCTCATTTTTAGTGCATTATTGTTATTTGTGAAACCCTAAGTTAACTATCTAAATGACTACATGGTTGCTAAGTCGAGTCATATCCTTGTACATATTGTTTTGGGACGATTGGGACTCATGGGTAAAGTACTTATTTTATGGAGTAATGGGGAAGAACATTATTTATTACCCCCATATGTGCGTTAATCTTAAAAGTACTCCAAGTGTTTTGATTTTCTTAATTCGAGTCATTAGATTAGTTTATTGTAAAGTATGTAAAAATTCAAGTGTAAGGGGAATGTTGAACCCCTATTATGCATTATTTCGGATGGTAGGGTAAGAGCGTATGCAAAAAATAAAAAAAATAAAAAATCAAAAAATCAAAAAAAGTAAAGAAAAGAAAAATAAAATTGAAAAAGAAAAAAGAAAAAACATACGGACTACCATCCCTTTTCATTCTATGTTCATTTTTATGTTTTTGTTATTTTTTTCGTTTATTAGCTTAAGTTGAGTCTAGTCTTGGCTTAGCAATGCCATATTGTACATGTAATTAACTAAGATTGTTAACTTGCCACCAGTAAAAACTTCCTTTATCCAACAAAACCGTGTATTTCATATCCCTACACCTAACGTTACAACCCTTTAAAAGACCTCTTTGATAGTTTATCCTAGGTGCTTACGCCATGTGGTGGAGGTTTGATCTTTTCCCAAGCCTATGGTAATCTATTTTGCTATGACAGGTAGTGAGAGATATCTTCCGTTTCCATATTGTAATTTCTTACTTTATTACACCCGAGAGATGTGAGTATCTAAACACTATTTGTGAGGTGCTAGTGTATGACCTCCGTGCTTGTCTATTGGTCTTTAATGGAACGATTATTTGTTGTAATTACTTTTATATTAGTGTTAAATGACCCATAACTTGTATTTTGACTAGAATAAAAGTGCATTTGCTTGAGGACAAGCAAATCTCAAGTGTAAGGGTATATGATGAGGCGAAAAATGAACCACTTTTAGGGGGTCATTTAAGCCGGAATTCGAATTTATTTGATCAAATATTGCCCTAAATCGTTCCTTTTGTGATTTTAGGTACTTTGGGAGAGAAATCTGGAAAAGGAAGCAATTCGGACGTTTTTGGAGCATAAAAGTGAAGAAAACGCCAAAGTCTTAATTTTCCTTGCTGGGAATAGTAGGTGACGGCGTCAAGAGCAACATCCTGACGGCGTCAAGAGTAATTTGCATGACGGTCTAGTACAAACGTGAAGGCGTCACAATTAGAGCGTCAAGAGTAAAAGACGTGACGGCCTGGAAGACCATAACACATGCCGGCGTCAGATGCAGATTAAGGTAGTCCGAGAAGTATTTTGGCGGCGAGATGACGGCGTCACCTATTTGGTCTTGACGCCGTCAGCCTCAATTTCCTATATATAGTTTTCTAATTTTCATTCATAAAGGGAAAAAAGTTTTGGAGAAACCCTAGGGCCGAACCTATTACGAATTTTACAGGTTTTTCAAGGGTTTTCAGCCCTTGAACCCTTTCATGTGTAATTGAGATAAGTGTTCTTTTAATTCAATCAATATGTCTATGTGTTGGTTGTCTATATCTTGTTCTTGTCTTAATTCCATCATGCTAGGCTAGATCTATCTTGTGTTTGCTTAGATCTAATGAAACCTAGATGTTAATTATGTGTTGATTACTTGTTTATGGTTGTATTGGATGAAGGATTTCGATGTTAGGCTTAAGAAAACTGGCAGATCTCCAAATGGTAACATGCTTGAACGTCTTAGGGAACATGAACTGACGTGCACTAGGTTTTATTGGTTGTATTTAATGCATGAGTAAATTCTAATGATCCCATGTTAGGAGCTTCTTAGCCGGCTCGACATAGGAGTGAAGTAGGCACTCATAGGATTGGGGAATTAAGTGCGCCACCCCATGAATGGTATTAAGGAATACAATCCGTCATCCACGCAACTATAACAAGTAATTAACGTGTAAAAGATATATAGGGAGTAGTGAAATCTAAGTAAACACAATTTCTCCACTTATTGCTCACAACCTTAGTTTAATTTAGTTTTATTTTCATTTCCAGTATTTTATTTTGATTGCATCTTTAGTATTGGGTTAGTTGACCAGCAACTAATTCCGCCCAAATCCTTCAAACCCGGGATTTTTACTTGCTTTCTAAAAAATATAAAAATACAAAATAATCATCTCTCATCTCTAGAACTAGTATTTAGGTTTTCTAATCCTAGCGACACTATTCCTAGCTGAACGATCAATCCCCCGGTACTTGTCACTATACTATAGTACAACGATCAGGTACACTGCCTGGTGGGGGTTGTAAGCTTCTCAAGATCCCTTGAGAGGTAAAGCCTGGTGCGATTCCCACGTATCAACATTCTTGTTTCTGAGTCAGATCTTACATATGGTGGACAAGCAAGATCTTCTCTCACTTTATGATTGGGTTACCAAGTACTATCAAACTCATTCACCTGATGACATTGGAATGTATTTGATGGGAGATTTTCAGATTTTGTGTGATTCTTATAAAGGCGATTTTGGTGTAAGGTTTCAAGTATGGAAAGGTCAAAAGACATGGGTGGTTGACTATTGGAAGTTCTTTCCACTTCCTAATGTTCATATGATTGTAACAACCACTGGGAAGACCTTATACTGCTGGGCTGATGTTCTTTATCCAATCACAAATGAAGTAATGCATCTCATGCTGGAGACAAAGCTATCTGTTCCTTTGGATATGACTGAAAATGATCTTCATCTTGCTGAACAATTGGTAAGGTTCATCAGAAGAAGTATCTTGACTAAGAAGGAACTGGCAACCAAGCATGGCATTCAAATGGATTCATATCTGCAATGAGCTGGTATCTTAAAGGCAGTGGAAAACCATATTTGGTATTCAATTGACCAAGATGATTTTCATCAATAATTGACTAGTCTTGAGCAAACGGCTACAGGTAAAGACATCTCAAATCTGTTTATAGCTGCTGATTTGCTAAAAATCATGTGGTTATCAGTGTACCTTAGAACACTTGGCTACTCCAGTAGTGATGGCTATTGGTAAAGAGACATAAAATCCATTATTTTCAATGATTCACCTCTCACAGGCGTTAACACACCTGGATGTGATGAGAATAGTATGAAACTTATCTGTTTTGATGTACATTTAGTCTTGTGTTGCTGCAAAGAATGGTGCTTTTCCAATGTTTGCTGATCATAGAGATTCTATTTATGAAGATTCTTTGCTGCTGCTGTTCATCCTCAATCGTCTCGTTTGTGCTATTGGCGATCTATCAAGAAATCTTGAACTTAACTGTGTCAAATTCAAGATTAGGGGAGGATTGTAAGGAATTATTGAAGATACTACTAATTGATACTGCTGACAGGTTCCTGCGGAAGGCTTAGTGACTTTCTGCTAATGACTGGTTCCTGCGGACATATAGAGATCCTACGGATAGAGTTTAACCGTGGATAGAACTTATTTATTTTAGGACAAGATATGTAGAATATCTTTTATTAGTTTATCATTATTTGTTTCTTGTAAGAAAGGTTAGGGTTTCCACTAGTATATAAGGAACCCTAGGTCATTGTAATATGGACGAGTTTAATTAACATTATTAGTAAAGGTTTATCGATCCATAGAGGATCAAGTTTAGTATAAGTTTGTTTTTATATTCCGCAATAACTACAAGCTCACAGAGCTTATCTAACTTAGTCTTACTAGTGATTACATTAGTTGGCTAACGATCTATTGGCTCGTGATCTATCAAGAAGTAGATCTCAACATAGCTCGTCTCCCTTAACCAATATAATCAAAAGATTATGGCTAAGCATCCGCGGGTCTCATTAATTGGGATTTTAAATTTGCGGAGATCGAGGAATGATAGAGTTTATCTAGAAGTTTCGTGCTAAACGTGGAGTAGTTGGATCTCTTTAGAGCCCACGAAAGGTACTTGTGGCCTCCTTGTTCCGACAAGATTGCACACCAATAAAAATAGATCTCTAGAATTAATTAAGTGTATGGGGTTTGGACAATACTTAGTTTTTTCTCGTTCCCAATAAAATCTCTGCATATGGGGGTTTGGTACACATAGGGGTACTGCCAGTGTTACGGTGAAATAGACTATTGCATCTTGCCGGTTCGCAGCCGATGTTGTGATCTTAGTAAAGGCCGTAGGACTCGGGGTTTGGCATATGATTATGAATATCAATAATAATAATCCAAAGCAAAAAAATAAGGCAGAGGAATCCAAAGCTATAAAAAGCAGTGGATATAAATCGAAAGTCATAATAAAGCTCTTACATCTTGACGGATCACAAACCGTTGTTGTAATTGAAATAAAGGACTAAGGACCAAATATTATTAAAGTGCTTATAATTATGCAAAAATGCCAAGCTTCGACTCCGGGGGTTTCCCTAATAAAAAGCTTCCGTTTTGGGTCTCAGACATGAGATGTCTCGGTCGTAAATAAAAAGGCCCCCCCCCCCCACAAATCGCGTTAAATCAGAGACCTTCATGTGGACCCGATTTCTGTATGCAGGGGTTTTAAAAGGAAAGTTTGGAAACTACTTAGCGTTCAAATTTTGTGCTCTTATCGGACTAACAAATATCAAAACGAGAAAATATGAAGCAATTCATTTCTCAACAAATTAAAATTTTGAGATACCAAACTTAGGACTTGGGAACAAGAGGTAAATACACAAGTAACTTTTGTGGGTAGTGTTAGCATCTAACTTATGGATAAACAATGATCTCGATTTTACGCTTAGTTTTGGAGCTTGTGAAAAGTCAAGGATGACGAGTTTTATCCGTATGGTCTCTTCTCTATGAGAAGTGTTTCTACTCGTTGACCCTGAAAGTTATCAACAGATAAGAATTGATAATGAAAGCCAAGACAAACCGTCACATATATAAAAATGAAAAAGCACAAAAATAGTAGTAGGTGATGACATTGCGTGAGGACACATCAATACCTTAATCTGGGGGATTTTGATGTGTGCTTTTTCACACAACCTTTTTAGACCAAAATAAGACCAAATACTAACCAAATATGCCAAGAGAATGTGTGTTTTTGTATTTGTGTATGTGAAGGTACGGATATGTGAAAAATGAACAAAAACGAAGCCAAAAATGACAAAAACGGGCACGAGATTAGAAAAAGGTCAAAAGCCGGAGCCGGGGAAGCAAAATGATTAAAGAAAGATTAAATTATCATTAGAAGTCCTCAGAGAATCATCAAGTTGCATAAAGAGTCCTTGATCAAAGTTTGGAGAGATTGGCAATTTCAGTCCCTACACTTCCAAATAATTACAAAAATGGTCCCTTGAAGAGATTTTTGAAGTTTGATCAAAAGTGGTCCTCCATGATTCAGAGATTTGCAACAATATCCCTTGAAAGTAATTTTTGGATAATTTAAAGAATTAGTCCTTGGAATTTTAGAAATTACAATAATGGTCCTTAAATACTTTTACTCCTTTTACTTACAAAAATACAACCGGATCCAGCCATAATAAGCCTAGTCCATACATGATTACATCATATCCCAAGCCCAATCACTAACAACTAGCCCACCACCCTTTCCCTGCCTTACCCAGTCTACTACCCTAATACCCATCACCCGGTCCAAATAGTCAAAGCAATAATAAAAATACCCTAAACCAATTACCCCGCCCCCAATTCCCTTATACCCAGAAATAAATTACTGTGGATAGAACCCTAACACCACATCCCCAAAATTACCTCATCATAAATAATAATTACCCAATTATCGGAACTTCTAGAAGCTGACAGCTATGTCAGGAGTGGTCAGGCACATGTGGACCAATCATGAAGCACTCGCAGGATCAAGGTTGTCATATCAATTAATCCAAGGGCCAATTTTGATGGGAAACATTTGGAAAGAGATCTAAGGGATTATATTCATTTGAAGAAGCACAAAAGCACGAGGATCAGTGACCTGGCATCCCCTCTCCTTAGGCTATAAATAGAACCCCCTTCACATCATGTAAAACTGTTAGAATTTAGGACTAGAATAGGAGTAGGAGAAGAATTAATAGTAGTATTCAGTATTGTATTTCTGGCTTTCAAATTGTACTTCAATTTCAGTTTTGATATAATTTTTAAGTTTCAATTAATTTCATCTCAATTTAATTTTCAGTATTTAGTTAAATCTGTTTTAGTTGACAGTAATTCATTCCTTTTATTTCTAATAGTAGTTTGAATTTGGTTTAAAATCTGTTTCAAATTTGTTCATTGTGATTGGTCAACTAAAGTCAAAGTATGGATTATGTGAGATTATGGTGATTCAGATCCTGTTATTGGTTATAGATGTAGCAGAGCTTAATGGAGCCTATCAAAGATAGGTTGTGTGGGATACACCTCTCTGTTTGGCTGAGAGGTGTTTCGTAAGTTTTCAATTTTGAATTTTAAAAGCTTAATTTAGATTAGTAGTATAGATCTGTTAGTTATTGGTTATATCTGTTTTGAATTGATATTTGCATCATTATTTAGCTTGGTATTAATTTAGTTCTCAGTTTAATTTGAATAGGTGTGCTACTGTTTCATTGTCTGTGTTACTATTTTAGATCTATATTTCCTTGTTTGAGTTTTTTTATTTTTTATTTTTTATTTTTTTTTTTTATTTATTTATTTTTTTTTTTTATTGTTAGATTTGTGCACAACTAGTTTCAATTGCATCTTCTTAATCTGTTTCTAGTATAATTAGTAGAAGTTGTTATCTAATATTAGAAGTTGCAGTGATATCTAGTTAATTCAGGGTGTTTGGATCAGACTAGTTAGCTTCGGTGTAGAAGTTTAAGAACTGATTTCTTTGCATATGTAGTTCATAGTAGGCAGCAGTAGGACTTTAGAAGCTTAATATTGGTAGGTCACTTTGCTTAAAGTCAATCTTAACTTAGAAAAAAATTTCTAATAGCATAAGTGGAAGTTGTGGTATGAGTTTTTGCAAGTAATTAGAATTAAGGTGCATCTAGGTGAATCTGGCAACAAATTCACTAAACACTGCATTTAGGATCAGATTTCGTAGACAGAATTTGGGTTTAGTCAAAGCTTTGTTACAAATAAAAAGTCAAAAGAGTAGTGTAAAACAGGCCATTGAGCATCTGATCTAGGCTCAAATCAGGGTCTAATTTGGTTTGGAATTCAAGGATTTTAGGTTTTCTAGTTAGCTAGTAATATAAGCTTGTAGAATCTGCCCTTAATTTTCACTAGTTTGCTTATTAGATAACTTAAATTTAAACTGCAATTGAGGTGATTGAGCATGTTTCTGATTTCTCTTATATGGCTCCAATTGAGATTTGTTGATTATTATCTGAAAATAGCAGTTCATAAAAGTTAATTTGAGTTTATTATTGCTTATTTCACTGTTGGGATTCTATTTGCTTCATCTGTTTCTGTATTGCTTATTTACTAAGAGCTTATTCCAACTATTTTTGCCTCATACCTGTACTTCTGTGATCCGTTGTCCTTAATCCTTTTTAAATTAAGCATATTTGAGTCATAAAAACAGTTAGTTAAGGTTTGGGTCAACCTTGGTCAACTGTGATTATAAATAAGCAATTCCAAATAAGCAGTTTTCAGCTTATAAGCATCTTTCTGGCTTACTTTATTTTCAAAATTTTTCCTCAAGCTTATTTTAATATTTTAGATTTTCTGTAATTTTTTCAAATTTTTCTGAGTCCATATACTATTTTTCGTATTTAATTTTCATTTTTAATCAATTTTAAATACTTTTTAGTTACCAAAAATTTCAAAAAAAATCAGAAAAAGCATAAAAAAATCCAAAAATATTTTAGAAAATTATTTTCATTTATTTTAGAATTTTAGAAATTTATTTTGCATTTTTCCCATTTATTTTGAATTTAATTTCAATTTTTAATTAGATTTAATAGTTTTTAATTTCCAAAAATTATACAAAAACCAAAAAAATTAGTTTTTAGTTTTAAAATTACTTTTTAGTTATTTTAAAATTTTCAAAATTTATTTTTCATTTTTCTCTCCTTATTTCCATTTTCTTTTAAATTTTTAATTAGTTAATTTGTTTTTAATTCATATAAAATAAATAAACAGTCAAAATTTTTTTTCTTCTGTTTTTCTCAAAATTTTCTTTTATCATTTTTAACTTTTGAAAATTATTTTCAAGTCTGTAGGAGTAGTGTAGCTTAAAATTCGCGTTTTATTTCGTATGTTAACGTTTATTCTACGTTTAAGCTTACGTTTTCTATTTTACGTTACGTTTTTAGTTCCTTGTTTGAAATTCGTGCTTAAGTGATTATTTGGGCTTCATTTGTTATTTCATTAGTATAATCTCTCTAAAATCACTTTTTACCATTTTCACGACACGTTTCATGAATCGGGAATTCGAAATTCCATTCACCCTTCACACGGACTACGACCCGGGGAAATACTTTCCTAAGCATTTCTTCAGAAAAATAAACCTATGCTCAAAACGATAAAATCAAGGTCGCACAATGTAAACAAGTCAAGTATGAGGCTAAATGCGCAAATATTAGATATGGGTTTTTCCCCTTCTCTTTCTCTTCTTTTGGAGAACTTGAGAAAGATGCGGTAACCTTACTGTAGCGAATCCGAAAGTTCTCGATGATCCGAGACATTAGAGCATGTGCTGATGCTCATATCTTTAATAGGATTACTTTTGCTATAGCTAGAGGAGTGGGGGGCCATTATTATTATTATTATTATTATTATTATTATTATTATTATTATTATTATTATTATTATTATTATTATTATTATTATTATTATTATTATTATTATTATTATTATTATTATTATTTTTATTATTATTATAAAACATCACTTCATTAGAAAATCATAGGATTTTACAAGAAATTAGTGGGGACCCGAGAAACAAGCTGGGCCCCCACCCCTCTAGCTATGGCAAAGCTAATTCTACTAAAAATATGATCAGTGGCACGTGCTCCAATGTCCTGAGTCAACGAGAATCTATAGATGCGTTTTAATAATGTCACCGCATCCTTCTCAAGCTCTCCTAAGGAAGAGAATGAGAAGGGGAGAAACCCATATCCATTGTCCGCACATTTGGTATCGTATTTGGCCCGTTTGCGTTGTGCAGCTTCAACAACCGCACGCCCAGGGACAAAATCAGCCAAGCTGGTCTGTGTCAAGGGAGAAGCCCCTGTCAAATGAACACATGTGTCCCTCCCATCGTCCCAAGAATAGAGTAACACATCAGCTGGGCGTAAGGCATTGTCCCTGTCTCCGCACAGCCCAATGTCAACCTCTTTACGGGCCGAGATCCCTGACCGAGAACATATATTAATAAGGGTATCACGTAGTATATTATTATTATTATTATTATTATTATTATTATTATTATTATTATTATTATTATTATTATTATTATTATTATTATTATTATTATTATTATTATTATTATTATACAACATCACTTCATTAGAAAATTAGAGGGGAGCCGAGAAACAAGCTGGGCCCCCACTCCTTTAGCAATAACAAAGCCAATCCTACTAAAAATATGAGCAGCGGCACGTGCTCCAATGCCCTGTGTCAACGAGAATCTACGGACGCGTTTAAGTAATGTTACCGCATCCTTCTCATTATTATTATTGTTATTATTATTATTATTATTATTATTATTATTATTATTATTATTATTATTATTATTATTATTATTATTATTATTATTATTATTATTATTATTATTATTATTATTATTATTATAACATCACTTTCATTAGAAACAAAATTATAGGATTACAAGAAATTAGTGGGGAGCCTCGAAACTATCTGGGCCCCCACACCTTTAGCGATGGCAAAGCTAATCCTACTGAAGATATGAATAGCAGCACGCGCTCCAATGTCTTGAGTAATGGAGAACTACCGGATCCGTTTTAGTAAGGTCACCGCATCAGTCTCAAGTTCACCCAGAGAGGAAAATGAGAAGGGAGGAACCCGTATCCAGTCCCCGTACACTTAGCCCTATACATGACACGTTTACATTGTGCGGCGTCAGACACCACATGACCTGGCTCGAAATCAATCATACCAGTTTGCGTCAAGGGAGACAACCCCGTCAAATCGATGCAAACGTCCTTCCCATCATCCCAAGAATAAAGCAATATATCAGCTGGTCGTAAGGCTTGCTCCCCTTCCCCATAAAGCCCGATGTCAACCTCTCTACGAGCCAAGACCCCGGAACGAGAGCAAACATCAAATAGGGTATCACGCACCATGTTGTGTCAATGTTTAATTCCAATGATGCTTGCGCACGATACTGCATGGTCCCCGTAAATATCCTCTGAAAAAACCTTGGAACAAGCTGAGCACGATCTCTGAACAGAAAATAGGGGAACACCTAGCCTATAACATAATACACATCGGTAAGTTCTGGCGTTCATAGTCTGTCCCAACCTAGCGATCGAAACCACCCATAACCAATCTGATGTATAGTCTTCCCTTTGCGATCTCCAGAGCGCCATCTATCATGTAGATAGGCAAAAGGTAGATTCAGTAGTTTTGGTAACACGTGTGAAATATATATCTGCCAGTTTCTTCATGCGTTTAGGGGCAGCGATCTCATCCGGATTACTCAAAAGGCCGATCTCCATTTTTGCATTAAAAGCACACAAGGCCTCTTCGAAACAAGGTCTAGAGGTTATAATCCCGGAGTGTCAGAGGAGCTTAGTCTGTAATTTGGCCGATTGGAGTCTGGATGCGAGAAATGCATAATTTAAGGCATCACCCGCACAATACACACCAAGCCCCCCAAATGCAAAGGCAAGGTGGCAACCCTCCATTGCGAATCACCAAAACCTAGTCCAGAAGCAGTGACAATACGCTCAAGGGTAGAACGAAGTGCTGCATCGAATGAAATGTGAGCCTGCTCAAAGACCGGGGGAGAACATGTGCGCATAGAAAAATAAAGCTTGGAAATTCCAGCACAAACTCGAAGGAGCAACAACTCACATTGGGGGTCCTTAAGCTTAGCAACAACATCTATGAGCTCAATGGTTTTAGCAATCCTTTTCATAATAAGCTCACTACTAAACTCAAGGTCCATACTAGCAGGCCCACCTAACAATTTAACACCATGTAGTGGTCGACCAATATTAGGCGGAAAGACACCTGCGATCATGCTTCTGGGGTCTCCTTGTGGCCAGAAAACCTCTGTTTTCTCAACATTTAGGTGTAGACCACGACGTGGTCCATCTGTCATAATAAGGTCTAAAACCTGCCCCACAACCAAAGTGTCTCCAATAATAGTGCCATCATCTAGATACCAGGCATGAAGGGAAAGACTGAAGGAGTCCCTAATCTTACACACCAAAGGATGTAATACTAGAGCAAAGAGGAGAGGTCCAAGTGGATCACCTTGTTGTACCCCTAGGTGCGACCATGACGTGTGTTCACCATAATATAATCTAGTTGTCCTGGAGTAACAAAATTCCACCCAACGTGAAATGGCAGGACAATGCAGGCGAACTTCCTGAAGCATGACTTCACTGTCCACTAAGTTAAAGGCATTTTTGAAATCCACTAGTAACATCGAAAGACCTTCCTCACCACCACGGTCTTCAATAAACCTATTAACGGCATGAAGAATAGCCTCCCCTCCTCCAGGTACCCCGGCACCAAATTGAAGATCATTTAAATAAGCGTCTAAGGAATGGCCGATCAAGGAAGCACCAACCTTGGAGACTAAAAGTCTCCAGACGGTCCCCATAGCAATAGGACGGATGCCACCTCCAGATTTGATCAACGGTGTGAGAGGAGCACTAGCAATATACTCACCCAACGCCTTAGGGCATTTACCATCAAGGAAAAGATTTACCACATGGGTGATAGAATCAATTAACTCATTGGAGATAGCCACAGCAGCACCACTAACGCAATCCAACAGGTGTTGGGCTCGCAAACCATCTTGACCACAAGACGTACCACGGGGGAAACTCTTAATCATGTTAAGAACCACAGCAGGAGATGCAACGAGGTTATGATGATCAATAGGTATATCTGGTGAAGAAGGAGCAGACTTGAAGGGATGCTTAACCTTTAAGTCCTCAAGAGTAGTATCATTATATGGAGCAACACCCGAAGAAGAAAGAACTCTGACAGTGGCAGTATAATGGCCATCGCAAATCTTCCTCTTACATTGCTTGATATTGCACTCACTCACGTCAAAGTGTTCCTCATTAATATCATCCCACGAAGGGGATGATTCAGCTAAAACCTCTCTAAAAAGTTGCAGACTACCACCTGACGTACCCCACGATCGAATGGCGTTAGCAATGTATTCTTCTTGGCATTGGCATTTAATGGCGAACCTACACTCCGTGTTACTCCTCGGGCAAAAGGTTTTAAGAAGACAAAGTGGTAAGACTAGCAGGCTAACCCAACAAGAAATGTCCTCAGGTGTGCAGATCACCTTATCAAGAGCTCCTTTCAAAACGTGAGAGAAACCCAAACGACACTTAGGAGGGACGGATTTGACAGTGTGCAACCCTTTAGACAGCAAGGTGTCAAGTAGGTGTAAATCAAAACTAGACCGTTCATCCAAAACCAAGTCTTCAACACGAGCAGAAGAAGGAACTTGTGGCTTGGCGAGATCAAATAACACAAACCTAACAACACCATCACCACAATCAGGAGGTGTCACAAAATCAAATCCATGCCGACACTTAGTACGAAGAGTATGCATTTTAAAACAAATCCAACATAACCAGAGACCCATGCGTTTCAACGTAACCTCAGCCGCCTAAAAAATAACATGATTAGTCAGGGATTGTTTGGTGGTAGGTAGTGCATTTTCCCCGAAATGGCGGTCACGAAGATGAGTGATCAACGAGGTTTTGGTTAGGCCATTTCCATGACCATCATGACAACCACTTAAACCCAGAAAAGGGCAATGGAACCGCACAATTGCCATACCCACAAATATATATATATATATATATATATATATATATATATATATATATATATATATATATATATATATATATATGTACAAATTTTGTTTTGTTTTGTTTTGTTTTTGTTTGTTTGTTTTTATTTATTTTTATGTTTATTTATTTTTTATTTTTTTTAATCAACTCGCAATTTGGACAAGAGTCAAACCGCAATTCGTCCCTTAAGGCAAAGGTAACCGGAGTAAAACGCAAATCCCTCTATCCAAAGGTGTGGGCGAGACACCCCAAGTCTTGTTTTGGAGATTGACCCGTTTGTAAAATCACCACGCAAAGCCACAAGAAACTTTAAGGCAAAATACACCCCAAGTCTTGAGTTTGGGACGGTAGTAACAAAACAAAGTAGTCCACCAAGGCAAAAAGCAAAGCCCAAACACACAGCCCAAAGGCACCCTCAACCCATAGCTAAATCACATCACCAAGCAATAAAATCAGTTAACCACAAAAGTCTTGGGGCCCACAGAAACTGCCAAGAGCAACAGGTCGTCCCCCCACCAGGAATATGCAAAATCAGATCAAATCACATCAACTACCAAACAACAAATAACACAAATCGCCACCCCTACAAACTACCAAAACCCACTCTCATGGATTATCAAAACGCACCAGATAAGGTCCACCAGGACACCAGGTACAAACACATAACCTTCAACTTCTCTAATGGAGGTGAAGAAAAAGAACTGCAGGTGCGAACGAGGGGTGTGATATCAACGAGGAGATGGAGATGATAACTAAAGAAAACCAACAATTTGGAGGAGCAAATTATAAAACAAAAACAAAAGCGAGTCTTGAAGCGAGACCCCCAATCGAGAACTGTACAAGGAAGATAGCTGACAAACGGACGAACACACCTTCAACTAAGAGTTGAAAGAACATGGGGAGGATCGGGAGGTGCCATGATCGCCAGCCGCCACACACACAAACACCTTTTATAATAATAATAATAATAATAATAATAATAATAATGATAATAATAATAATAATTAATTATTATTATTATTATTATTATTATTATCATTATTATTATTATTATTATTATTATTTTATAAACATCACTTTATTAAAAATTATATGATTTACAAGAAATTAGGGGGGGGGGGGGGTAGTTAGTGTTTTGGCTCCTCACTAATTTCTTGTAAATCCTATAATTTTTGATCAGCAGCACTAAGTTTGACTTAGCAGCACCAAGTTTATGCTAGCCGCACTAACTTTTGACCAAAATATATCTAGCTGTATTTCCGAATAACTTTTAAAACCAATATTGGATAAAAGTATTTTTGAAGGGATTAAGTGTAAAGAAAGACACGTTAATTGTAACACCTGGTACTTTTCCTAAAACTACTTCTAGCCAAATATTTTATTTTACGTACCTGAAATATTTTAAACTTTTATTGCATGTTATTTGTGTTTGAGAAACGTGAGATATATTTGGAAATGAGAACTTTATTACCTGATTGACCCAGCACAACCTAGGAAACTTGAACCGTATTGCATTTGCCAAATTTATTGAATTATATTGAGTTTGAGAAAAACTCTGAAGTTTACACTTGATTTTATTTGAAAAATGATTTTGTGAACAATGGCGTAAGTTTTGTGAATTACACAATGGCGTAAGTTTTGTGAATCATTTTCAAGGGAAGTATTGTTTGTAACAATTTGCATTTTTGGTTACTATTCATTTTTACTATTTATTTCTGCTATTCACTTTCACTATTTATTTCTAAAATTTTTATTTCATATTCTCGTAAGTTAAACTATTTTAATGATAATCCGAGAGTTTGAAACTCGTTGGATCATTTCTGCAAAAATCACGAAACCGTGCCCGAGATTTACGTTTAGGTTTAAACATCATTCCAGCATCCCGATACGTCCATAAAACATTATAAACAATAGAAATATGTATTTCTCACATTTTACGGCAATTTCACAAGTTTTGGAATTTTACGTTTTCGAGTTCAGCGTTTTACGCGAATTACGCGTTTCAGACCCGCGTTTCAAGTTTTAACATCATTTAATCAACTCAATGGGACTTACCACTCATTTTATATTTTATTATGGAGTATAATGATATGTTAAATTATTCCTGCAAGTTTCATATTTTTAGGATACCCGGTTTTAAGTTTCATGACTTTGCGACTTACAATTAGCGATTAACGGGACCAAAACTCACTCCGTAACTTATATAAGGCCAAGATTCATCCACCTAGTACTCCATAGTTGTCCATGAACGTGTATAGGGGATTCACCAAGGCCTTGTTGGCTTGGTGATGAACCATAGAAACCTTATGCATTCATGTGTTACATTAGGAGCCATAGAAAGACTTATGGTCCAAGATTAACCAAGTATGTGTCATGTGTTTCATTTAGAACCATGTCTTAGTGTAAACTAACCTCCTCAAGGCACTATAAATCCCCCTCCCCCTCTCTTGGTCGTTTATAACATCAAAAACACCAAATTCTTTCCATTTGATTTCCAACTTCAAGTATTACTTCAAGTTTCAAGCTCAAAGTTCACCACATCAAGTCCTTTCTAAACCTACAACAACCACTTGTAATCTTTGGTGATTCATCTTGAATTTAAATCCATTCAAGTCACCAAACATCTTAACACAAGTCTTTCAAGAATACAAAAGTGTATAAGGATTGCTAGAAGTGTGGAGATATTGCTCAATCAAAGTCCTAGTTCTAAGTCCTTGATTTCCTTTCTTATAGAAAGCCAAAAGTCGTAAGAAATACTAACCCCCACTCTTTCTCAACATCATTTACATATTTCTCATACTTAATCCATGCTATATATGGTCATTATATTGAATTCATGATGCACAAAACCCTTAAAACAAGTTGAAAAAGCTTATATGTTGACCTATGTAAATAAACAAGTAAACTAGTGTTTTATGCTATGAAAAACGACTAAACTATAATAACCATGACCTTGGATAGATAACCTACTGTTATAGAGGATCTTATAAGAAAAATATAGAAATTTGAATCACCAAAAACAGACACTTGAGTCAAAAGATATGATCAAAAGAAATAGCGAAACAAAAAAACCCGAATCTGCCAAATAGCCTACTGATCAAATTTCGAATTTTTTTCGAGGTTTTCAGGTCTGATTCATCAAAAAATTAAAACACGAAAGTTGTCTAGAACTACATTTTCCTTCACTTTAGAAGAAGCTCGGGCCCTGAAAACGCTTAAAACAGGTCAATATCCTTCAAAAGCTGAAACTGCCCTATATATAGTCTTACAATTATACTTTATGTCACAACTAAAGGCAAACTAAGAGGCCTAATGGCCTTAAGCCGAGACCACAACCCCAGCTAATTTGGATCTGCTCCACCAATAAACTATGAGATTTTTACAAATGTCATCACATACTTGTTAAACATAATATACTTAATGGAATTAACAATCTTCATTCAAAATAAACTTTCTAAAGTTTATTCGACCATTGGAATGGTAAGTTTTGTAAAACGACAAAGACTTATGAAACCATGTGAACTACTTACCATAAACCAAAGACTATATGACCTTCACTAGACTTTGAAAACGACCAAAGGGTCATTGACAAACCATGTAACCAGCTAATTATACGTCACATAATCAAGCAAAACTTATGATTTTCTATATCAAATACTACATAATTAAGGAGCTTCATGTGAGGAGTTCATTAGAGTAAAACGGATCGACGAGTTTCTGGATTTACAAATTAAAGTGTCCTAACTCCTCGAACGTTCACTGCATGACTTCTGGATTATGATGGCCTGAACGGTAGTGCGAGATAAACTATAAATGTTTCACAAACCATTACTATAAAACGACATACACAACATACCAAGTACTACATCATGATCAATACAAGTGACATATATAGGTACATTTATGTTTCATTAGACATTATTCCAACCTAAGTCGCAACATTCTATTTTAGGTTGCATATAGAAGTTTCCAGCTTATCAATCGAATTCGTTAAACCACTAAAACATCATCCAACTCACGGTGAGTCATAGCCCCGTTTTTATACTTTTTTTATAAATACTTTGGGGGAGATACATGCTCAACTACCTTTAATATAAATTTCGATTATTTGCTAACTATGTGTTGTATCTGAACTAAATGTTTATTTGTGCTAAGTAACATTATTGCCATACTTATACTTTCTATATCATGGACCATTAAGCACTATGTTTAGTGAGTACGAATACTATGGTTAGATCTATTGGGATTAATGCAACCATTAAGTCGACTCAGTTAGAGCAAACAAACGAAACAAATAGTACTTGGTCCAACTACGAGACAAACAGGACTTTGTCCAAATTACGAGTAGTAGAAACACTACCTACATTTACTATTACCTATACTTGTCACGATAATTTTACAAGGTTTCCAAAACTATTTTCACAAACTCTATGAACTCACCAACCTTTGTGTTGACACTTTATCATGTATTTCAGGTCCATAATGAACGAGGCTGGCACGGAGGAGCACGGATACTCAAGAAGGCAATAAATTCTATTCTCATTCAAAAACTCATTTAATGTAATTAGTGAACCTTGAAACTACTGGGACCTCATTTTGTAAACTCTGATATTTATATAAACTCAAATGATAAATCTTTAAAAAAAAACTCAATTAGAGATCGTTTTCTATTGTTATAATTGTTGTGCTGTCGAGTAACACCCAGTTTGAATTCCGCTGCGCATCACGAAATTGGGGGTGTTACAGATTGGTATTAGAGCTATAGTTATAGAGAAACGGGTCTAATTGAGACCTAAACTATAATTGATTTTTCACAAAAACGTTTTATAGCCTTTCGCTCTCCATGCCTTCCAACCTCCAGATGACTATGTGACTTTTATGCATGTTATACTACACGAACATACTAGTATATTGATATATACACACTCGACATACTTTCGATCACTCTATATAAACGATGGACTAAACATATCTTTGTATGCCTATTCTAAAGCATTACGGCACAACCATATTTATCTACTCGTGCATTTTAGGATTACGAAATTTTCTCCAAGACATTTGTAACTAATTACAATGGTCTTTCCTATTTCCCAGACATTGTAATTTATACAATGGTCTCTATTACATTCTTAGACACTGTAAGTCCTATAGTGGTCTCAATCACATCCCCAGACACTGTAAATGAAACAGTGGACTCATTTATTTCTCAAATTGTGAAGTTACACAATGATCTCTATATCATTTCTCAGACATTGTGAGTTACACAATGGTCTAATTCACTTCCCAGACATTGTAAGTTCTACAATGGTCTATAAGACTATTTCATCGCCTTAAATATCATTTCATATGATATCGAAACCTGTCACAGTTTTGTTATATGGAATTATATATGAATCTAAGTATTACAAGTCTTGTACGGGCGGGACTTACAATAGGAGGATTGATATGATAATTGCCATATTAACTAGCTTATAAAGATTCTCATCTTATGAACGTTAACCATGTACTCACCAACTATTTTGAACACTACATCAATTTCCCCCGATTATCTTACTCTCCATCTCCGAAGATGAGTATGAATATTCATTTCGTACTTTTGGAACATCAGTATCATCTCGTAATACACTACCTTGTAACTCACCGGCTAAGTATGAATGTTGTGTCGGGAATTCTTAAGTAGGATGATATATAATGTCCTTATTTGAATGGATTGGGACGCCTTTTCATTTAAATAAAGAAATTGTAAATCACCAAACCATAAGTTTATATTCCTTTATTTACATTGTTTGGGACACCTCTCTATGTAAATAAAGAATTATAATCTAGTGGGCTTATTTGTATCCGAAATAACATAAGTATGAAGTCAATAAACACTAGGTACAACAACCGATTACCTACTAGGCTATGATTGCAACAATTATGCCAATTTCTATTGGTACGAGGTTAAAGTTTAACCAGAACGATTATGCCAATTGCTATTGGTACGAGGTTAAGGATTAACCAGAACAATTATGGCAACTGCTATTGGTACGAGGTTAAGGATTAACTAGAACGATTATGTCAATTGCTATTGGTACGAGGTTAAGGATTAACTAGAACGATTATGCCAATTGCTATTGGTACGAGGTTAAGGATTTACCTGAACGATTGGTGGCCCCCTACCGGGTAGATTTCGACAAACTACGATATCGATATCTACAAAATGGGTTTAGAACGAGTGTCTGAATGACACAACACGATTGGTGCTCCCTACTGGGTAGATTTTCAATAAACTACGATATCGATATCTACAAGAATGGGTTGAGAATGAGTGTCTAAATGACACAACACGATTGGTGCTCCCTACTGGGTAGGATTTTGATAATCTACAATATCGGCATCTACAAGAATGGGATGAGACAACTATGGGTATATAACAAAGTAACCCACGATTCGACGAAATAGATCCAATTACGATTTCTATTTGAAATTCAACTACTATACCAACTTCTATTCGACTACCATATCAGTTGCTATTGATATTTAACTACTATCTCAATTTCTATTGTTGTTCGACTACTATATCAATTTCCATTGATATTCGACTACTATATCGATTACTATTGATATTCGACTACTATATCAATTTCTATTGATATTTGACTACTATATCAATTTCCATCATTCGATTCATATGTCAAATGCTATTGTTATTCGACTACAATATCAATTACTATTGATACTTGACTACTATGTCAATTTGTATTTGATATTCGACTACTATATCAATTCCTGTTCATCTACTATATCAATTTCTATTAATATTCGACTGCTATATCAATTTTCATTGATATTCGACTATTATATCTCTTTACCAGTTAGCCATAAACTCTGGAGTAGCCAATGTTTGGTTTATTAACCATGGTACATTGATAACCATTTCAACTCTTAGTACATGAAACATGGTGAGTTGAGATACCATATGATTTTTAACAAATCATCAGCTATCAACGGATTAAATTTTTCTTTACCAAAAGCTGGTTGCTTTTGGACTAGCCAACTCTTCACTACCACATATATGGTGAGTTGATAACCATATAATTTTTTGAAAATTGTCAGCCATAAATGGATTTGAGAAATCTTTACCAATAGTCATTTGCTTTGGATTAGCCAGTCCTTATATGTGTTAGACATGATGGACTCATAACCATTTGTTATGTTAGTGTAAAGCACCTTCACCAAGTATAAACCTCTCAAACTCCATTATTCCAATCCATCATCCTTGGAAATTCTTTCAAACACCTTAACCAAATTGATTTTCTGATTGATTCTCAATTAACTTAAATAGATGATAACATATTTCATCCTTCCTATATCCCCGAAGCTTCTTTTCTAGCATCACCTTTCATACTCTAGGAGGTAAAAGATACTCAATCTTTGTCAACATATAAATGTGTGCAGTCCCCAAGGTCAGGCAATGAACTGCACAACTATGGAAATACCTCCATCTGACAACCTCTTGTTGATAAGGCAACTTCAAAATCTCATCTTGTGGAGATGGTGGATCAAACATAGTCTTGAGATCCCCCAAGAGAAACCTTTCAAACTCTTCTTTAGGCCTTTAGCATCATCAATCTATACATCTCTTTGAGATCATCCCTGGTCAAGTCATTAAGCAAACTTGAAAAGTTGACATAGACAACATCAGTGTTGTCTTCCCTCATGATCTGATATGCTCCTCTATTTCCAGATTTCATGATTTGCCACCTAAAAATCTTGGCAATTTGTGTTGATCCTTCAGGAATTGACCCCAGAGTAAAAGAATTAGAAGATGGTTCATCTACCTTTTCAACCATGTATTCCACCACATCATATTTTGTGGGTTCAGACTTCTTCAAACCTTTCCTTGACACATACCTTCTCTTTGTCCATTTCAAAATCAGTTTTTTCACATCTAAATCTTCTTCTTTCTTTACTGGCTCACCTATAGCAACATCTTCAACATTAGTAAATTTCTGATTCTTAACCTCCTCTGATTGAAGTGTTGAACCATGTCTTTTCAATGTTGAAGCTTCTAATTCTGAGTCCATAGGAATGATTCTTTCAACCTGCCTTACACACTTCTCAAATTCATCCTTCAGCTGATCATGCTTCAACCTTTTTAGCTGGATCATCTTCCAATTATTCCCTTGACTCTTCACATAGTTCATCATATATTCCCTTTATTCTCCTATGGTCATGGGTATATTTCTTCTATCCCTTTCTCTTTGCACTAGTACAAAAAGTTCTATTGGTCAAGCATGGTCGATTCTCAAATTTCACACTATAACATTTATACGTGACTAATGTACCAGAATAAAATAAACAGCCACACTTGATCCGACTTGTGTGACCATTTTAGAATTCTATTGTCACACATTTGAATATTTATGTGACTAGGGGTAACTGGAAAAGATTTTTTGGATTATTTAGTCACTTATAATTTGGTACGTGTGACAGATACAAATGAGTTTGAGACATTAGTCACACTATATATATACGTATGTGACAAATATATGTCACACAATTGAATAGTGTGACCAAAATCCATATATGGTCACATGAAGTAATTGTGTATGTATCTAAATTATATAGTCAAGTTTGTCACACATTATTTAAACGTGACTGCTAATCTTTGCTGAATATTTAGCCACATATGAATGTGAAATGTGTGACAACTGAAAAGTAAGTTTGAAGCGTTAGTCACGATATTGATTTAAAAGTGACAAATATATGTCACACACTTGAAGTGTGTGACCAAATGTCATATATGGTCACACTAAACCATAAATATACATGATTAAGTGTAACCAAAATTTGATACATATGGTCACGTAAGTTAATATGCGTGTCTAAAGTCTAGTGTGTGTTTGCTTGCCACAACCTAATGTGTATAGTCACATTTAATTGTAGCACGATCAAGTGACTATAGGCTTTACAATAGTCATACCATATCACAAATGCGTATCTAAATCATGATTATCGCCACGTTATAAGGGTATTATATGTGACCAATACATTCAAAATAGTCACATTGTGAATTTCATGTGACTATTATTTATAGCAAAATGTGAACTCAGTTATCATTAACCTTGATATTAGTCACATTGAGTTACACAAACAACAGAGTTGTAATAGAAGTAGTAACTATTGTAATAGCAGTAGTAACTATTGTAATAGCAGTAGTAACTTTTGTACAAACAACAGAGTTATAATCACAAAAGGTGAATTATATAGTACTTACCAAAAGGTTTTTTACAACATAATGAAAACAGAGAAGCTAAAGTACGTACCCCTGCTACCTCCAAACACCTAATTATCAGCTTGTTTTCTTCACATCATAAAATGCTCTCTTATACTGAGCATGAATTCTTTCAATGATATTGATACGTGGGAATCGCACCAGGCTTTACCTCTCAAGGGATCTTGAGAAGCTTACAACCCCCAACAGGCAGTGTACCTGATCGTTGTAGTATAGTATAGTGACAAGTACCGGGGGATTGATCGTTCAGCTAGGAATAGTGTCGTTAGGATTGAAATTAATCTAACTAGGTCTAAAGGTGAAGGATGATTCTTTTTATGTTTTTATATTTTATGAAAAGCAACTAAAAATCTCGGGTTTTGGAAGAAGGGGCGGAATTAGTTGCTAATCAACTAACCCAAAAACTACTAATTAAACTAATTAACAAGAAAAGTAAACTAGGGTTCTACAAGATAAGTGAAGCATGTCTACCAATGATATGTTACTCCTTGCTAGCTATCCAATCCTACCTATTGAATTGTAACCTTGTTTTAATTGACGGGTTGTATTCCTTAATACCATTCATGGGGTATCGCACTTAACTCCCCAATTCTATGAGCTCTTATCTCCTCCTATACCATGCCCAGCACAACCATAGGGATTATAAACAGTGGCTCATGCATTAAATACAACCAATAAAGACCTAGTGCAATCGGTTCATGTTTCCTAAGACGTTCAAGCATGTTACCATTTGGAGATCTGCTAGTTTTCTTAAGCCTAACATATAAATTCATTCAATCAAAACAAGAATCAATAGGAAACAAGAATTATAAACTAAACCAACTAGATCTATTGAAGTTGTCACGCCTTAATTGATGGAGATAGATACACACATCAACAAGCCCCTCGTTAATGGAGATAGACACAACTGAGATCTAATCAATTATATACAAGTTTCACATAATCATAAGTAGACACAAGGTGAATTAGCAAATCATCATCAAAGAAGAGCAAACAACAATGATAATGGAAAACATAATTAAGATAGAATCATCAAACCAATACATGATGTTTATGGAGTGATTGAAACCCTTTAAGTTGCTGGAAAAACACCCACCTAAACCCAGGAATCGACCTTAGGGTTTAGGGCTTACAAAAAGTGAAGTTATGATGTTATATTTATAGGCATGTTTTCTGTCGGCAAGGCTTGACGGCGTCAACCCGTTACTCTTGACGCCGTCATGACCATGTTTTCACCAAATTGTAGATCTCTTCGTCCTCTTCGCCTGGGCTTTTGAATCACCTAAATCCAAGTTCGTATGCAAAATTTATGACCAAAACAATATCAGCTACTTCGCGCGCAAGTTTTGACAAGTTAACACGTGATGGCCTTGGGTGACGCCTTCACATTCTCTCTGGGCCGTCACCACTTTGACTCTTGACGCCGTCACCAAAATGCTCTTGATGCCGTCAGGTAATGTTCACAGCATGGAAAATTAAGTCTTTGGCATTTTCTTCACTTTTATGCTCCAAAAACATCCAAAATGATTCCTTTTCCAGAATTCACTCCCAAAGGACCTAAAATCACAAAAGGAACGATTTAGGGCAATATTTGATCAAATAAATTCAATTCCGGGCTTAAATGACCCCCTAAAAACGGTTCATTTTTCGCCTCATCATATACCCTTACACTTGAGATTTGCTTGTCCTCAAGCAAATGCGCTTTTATTCTACTCAAAATAAAAGTTAGGGGTCATTTAACACTAATATAAAAGTAATTACAACAAATAATCGTTCAACTAAAGACCAATAGACAAGCACGGAGGTCATACACTAGCACCTCACAAATAATGTTTAGATACTCTCATCTCTGGGGTGTAATAAAGTATAAATTACAATATGGAAACGGAAGATATCTCTCACTACCTGTCATAGCATAATAGATTACCATAGGCTTGGGAAAGGATCAAACCTCCACCACATGGCGTAAGCACCTAGGATAAACTATCAAAGAGGTCTTTTAAAGGGTTGTAACGTTAGGTGTAGGGATATGAAATACACGGTTTTGTTGGATAAAGGAAGTTTTTACTGGTGGCGAGTTAACAATCTTGGTTAATTACATGTACAATGTGGCGTTGCTAAGCCAAGACTAGACTCGACTTAAGCTAATAAATGAAGAATAACAAAAACGTAAAAATGAACATAGAATAAAAAGGGATGGTAGTCCGTTTGTTTTTTCTCTTTTCCTTTTTCTTTTTTTTTTCTTTTTCTTGATTTTTCGATTTTTTTTTTTTTTTTTTTTTTTTTTGCATACACTCTTACCCTACCATCCAAAATAATATATCATAGGGAATGAACATTTCCCTTACACTTGAATTTTTACATACTTTACAATAAACTAAACTAATGACTCGAATTAAGAAAATCAAAACACTTGGAGTACTTTTAAGATTAACGTACATATGGGGGTAATAATATGATGTTCTTCCCTATTACTCCATAAAATAAGTACTTTACCCATGAGTCCCAATCGTCCCAAAACAATATGTACAAGGATATGACTCGACTTAGCAACCATGTAATCAATTAGATAGTTAACTTAGGATTTAACAAATAACAATAATGCACTAAAAATGAGCGCATACACGGAAGGCAAAGGCGATTTGGGTGTACATTTAAGTGGGGTGTAACAAATTCTTCCTTTAAGTAAAATGCTTAAAGTTAGAAACGAAAAGATAGGCTCGGAGGGGTGTACTAGGGGTTTCGTGTACTATAAAATGAGTACAACGCTAAGGGTGTGGGAAAAATTAGTTGACTTAACTAGCCAAGTAATATGACTTAAATGGTCAAGTAATTATGATACGGGTTTAACACAAGGGTGATCCTAATGCCTCTTATCATGTAGTAAATCCTACTACACGAATGTAGTCTCACTAGCGGTCTCGGGATGCATCACTAATGCAAGTTCTAGAATCTAAATGCTACCGGTACACTCATAAGCACTAATACTAAATGCTTTTCCTATCAAATCTAAAGGCGAACCTCACATATTTGGGTGGAAAATTTTTCTGAATATACGGTTATGTGCTAGTCATACAATCTCCTATCCATGAGACGCTTGCTATGGCTAAAGTTTCACTCCTAAATGTTGTAAAAATTTTTAAATTTGGCGCTAAAATTGCACTAACAATTATTTCTCATAGTTTTAGTACACATCTACAATTAAAAAAAATAAACTCAAGCGAAAGTGCATATGTAAGGTATCATCTTTTTACCCTCCCCTTACACTTAAGATGAACATTGTCCCCAATGTTCAAGTAAAGAATGTAAAAGTGAAAAAGTTAAAAAGAATGAAATCAAATACTCCCCTGATTCGCTCGGTATGGATAATGAGGTGGCCAGGTTAAATCTTCCTCCAAGAAAATGAACAATCAAAGCTTCCCTTTCAGAATATAAATCATCTCCTTGTCAAACATAACCTGTAAATCCTGAGAAAACAAACAAAAACCCAAAGCATCAACCCGAACAAAGATAACTCACAACTACATGTAATTCCAGACTTAGGAATAGAAACAAAACAATTAAAGATATAATGCTTGTGGAATGAATGTTTGCAGATTTCTTGGAGTTTATAAAACTAAAGAATCAACAAAAACTTTAAGACTCCGGTGTAAACAAAACTAGCAAAATTTCCAGAATTTTACACATGACGCCGTCAAGAGTAAACTCGTGACGCCGTCAGAAGTGACCTGCAGAAATTCTTATGTTAAGTTTCCGGAAAATTTCTGGAAAAACTTCGTCCTTCTTCCTGGAAAATCCTGCAAACCATCATTACGACTCGATACAAGCATTTGACTCTAACAAGTACTAATACACATGTCCATTTAATATTTTTGTGGTTCATGCTCAATTTCGTTCTTATAAACAAATTTGGATCTCCGTTACACTTATCTTTTGCAAAATACCTTTATATGCAATTAAGATGAAGTTAAAAACAAAATAAAGCATTTTCACAATTTACTTTGAAACATGATCCACAAACAATAAAAATAAAACATGCATATAGAAACAAATAAAATCAAACAAACTAACAAACAAATAAAAACACACAAATAAATAAATAAAGCTTGGGTTGCCTCCCAATAAGCGCTTGTTTTTGTTCGAGTCACGAGCCTGACTCTATCCTTATTTAATGGAAATAGGGGAGGTTTTCCCTACACTTTGAATTAAGTGCGGGTAGAAGTAGCGATACACACCCTTAGGGTGGAAATATGCCACGTGAGGTGAAGGGGGTGAGTGAATGGCTTCCTTCATCCTAAAACTACCCAGATAATATTGGTTGATGGTTGGGTCGGTTCCTCTTTTGTCTCCTAGAAATATATCTAAGGATGGAAAGTTGTGTAAAGGTTGAGGTTCCGGTTCATTAACATTAGGAAATTCCCTAGAACTAGGAGTAAGGTTATCACTACAAGTATTCAAACCTATATCCTCAAGTGGTGCCTGGTCCAAGGGTTCTACCTCCATCGGAATTCCTAAAGTTTCTTCTACTTCTTCCGGGTAAGTCACGGGCGGTGTGTATGCCTCAAATGATGGTTGAGTATTTTGTGGGCTTATGTTGTTCACCTCATCATTCCATGTGTCAGGATTAGCCCTAACATTCTCCCAAGTATCTCACGTGCTTCTCTAGGCATCTCAACTTCTATGTCCGAATCATAAGGATCTTCTTCAATATTCTGACTGCTATATACAAATTGCCCAAGAGATTCATCATCTGTTTCTTGAGATTCATCATCATCGATCATAAAACCTAGGTCTTTTTGATCAATGTGATCATGCTCAGCTAAATCCTCCTCAATTGTTTTCTTAGGTAGTGATAATAGCAAACCTAGTGCTTCATCCAACTTATGATTTGTTGCAATGGCTCTCTCCATAATTCCTTGGCAAACTAGTCGCATTTCCTATTGGCCTCACTAAAATTAGATCTTAAACATGGAGGTTGTTCATAAGAATCTATCCTAGGTGAAGGCTCATATGATTCATAGGTGTCTCTAAATGAGTATTTTGAACTCTTTGGTGTGTTAGCCGCTCAACCCTATCTTGTAATCTTAGAAGTCTAAGTGTAAAGTCCATTTGAAGCAAATTACAAACAAAATCACAAAGAAAAGATAGACTATGAGAAAGCTACAAAACAAAAAGAAAAAATCTCACTTGATAGGAATCTAATGAGTAGACCTAATAAAAATCAAATTTAACCTAAACAATAACTATTCCCCGGGCTGCGGCGCCAAAAACTTGATACGTGGGAATCGCACCAGGCTTTACCTCTCAAGGGATCTTGAGAAGCTTACAACCCCACCAGGCAGTGTCCGGATCATTGTAGTATAGTATAGTGACAAGTACCGGGGGATTGATCATTCAGCTAGGAATAGTGTCGTTAGGATTGAAATTAATCTAACTAGGTCTAAAGGTGAAGGATGATTCTTTTTATGTTTTTATATTTTATGAAAAGCTAGTAAAAATCTCCGGTTTTGGAAGATGGGGCGGAATTAGTTGCTAATCAACTAACCCAAAGCTTCTAATTAAACTAATTAACAAGAAAAGTAAACTAGGGTTCTACAAGATAAGTGAAGCATGTCTACCAATGATATGTTACTCCTTGCTAGCTATCCAATCCTACCTATTGAATTGTAACCTTGTTTTAATTGACGGGTTGTATTCCTTAATAGCATTCATGGGGTATCGCACTTAACTCCCCAATTCTATGAGCTCTTATCTCCTCCTATACCATGCCCAGCACAACCATAGGGATTATAAACAGTGGCTCATGCATTAAATACAACCAATAAAGACCTAGTGCAATCGGTTCATGTTTCCTAAGACGTTCAAGCATGTTACCTGTAGGACCTTAGATATACCAACTTTATCACAAATATAGAAGATTAGAAGAAGAAAGATGGTGACTTGGTGACTTATATGTGATTCGTGTATAGAGAGAGAGAGATGGAAATATGAGAGCTTTTATTCAAAGAAAACACACACAAATACACACACAAGCACACACCTCAAATGAGCCTTTGAGGTGTTTAAATAGTAAGATACATGAGATGCCCTATGGGCTTTCTATGGGCTTGGGCTTGGACTTGGTTACATGGTTGGATAACTAGGCTTATGAAACATAGCATATAACATATTAGCTTGCCAAGTCCAAGGCCCAATGACTAAACTATTACTAATCTTAACGCACGACACAAAGTTACAATATGAGAATGACCATCACTTCATAATACATATTTTTAATGCTAACAATCTCCCCCTAAGGGTTGGTCATTCGAATGATGCTCCACGTGAGTGGGTCTTCCGTGTTCTTTGTCTTTAACTTTGTGTGTTGTTGTAGAATAGTCTTTAGTCTTTGTTCCTTCATGCTTTGTGATCTTTAATAACTGATTTTTCATCGCTCTTTGTTCCTTTGTGTTGTGGAGTTATCTGCCATTCGTCACTTCTGCGTCTGTGGTGGTTGTTTGCCATTCCAACATGCTCATACATCTTTGGACTTTGATATTCATATGCACGTAGTTTCCTTACTTTCACTTTGATCTTTAGTCTTTATACTTTGTAGATTCTTCTTTTTGGCGTAGAATCTTTCTTTGAACTTTGTGATGTAAAGATCTTTGAGGGAGCTTTCTTTAACTTCCAGATGTATGTATGAGCATGTGGAATCTATCGCCATGGAGATGAAGTGTCCCTGCATATAAACAGTTAGCAATAAAACATCCGGTACTTACAGATAAGAATTAGAGATCGTCAACAGCATAGTGTGAAGACTCCTTCTAACCCTTACCAAGGCCGTTCCCATGTCAGATACTCTCGAGAGAGCTTACAAGACCTACTTAGTAGCTCAATGACTGGGTGAGTCGCTGGGGATCACTCCACGACTGTAGACCGTTTGAAACCACCGCGAACACTAAGCGTAACCCATAAAGAATTACCGAAGTGACCTGCTGTCAGGGCTGTTTGATGTTGACCCTGGCAGGAATTTCCATTCAATCATTGAGAATCACAAAGTGAATCCTCTCATAAATGTTCTGGCAGATTGCTAAGATCTGCGTAGGACTCTAAAGTTTACATCTGGTGTCCTTAATGATGAACAACCAGTGTAGAAATATCATGTGTTCCTATGAGATCTTTTGATGAATCTCGAGGCTCTAGACTCGATAAGTGCACATTTGGTTTCCTATGCGGAGATTAGGGAGAGGTCTCCTGCTTCAATATCAACCATCTCTAAGAGAAAGGTCGATAGATTACACCGGTTCCCCGTGAGAATGAAACAAGCTCTTTTAAGAGAACTTGAGTGGTTAAGAAGGTTTAGTGCAGTGCGTCACTGGGTCCATGACGTCTTTGTCTTCAATACCAGTGTCACCTTAGTAATAACCAGTAGCTTATGAGTTGTACCCGGTGTCTGCCCTAAGGTTGAACATTTGGAGGGATATTTCTTTTCACCCTTTTTCATAACTTTTCTTTTTAATTCTTCAACCCCTTCTTTCTCCTTTCTCATTTTCTCCTTTTTTTCAATCATACCTAAGGACTTCTAATTCTAATCTATTGGATTTGTCCTTGGGTAGATCCCTCCGGCTCTGGCGGATCATAGGACGGTTTTTCCTAACCTTAGTCACCTTATAACTCCATGACTATCCTATTATTGCCACGAAACCATTTATGAAAATCTCTCAAAGTGTTTATGATAATAAAACACATTTTGTTGACACTTCGAGAGTTTTGCATGTTTTTTTTAAGGACTCCCCCTTCACATGTGCTCATGAATATTTAAGAAATTTGCACATGCGAGAGGAGTTTACACTTTTGAATTGATCCACTTTCAGTGAACATGACCGATTCGAGACACGCTTACATCACTAGTTAGACTAGCTTGAAATTATTACCCGTCTTGGTCAAGTCCAAAGAAAGTCTCTCGATACGGTACATTCTACTCAGACAAGTCCTATTCGAGACACGCTTACATCACTAGTTAGACTAGCTTGAAATTATTACCCGTCCAGGACAAGTCTTTTCAATTACTGACATTTTAAGCTTCGTCAATTCATTGGTACATTCTGAGTCGAGCTCTTGTGAGATTCAGTCACAAACTTTAAACATCTTTGATCACATTTTAATCATGTCTTCTCCCCCTCAAAAATAGCATATCGTGATATTTTTGATATCAACTGATTAATAAAAAGCTTTTTGGAGAGAAAGACAGATTTGATTTTGCATGAAATCGGAACATTTTAGTTTTTTTATACTCCCCCTTAATGATAGCTCATTTAAAATCAATTATAAGGGTTTAGAGGGAGTTTTCTTGAGCACTAATTTTGAGAGATTTTGAGAAATCTTTTGAACAATCTTGAAAAAGTGCTCAAGAATTTTGTTTGAAAACGAGTTTATGCTTGAAATCTTTTTCGTTTGTTTAGACTCGAACTTTTTGAAAAAGAGTTCGTCATTGAACGTACGAGTCCTTGATTTGAAAATAATCAGAAGTCATCATTAGGGTCCGGGTTTCGTACTGAAGTATACGAAAGCCATTGTGAAGAAACTTTTGAGAAGCGACATGTTTTAGAAAAACATTAAAAAGAACTCCCGCTCAAGCATCTGTACATGTCCGTATCATTGTTGAATGACATTTCTAGAAACGTACATAATATTGATTTATACGAGAGACATGTCGTGAGAAGAATATTTTTGGATTTTTTGATTTTATATTGTTTTTGTATTTTTTGAAATTTTATATTTTTGTATTTTGTTTTTGTTTTTATAAAAGAAATGGAAAATCAAAAATAGAAGATTGAAAGAATGATTTTATAGAATTTACAGAATTTGAACCCTCTGAAGAACTGGGTTCTGAGATAGTTGAAGCACCTGCAACCAAAGACGAAGAGGTTTCACAAATAACAGTGTTAGAAGTACATGAAGCATCACTCTGCGGGTGTTGACTATCAACGGTTGTTGTGGTTTCTACTCCCTTATCCTGAAGATTATCACTATTATTTGTCTTGGTGCAACTATAAAAAATCTTCCCTGTGGGAATCCATTTAAGACCAACTGTTTTAAAAACTTTCCCGGTAGGAATCCACCTATGGTAAGATCTAGATGTAGTTTTCTTATCAGATGCAGCGGAAGTCTCAGTCTTGGAAAAACTACATTCTTTAGATATCCACCTATTAGGTTTCTTAACCTCTTGCTTCTTATCAACGGGTTTGTTTCGATTTGGTGTCTTAGTGGATTGTGTCTTGACACTTGATTTGGAATTCTTTGTGTTGCATTCTACGTTCCTAGCATACTCTTTTGTGTCACTACTCTTAGATGCAAGCCAATCCCTAGTATTTTGTTGAAAGTACCTTTGTAATGGTTTACTACTACTAGCGGTGCTTTGGAATCTTGTAGAATTTATCACACTAGGTTTTGCACCTAAAATTCCATTTTTTCGATGTTGTGCCTTTTTTCTAGCTTCTTCTAGATGATGATTGAGGACCATGTCATTAGAACCAACAGACTCATTAACAGTTTTTGTAGTCTTATTTGGTGTACTGTACGTAGAAGAGCCAGGTGAAATCACATTTTTGTTTCTTTCAACAAACAAATTTTGTTTTTCAACAATCTTATCATTTTCACATTGCTGGGGCAAGGGTGTTGGAGTGACTGGTTTTGACAAATCCTTTTTCTCATCGACTTTTGGAGCAAACCGTGAAATTGACATTTTTGGTTTTTGAACCATGTTTGAAACATTTGGTTTCTCCAAAGACGATGGTTTTGCAAACTTAGTTTCCACACCCTTTCCTTTTATACTTATAATCTGAACTCTCAAAAGATCATTTTGCTCTTTCATGTCCTTGTAGGCATGCTCATACGACAATTTGTCATACTTGCATTCCTCTGATTTTCGATCAAGTTGTTTGAAAAGTGACATGTTTTCTTTTTCAAGTTTTTCAAGAGCATTTTCATATTTGGAAACAATTTCGGAGGTCTCAGCTCTCAGTCTTTCATTGTCTTGAACCGAATATGTGTGTAAAATGATGGACATAATGTCAGTGGTCATAACAGCTTCAAAGAGAGAATCATTTAGGTTTTCCAAAACATTCATGTTTTCACGAGCATCATTAGCTTCGTTTGCCAGGGATTTGTGGTCCTTGACAAAGTCGGCCGTTTCTTTTAAAAAAGCTTGTTCAAATTTTTTTACGCTCGCGCTGATGTTATTCAGTGGAATAGTAATTTCGTTTTGAAACACCTTTTGCTGTTCGATGTGAAAACTAGAATGCCAGTTGTTAATATCGATGGAAGTTTTAGATTTAACAATTTTTTGAAGTTCTTGAATTCTCATTTTAACTTCATCGAGAATGTTTCTAGCCTCACTTGTTTTAAAAGTGTTGTTAGAGGACATTTGTTCTAATTTATAAAGAGATTTGGAAACAACTTTCTTTTTAGACAAGAATTTCGCAAATGGTCGTTTAATGGAAAACACAGACGTTTCTGTTTGTGGAACAAAAGTGATTCCCGAAAGTTTGTTCAATTTGTTGTAATCAATGGGTTTCAAATCCTTTTGTTTCATTTTATTAATGCTCTCTTCGACATGTTCAATCGTTAGCACAGAATCCCGAACGACGGGAGGATCATGTTTGGTATAAATCACATTACCATTGTACAAAACATTCTGTTCTTGCTGAGCTTTCTTGAGGTTACACGGGGTGTTGTTACCAAGAGCCATTTTATGTTTCGTATGGTAAATCGGATTAATTTGATTTGAAATCATTTTCATTGTTTGACTCGACTGACCCGACTTAACCACTAATTCCTCTAAATGAGCAATCATGTGTTCTGACTCTATGATTTCTTCCAAAAGTTTGTCTTCTTTCTTTGCAAAATCCTTTTTCAACTCATCCATTTCTTTTTCAAGATTGGAATAAGCTGTTTTTTGTTTAGAAAGTTGGTTTTGTAAATCAGAAATTTCCGTGTTTAAAGATTTTATCTTTTTGAAAGAATTAACATCAAGTATGTCAAACTTGAGTTGCAATTGTTGTTTCTCTGAAACGGAATTTTGATAACCAGTTTCTATTTCAGACAATCTTTTGTTATGAAATTCAAAAGCTTTAACGGTGGATTTGTAACTCTCAAGCTCAGCGGTCAATTTAACATTCGCGGCCTTAACATCGCGATTGACCTTTTGCACATTCTCAATTTCAATACGACAATTATTCAATAATGATTCAAACAAAGCACGTGTTTCCTCATCATTCTCAGCATGCTGTGAAACGAAGCCTCCATTATGATTCACATCTGGAGTTGCTGAAGGAGTATTGCTACTACTTGGCGTGTCCAGGGATGTATCATAAGTGGGTGCTTGCTTCTCAAAATGCTGTTCCTCATGAGGAGACATATCAGATATATTATTATTGTGACATGTGTTGAAATTAGATACCTCAGATGGTGCATTGGTGTCATAAACAGGAAGTGTGTCAGAATCCGTGTCATACTTAGCTTCCTGAAGATTCGCCATGAATATGCAGTTCGCATCGATATCTTCTCTTTCTTCCATGTCATCCATAAGAGCCATAAAGTCATTCTCCTCTGCGTTCAACTGAAATCCTGCCTCTGCCTTTTGTGCCAACATCACTGCTTTCTGCAAGTACGCTAGATCTTTCTTGTTTGGCTTAGTAGGACAGTTCCTTGCCATATGACCTACACCCTGACAGTTGAAACACTTTACCGGATTACCCTGATTCACATTTCCCATATTCCCAACTACTGGAGCTGCAACATTTTTATTCTGATTACCCATTGCCTGATTACCAACATTCTGACCCCTCTGATTTCCAACAAACTGACCCAACTGATTCCCTGTATTCTGACCATACTGATTCCCTGCATACTGACCTGCATTCTGCATATTATGATTCCCCATGTTAATTCCAGTGGCATATCCTTGCTGATTCCCATAAACTCCAACCATTTGGCCTCCGTTGCCCATATTGAAACTCGGCTGAGCGATCTTCCTGTTGCGAGTATTCGATGAAATCCTTTGGTTGTTGTTTGTTGGTGTAGAATAGCGTCCTTGGAATGCCTTTGTCAGAAAAGCAAACGCTTGAGTCAATGCTGCAGCAGCTTCATCATTGTCAGTGAATTCTGGTTCTTGGAATTGTGGGTATGTCTGTTGTGGAATAACTTCTTGTTGTTGTGGGTAGAATTGTTGTTGGTAGACCGGTGTTGGTTGTTGAATGATTGATGGTTGCATGTAGTTGTGAATGGATGATGATGGTTGTTGAGTGTTCACTTGTAATGGTGTTGGTGTATTAGCAATTAGTGCGAGAGGATCATGATTCTTTGCCAATCTTTCTTTCCTAACTTCATTAGCCTCAGCTTGGTTCTGCTTCAGAAAGTCATAGAGTTGATCATAATTCACCTGATGTAAGTCCTTTGTCTGATTAACAATTGTAACATAACGACCCCATTCTTCTGGAAGGTTATTGACGAATTTGATGTTTGTTGCAATTGTTCGAGGTGTCAACTTGTTTCTGATTAACTCATTCATCAACGTGCAAAACCTTGTGTAGTATGACTCAATCTGTTCACCTTTAGTGGATGTGAAGTTCTCCCATTCAGTAAGAAGTTTGTTCTCAACGTCTTGTTGTCCAATCTCTGTTCCATGACAAATCCTTCTAACACGTTCCCACATAGCATGAGCAGTTTCACAGCTGTCGACCGCAGCAAAGATCTCCCGAGGTAATCCAAGTTGGATTAGATGCATTGCCATATCATCAGCTTTGATCTGCGCCTTGTCTTCATCAGTGTAATCTTCTTCTGTTTGTAAACGCATGTATGGTTCAGTAGGATTTGTTGAGTTTGGATCACCTGCAACTTGAACTTGTCTTGGCTGAAATGGACCCTTCTTAATGGAGTTGAGCATGAGGTTACCATCAGTCTTAGTTTTGATGTAACGAAGCATGCGGCTTGTCCATGGGAGATATCCACCTTTTTCAAGCATAGGAGGTCGGTTTTCAGCACCGGCTGCATGAATGTCTTGCTGAGATGCCATTGATGAAGTGTAGATGGATAAAGTTGATTCTTGGATCGTTCCAACGAAATAGGAGTTGAGTTTAGAGTGAGTTGATGCAAGTTTTTATGGTGAAAATTTTGACTAAAAACCTTAAAACCTCAATAACTTCTTCTCGGAGCGTTTTTAGGCCTCGAAACTTCGCCTAAATCGATAAATTATTTAGCGTGTCGTTCTCCTCTGTCTGACGGTCGTTTTGACAGCTGATTCGTCGAAAACGGAGTTACGGTTCAAAAGTTATGGCCGTTTGAAGTTTGGTCGTCAAAAAACCTCACTTTTGTCAAAATTCTTGAAACTTTGCTGTGTTCTCGATAATTTACCCAAGTTCTCGAAAATTTTTCAAGTTCTCGATAAATTCACCCAAGTTCTCGATAAGTTACACAAGTTCTCGAAAAAATTATCCAAGTTTCTCGATAAATTCAGGTTCTCGAAAAATTTTCCAAGTTTGCGAAAATTATCAAGTTTCTCGAAAATTTTTCAAGTTTGCGAAAATTATCAAGTTTCTCGAAAATTTTTCAAGATCTCGAAAATTTTCACTTATCGAGAAAGTCCAAACTTATCTAAATTATACAATTTAGAAAAGTATCCCAAGTTGAAGTGTTTTTTCTAACTTATACAAGGAAGAAAAACACCGAGTAAACCACGGAATCGTCTGAAGATACTTATTGAAAAATTCTCGATAAAAGGTGGTGTGAGGTTCTCGATAAATGGCAGAAAAATCGTTTAACTTAAAGCACTCCAAAATCAAGTTTGTGTTCCAAGATACTTGTACTTCTATGCTTAAAAACACCAAAATTTGAAGAAAGTTCCAAACTTGATGATTTTTTATGAAAAATTTTAAGATCTCGAAAACAAGTACAATACCAAAGTCGAACTTTTAAGCTTGAAATTTTCAAAAAGGTTGAAACTTTCTTGTTAGAAAAGGTTTATAACACTAGTTTGTAATAAAAAAAGTGTTAAAAACCAAGAAAAACAAGAAAAGTAAGAACTTTTCTAAAAAAACTTGTGTAAAAAGCTTTAAAAATACGAACCAAACAACCTTCCAACACTCCTAAATCATTGTTAGGCGATTGATACCACTTGTAGGACCTTAGATATACCAACTTTATCATAAATATAAAAGATTAGAAGAAGAAAGATGGTGACTTGGTGACTTATATGTGATTCGTGTATAGAGAGAGAGAGAGATGGAAATATGTGAGCTTTTATTCAAAGAAAACACACACAAATACACACACAAGCACACACCTCAAATGAGCCTTTGAGGTGTTTAAATAGTAAGATACATGAGATGCCCTATGGGCTTTCTATGGGCTTGGGCTTGGACTTGGTTACATGGTTGGATAACTAGGCTTATGAAACATAGCATATAACATATTAGCTTGCCAAGTCCAAGGCCCAATGACTAAACTATTACTAATCTTAACGCACGACACAAAGTTACAATATGAGAATGACCATCACTTCATAATACATATTTTTAATGCTAACATTACCATTTGGAGATCTGCTAGTTTTCTTAAGCCTAACATATAAATTCATTCAATCAAAACAAGAATCAGTAGGAAACAAGAATTATAAACTAAACCAACTAGATCTGTTGAAGTTGTCACGCCTTAATTGATGGAGGTAGACACACACATCAACAAGCCCCTCGTTAATGGAGATAGACACAACATCAACAAGAAATCAATGAGATCTAATCAATTATATACAAGTTTCACAAAATCATAAGTAGACACAAGGTGAATTAGCAAATCATCATCAAAGAAGGGCAAACAACAATGATAATGGAAAACATAATTAAGATAGAATCATCAAACCAATACATGATGTTGATGGAGTGATTGAAACCCTCTAAGTTGCTAGAAAAACACCCACCTAAACCCAGGAATTGACCTTAGGGTTTAGGGCTTACAAAAAGTAAAGTTATGATGTTATATTTATAGGCATGTTTTCTGTCGGCAAGGCTTGATGGCGTCAGCCCATTACTCTTGACACCGTCATGACCATTTTTTCACCAAATTTTAGATCTCTTCGTCCTCTTCGCCTGGGCTTTTGAATCACCTAAATCCGAGTTCGTATGCAAAAGTTATGACCAAAACAATATCAGCTACTTCGCGCACAAGTTTTGACAAGTTAACACGTGACGTTCTTGGGTGACGCCTTCACATTCTCTCTGGGTCGTCACCACTTTTACTCTTGACGCCGTCACCAAAATGCTCTTGACGCCGTTAGGTACTGTTCACAGCATGGAAAATTAAGTCTTTGGTGTTTTCTTCACTTTTATGCTCCAAAAAACGTCCAAAATGCTTCCTTTTCCAGAATTCACTCCCAAAGGACCTAAAATCACAAAAGGAACGATTTAGGGCAATATTTGATCAAATAAATTCAATTCCGGGCTTAAATGACCCCCTAAAAACGGTTCATTTTTCGCCTCATCAGATATCTTTAACTACCTCTCTACCTTCTTCACATATGATCTTTGTAGATGTCATCACAACAAGTAAACTAGCAGGCAAAGGATATTCTTTTTCTGCAAGCATAAAAATATCAATTCCACCTTGTGTTGATAAGTGATGTACATTGCAGCTATCATAAAGCTTCCATGAAGTTGAGAAATGATGGCATGGGAAGTTCCAATAGATATCAGCTGGATCAGGTTTATATAACCTATGTAATTCAACCCACAAATCTTGCTCTTTTGCATCTAGCTTCTTGACTGTTTTGATTCTTTCATGAACCAACTCCCATAATCTGTCTAAGTATACTCTGTCAATTGTTCTTATCAAATCCTCAAACCTTTTGTACACTGCTGATCCTCCACCAGCACTGATTATCTTCCAAGCCTTTCCAAATTTATCTCGGTAAATCTCCCAGTCCTTAATTGGATGTCTAGCTTGAATAGGGTCAACATATAATGTTTCAGGAACAATCACCATCATCTGATCATGAGAAGAACTGTCTTCTTTTCTTTGTGAATCATTCTTCTTCTCAGCAGGTTTGTCATCAATGATCTTTTGTTTCTTTGATGGTGTTTCTTCTGTACCCATGGGGATAAAGTTTTAAACATATTTCTTGAGTCGGTAGTATAGACATTCAATTTGTTCATATGTCATTCCCCTGAGGTCAGAAGCTTTATACTCACCTTGATGCTGTATGTATATCTTCATTTCACTGATGAGCTGAGACCTTGTGGAATTTATTTTCCTCTTCTGACTTTGACGTTGATTCATTGACTTAATTAGGTCCTTCAAAACTAATTCTTCATATCTTTCCTTTATAAAATCAGCAAATCTTTGTACTTTGTCTTCCCCATTTACAGTCTCATCTGTGTAAAGTTCTTTAATTCTAGCCTTTAGAACTTCATCCGCATCAATAAAAGCTTGCATTTGCTCTCCATGAGCTCTTTTTTCTCCTCTTCTTCAAGTCTGAATTTTACTTGCTCATCTATTTCAAATTCAGACACTTTATCTCTCCTCTTCTCATCCATAAAGTTAGCTATTTCAGGTTCATCAACTTTCTTTATAACCTATTCATTTGTAGCAACCTCAGTAGTAGAAACTTGATTTGTTGTAGCAGTAGAAACATCTTGTTGTACCACCTTAGCCATTTCTTCAACATTACTATTAGCAGCAGTTTCTCCCAAACTAGTATTAGTTTCCACTAGCTGCTCTTTATTTACATCTTCCAAAACCGCCTCATAACCCCCCTTGTCAGCAACTAAATAATCATCATCCACATTATCATCACTATCAATCCCAATATCCATATCCACATGCATATCAGCACAAGCACCTTCAGCATTTGTTGTTTCCTCCCCTGAGACACTGCTTTCATTCCTCACCTGTTTGGGAGCATCCTCCAAACTAGTAGCCTTAGAAGAACTCACCCTGTGTGCTGTGCCTACATTCTTCAACCTTCTGAACTAAGCCATTCTTGACCTCTTTCGACCTTCCAAATATTGAACACTCAGCTTCAACCTTTTGATCTTTGCACCATTTTTTGTTAAGCGCTTTTGGAGGCCAGGAACATCCTCTCCTAACTGGGTATAACAGGCCTTCAGATCCTATATAAGTTTCATTCTATTCACACCAGTATCCATCAATTCATTTGTTTCAGAACTACCCTCATCACTTCTGGATGTGTTACCTTCCCTGAGAGGTGAATCAACGAGTGTATACTCACTCTCATGTATGTTACCACTGGCCTGCTCCACACCCATGACATCCTCACCCTTTTTTTGTGGAAGGTTCACCATATATGGAAAAAGCGGTGTAACCTTTCTGAAAAATCCTTGCCATAATTTTTCAGATTTGAAAATACTTTCTTTTGTAGTGAGGGGGCAGCATAAGTTCCTTTATGTCTTTTAAAGGTAGTCAACTGTTTTTGAATAATAAGTTGCAAAAACCTTGGATATAATAAAGAAGTACCATCATCAGCCAAGGTCTTGATCATACCCTCCAAAATCATTTTTGAAAAACTGAAAGGTTTTCCTTTAGCAAGGCATATCATTGCTGATGCCATGGTGGTACCAAACTCATTCCAACCAGTTGTTTTAGGACTAAAACAATCTAAGAGAGTATGAATCAAGAATTTCCACTGAGATGAGAAGACACCTTTGTAAAATTTTAATCTATTATTCTTCTTCTCATACCTCATTCTCTTCAAACCTTTAAAAATGGCGGCATTTTCAAGACACACAATCACTTCATTATCTGGTAGGTTAAGAGATTCCCTAATAGATGACTCAGTTATGAGTATATCTTGGCCATCTACCTTAGCCTTAATCTGTTTTTCTTCATTAAAAGTTATGACCTTAGCAGTAGCCCAAAACTGCTTAATAAAAGAAATGCATATAGGAGGATTCACAGTTAATGCATACCTAATAGGGGTAGCATTCAAGAAATCGATTATCTGTGTGAATCCTTTAGAACCATCTGGTTTCTTTACAAAAGAGACCATGTTGTGTCTATCAACAAATGTGCGTTTTGATTCAATTGGCAGCACCATCTTGAATTAGGGTTTTGTGATTTGGGGATTTTGAAAATGATTGATAAAAGATGTTAGTGTTTGTGATTATAGAGAAATTATGTGTGCGTGAAACTGAATTTTCGATTTGATTGGGGATTTAAACCGTTAAGTGTAAATGTTACCAATCCACCCCTGCACTCTCAATTCTAGCAGTACAAACCCAGCTGAAATAACGTTTTCTTAGCAGCATTTTTTTTTTTTTTTTTTTTTTTTTTTTTTTTTTTGCAAAGGGTGAATCATTATATTAATATCAACAAAGTAATGAGAAAATTGAGCAATGGGAAAAGTACGGAAATTAAGATTAAACATTTTCTATTAAAACATGAAATAAAAAATTACAAAATAATGTACAAAACTAGCTGTAGTAATGTTTCCTTAGCAGCAGAATCTTTTTATACTGCAAAGGGTGAATCATTATATTAATATCAACAAGTAATGAGAAAATTGAGCAATGACAAAAGTACGGGAATTAAGATTAAACATTTTCCATTGAAACTTGAAATGAAAAATTACAAAATAATGTACAAAACCAGCTGTAGTAACTTTTCTTAGCAGCAGAATCTTTTTATACTGCAAAGGGTGAATCATTATATTAATATCAACAAGTAATGAGAATATTGAGTAATGAAAAAAGTACGGGAATTAAGATTAAACATTTTCTATTAAAAGTTGAAATGAAAAATTACAAAATAATGTACAAAACCAGCTGCAGTAACTTTTCTTAGCAGCAGAATCTTTTTATACTGCAAAGGGTGAATCATTATATTAATATCAACAAGTAATGAGAAAATTGAGCAATGACAAAAGTACTGGAATTAAGATTAAACATTTTCCATTAAAACTTGAAATGAAAAATTACAAAATACTGGAAATAAAACATACACATTCTAAAAATCTACTAATCTAATTTTGGAGATTTCTCCGGGTCAAATGTCACATGTGCATCTTCGTAATCCAACCCATCAAACTTCACATCAGACAAATCATCATCATCTAATGTCTTGTACGCCTTGGGATGTAGTTTGAGAGATGGTTTTTTTGTTGCTTTGTACTCCTTTTCATCCTCAGCATGTTGTTTGATAGATTGTGTTTTTTCTGCTTTCTTTCTTTCAGCAGCCCACCAATTGTACCACGCATTTCCATCCAATTTAATTTGTTTTACACTTTTTGTCGCTTTCTTTTTTGAAGTAGACCTGCTTGAACCTTCTCCTTCAACCCATTGTGCTGATCTCTTGTTATTTGTAGACATTGTTTATGAATACTTCCTGCAGGTTTTTGTTTAGAGATTTGATAAACTAGGATTTGTGATTTGAGATACACATGGAAACGAGTATAAAAAGGGGATATGGGAAAACCAAAATACCTATGTTTAATGCAGGAAAGGATTGATGTTTCCCACAGGTGGCTTGAACCTTTTCAACATCTTCGGGCCAATCACGATCCATTGGGACGAGTGTTTGCTAAGGATCAATGCTTATAACTCTTGACAGAACTATATACATATTAGTCGCCAACAAAGACTAGCCACAATGGAACATGATTGACTTGAAGAAATCTGCAAAATTTCATGATTGACTTGATCCAAATATCCCTTTGGAAAGTTGTCTGACCATGGATTTTCTGCAAAAAAATTAAAAAATATATTAAAATTTTAAAAAATATAGTGTAAATGAAATAAAAGATAATGTTGCAATTTAGGGTGTGTTTGAAACAACCTTTGTTCTTGGAACTCCAATGGCCACATTACTTGGTGGATGGTTGGTTTTAGATCATAAAAAAGAATGGAATGCAATAAACCAACATACGTAACCCTTCTAAGTTCCCGCTACTGCTCGCTTTGTCGTTTCAACTCCCTTTAAGCAAAGGACTGCACCAGCCGCATTGCTAGATTGTTGAAAAAACAAAGCAAACAGTATGGGACCTTAGAATGGAAAGGTATGTTGAAATTCCAAACTCAAAGTAATACAAACAATCTAGAAATGTTAAGTAAAGAATAGAGTCTAAGTAATATCACTCATCTTGAATGTGATAATGGAGTGTGGCATGTCATGAACAGTACACACTATATCATTATTGCATTGAAGACGTCTCAATGATCAGGCCAGATCGATCTATCTAACGTTATAGTACCGTCTAATAACCACACAAACGGTAGTAGACGTTTTCCAAATTAAGCAATGGAACCATCTACAACGCTAGATAGAGCGCCCTAATCATTGAGCTTTAAGTTATTAGAAAACAGATTCTTACTATCATTTATATTGCTCCCTTAGATGTGATGAACATACATATTAATTATGTAGATTCTACGACATTAGAGAGCTAATTGTGCATGAATGAAATCATATAGAATTTATATTAACAACGCAATGAACTACCATCCTTTCTACCCTAGCCAACAACAACATATTATTCAGCCTTGAATCTCTAACCTACCAACATGCTGGAAGACGAAGATGCTAATTCAAGCATCGAACCTACAAATTATACTTGATAATTGTTTCTGTATTTTGACAAAGAGCAAAGATGAATCAACATGGATGAACAACACCAAAACAAGTTTATGTTCATACTTGAAAGTGGTGTCTGTTCACCCATGTTGATACTTCTTCCATCTTTGATACTTGGATGTTTTAGCCTAAATATTCGCACACACATCCGCCACTTTTCTTCCTTATTCTCTCAATACAAATGCAACATAATTCTTATATCAAAAATACATCATACATATATATAAAGAAAATAGAGTGATACAAACAATCAACAAATGTTGAGTAAAGAATAGAGTCTAAGTAACATCACTCATCTTGAATGCGATAATGAAGGAGTGTGGCCTATCATGAACAATACACACTATATCATTATCGCATTGAAGACGTCTCAATGATCAGGCCATATCTATCTAACGATGTAGATGGGTTCCAACGCTTTAATTGGACCCCGTTTTCTAATGATGTTTAATCTTGATTATTGAAAGAACCATTAAACATCGTTACAAAATGGGGTCCAATCAAAGCGATGGAACCCATCTACATCGTTAGATAGATCTGCCCTGATAATTGAGCTTTAAGTTCTTAGCAACCAAATTCTTACTATCATTTATATTGCTCACTTAAATGTGACGAACATACATATTAGTTATGTAGGTCCTACGACATTAGAGAGCTAATCATGAATGAATGAAATCATATTAAATTTAGATCAACAATGCAATGAAAATATTTTCATTGTAACTAAATACATGAAAAAACTGTTTAAGTTCTTGATATGTTTATTGTACTTCAACCTAATCCTAAGATAAAATAAGCTAATCCAAGAAAACCTTAATATATCTTTTGCTCTAATTATTCGCAAAAACAACACATCATGTTCTTCCTTATTCTATCAATACAAATTATACTTGATAATTATTTCTGTATTTTGACAAAGAGCAAAGATGAATCAATAATGGATGGACAACACCAGAACAAGTTTATGTTCATACTTGAAAGTGGTGTCGTCCAGCCATCATTGATACTTCTTCCATCTTTGATACTTGGATGTTTTAGCCTAAATATTCGCACACATATCCGCCGTTTTTCTTCCTTATTCTCTCAATACAGATGCAATATAATTCTTATAACAGATAGTCAACCTAATCCAAAGATAAAATAAGCTAATCCAAGCAAACCTTAATATCTCTTTTGCTCTAATTATTCACAAAAACAACACAACACGTTCTTCCTTATTCTATCAACATAAATACAACGCAATTCTTATAACAGATAATCAACCTAAGCCTAAGAATAAATAGCTCTAAGGGGGTATTTGGATTATATTCATTTGTGATCTTATCAGCTTTTTGAGATTTGGGATCAAAACCTAGATCTGAGTGAGTTGTAACTGTGAGTGTGAGAGAGAAATAGAGGATTATAGAAATGTGTGAAGTGTGTTTGATAAGTTTGTATATATATATATATATATATATATATATATATATATACATATATATATATATATATATATATTATACTGTAGAAGTGTAAATGAAGTGTGTTTGATACTCTTGCTAGGGGTGTTCACGGGGCGGTTCGGTTCGGTTCGGTTAGTTGGAAAATTTTAATTATCCATCGCGGGGCGGATAATTTATTTATATTATATATGGTTCGGTTCGGTTAACCATGGATACCTAAAAGTAAAAACTAAAACCGAATGCTTGGTTTTCAGTTTCTCGGGTTTTTTGAACACCCCTAATGCTTGGTAGGGGGTTATAGGGGATGAAGAATGGGAAAGGTAGTGAAAAAATATGCTTGGCAAAGCATAATGCAATAAACCATTACCCAATAGTGGGTAATGGATCATTACCCAATAAATTGGGGGGATTGATCTTCTTTATATTTCCCTTTCCCAAGTTTTAACTCAACTATTTTCAAATTCAACCCTCAACTAAAACTAATATTTAACTAATAAAACACAACTTATATTAATACTTAAAATTTAAACATACATTAAACAAAATACAACAAACTACAGTGAACATGAAACATAAGATACGATAATTAAACATAAACCTACGATAATGAAACATAAACGTACGATAATTAAACATAAAGCTACGATAATTAAACATAAAACTGCGATTCAATAAAATGAATCATCAGACACATAGCCCTCGTGAGTCGAATAGGAGGCACTTGAATCATCCTCACTCGATGGCACAGGTGGAAGTTCCTCAGCCCATCGCCATTCTGTTCGTCTGTTCTTCCGATCCTGTTTCCCTTTGAGGTACGCCTCACGCTCCCTTTCCTGACGGGCTTGCTCAGCTTCAAACTCCAAAACGACTTGCATATCCAGCTCATACTGTTCTTCCTTAGTCAACTGACGAATGATGGGTTGCTTTTCAGGTGGAAAGTTTGGTTGTTGAATGTTTGGTTGTGGTATGTTTTCTGGTGGAAACATTACTGCTGGTGGAGTTGGAGGTGGTGGGTTGTCATATTGGAACACCGGAAAAAGATCTTCTGGTAGAGTGTTTTGTGGGGAATTGTCTTCAAGTGGTGTGTTAAGTTGTACACCAATGCGTTTTCAGGTGATGTGTTGTGAGACAGTTTATTGGAAGAACAAAAGAGAATTCTTTGATGATTGTGGGTGTGAATTGTGTGTGTATTCAGCATAACCCCAACAGGTATTTATAGGATGCTTTGTGGAAGTATCCCGCCCTCTATTTGAATTCAAAATTTAAAATTACCCCGCCCTCTGTTTTGAATTCAAAATTTAAAATTATCCCGTCCTCTGTTTTGAATTCAAAATTTCAAATTACCCCGCCCTCTGTTTTGAATTCAAAATTTGAAATGTATCCCGTTTTCAATAAGTGACAATTTCCGTATCATGTTTATTTCTTTTCTGTATCGTGTGTATTTGTTTTCTGTATCATGTGTATTTCTTTTCTGTATTGTTGTAATGTTGTGTATTGTGTAATCTTGAATTTGAATTTGAACTAAAGGGGGGTGTTATGCAATTTGCATTAACTTATATTCCAAATGTTATAAATTTTAGAGGGGCCAAAAGTGACAAAAAAAAAGTTTTTTTTTTAAGAAAATCACTTTAACGCCGGGTTAATGGAATAACCCGGCGTGTTAACGCACCATTAACGCGACCATACACAACGTTCACGTACGAATAACGCACCTTAAAAGCCAAATAACGCACCCCGTGCGTTACTAATGTAACTGCTCTAAAAGCCACTACAACCCAATACACGTGACCCATTACCCATGTTAATTACCAATTGTCAACAGTCATGGATGTGTTGTAACATGACACTCTAAGCAACTATATATCCACCCAATGCATATGACCCATATGATCGATGTCGATCAAATACCCATTAATTAATGAATGTGACCAGTGATAACCTAATGCACATGACCCATGACCCATGTGAATTAGCCATTATTGATGAGGCGAAAAATGAACCGTTTTTAGGGGGTCATTTAAGCCTGGACATGAATTAATTTGATCAAATATTGCCCTAAATCGTTCCTTTTGTGATTTTAGGTACTTTGGGAGTGAATTCTGGAAAAGGAAGCATTTTGGACGTTTTTGGAGCATAAAAGTGAAGAAAACGGAAAAGACTTAATTTTCCATGCTGAGAACAGTACCTGACGGCGTCAAGAAGGGAATTGTGACGACGTCAGGAGTAAAATCCATGACGACCCAGAGAAAACCTGAAGGCGTCAAGAGAAGGGCGTCAAGAGTTATTTTGGTGACGGCCTGAAGATGGACTACACGTGACGGCGTCAAACCCAGATCTAGGCAGTCCGAGGACTTTATTGGCGGCGAGATGAAGGCGTCATACATTTACTCTTGATGCCGTCACCTCACAAAATCTATATATACTTTTCTATTTTTCATTCATTAAAGAGGAACTTGTGTGGAGAATACTAGGGTCGAACCTAATAAACCCTAGGTCGTTTGTAACAGTATTTTCAAGTGTTTTCACCCCTTGAAACCTTTCATGTTCAATTAAGATAAGCCCTCTTTCAATTCATTCAATATGTCTATGTTGTTTGAATATATCTTATGCTTGTCTTGATTTTAACATGCTAGGCTATATCTTTCATGTGTTTGCTTAGATTTAATGAAACCTAGATGTTAATTATAGGTTGATTGCTTGTTTATAGTTGTATTTAATGCATGAGCGAATTCTAGTGATCCCATGTTAGGAGCTTCTTAGCCGGCTCGACATAGGAGTGAAGTAGGAGCTTATAGCATTGGGGAAGTAAGTATGCCACTCCATGAATGGTATTAAGGAATACAATCCGTCATCCACGCAACTGTAACAAGTAATTAACCTGTAAAAGATATGTAGGGAGTAGTGAAACCTAAGCAAACACAATTCTCCCATATATTGCTCACACCACTATCTTAATTTAGTTTATTTTCATTTTTAGTATTTTATTTTGATTGCATCTTAGTTATTGGGTTAGTTGATTAGCAACTAATTCCGCCCACTCCTTCAAAAACCGAGATTTTTATTTGCTTTTATAATATATAAAAATACAAAAAAGAATCATCCCTCATCTCTAGACCTAGTCTTTAGGTTTTCTAATCCTAGCGACACTATTCCTAAGTTGAACGATCAATCCCCCGGTACTTGTCACTATACTATACTACAAGGATCAGGTACACTGCCTGGTCGGGGTTGTAAGCTTCTCGAGATCCCTCGAGAGGTAAAGCCTGGTGCAATTCCCACGCGCCAAGTTTTTGGCGTCGCAGCCTGGGGAATAGTTATTGTCTAGGTTAGAATTTCTTTTTATTAGGTCTACTTGCTAGATTCCTTTCTAGTAAGATTTTATTTTTATTTTTAGGTTCTCTTTAGTCTATCTTATTTCTTCGTGCTTTTGTTCGTAATCTCCACCATTCGCCATCATGGCAAACGAAGAATTCTCTAACCTTAGAATCACTAGGAGTCGTAGTTCCGCCAAAGACCTTGTTTTGCCTTATGCAGAACCTGATAGAGAAATGCATAGGCTAAGACGATCTCACTCAACACCTGAACCATCTAGCATAACCATCGATTTTGATGCACCCCTTTCTGAAGAAAATTCGGAAAATCACCTTACAACCCCTAGCTCCCAATCCAACTACGAGATGAGTACCCCCGCAACTCCCATTCCTAAGCGCCTTAAGGACTACTCCTCCCCAAATCCTCGTGGTTTCTCAAACGCCATTGTTTACCCAAACGAACACACCAATGAGGTCTTGCATGCGACCGATGTTTGGCTTGTCCAAAGTGTGTGCAAGTTCTGTGGGTTAGATGATGATGACCCAATTCAACACATCAAGGACTTCTTGAAAATAGTAGACACCCTCCATACGGATGGGGCTACTATAGACACGTCCCGATTATGATTCTTCCCTTTCACCCTCTACGAAAAAGCCCAAGAGTGGTACAATAAACTTCCTTCCAAATCTATTTTCACATGGGAGCAACTCGTATCCAAATTTTATGAAAAGTTCTTTACAGCTGGGAAAACTTCAGCGTTTAGAGATAGGATCCTCCACTTCCGGAAAGGGAAGGACGAACCCTTCCATAAATCGTGGATTAGATTCAAGGATTTGATAAGACAAGTTCCCCATCATGGCATCGAACTATGGCTTTTGGTCCAAATCTTCTACGACAATGTCTCCTCAAATGATCGGAACAGAATCAACAATTCTAGAAAGGGGAGATTAGCCAATCTTAGTGCCGAGGAAGGATGGGATAGGATTGAGGAATATGCTCAAGACCAGGATGACACTTGGGATGAACCTGAGTCGACTGCCAGCATATCAGAAATCACTTCAACATCTTCAGATTGGTTAAGAAAAATTCACAAAAGAATGGAATACCTAGCTGGGTCGCAGTTACCTAAACAACTTTCAAATCCTTACTTGATCTGCAACTACTGCGGGGGCCCGCACGAGGTAGAGGAATGCGAAGGAGAACCTACAACTGAACATGCATGCTTGTCAGGAGGTGACATCTATGCTGATCCCTCCCTTTTGCCTTTTTACTAAAACGACGATTACACCCTCTGGGGAAATCTGGTAAAAAGAAAAGAAGGAGAGGAAGGCCCTGAATTTGAAATCAGGAGCACTTTTGAAGATGACCTTGGTCACTTCACTAAAGAAAAAGGCTTACAATTAAAAGGTCTTGATGAACTTGTCGATGAGCAGCAGAATGACATTGGAGAATGGTTCAACAAGCTTAACTCCACCCTCGATAACCTAGAAATGCCGTCAGTAAGCCAAAAACACCCCATGCTCGCGATAACCACTCGAGCTGAAACAACAACCAAGGACACCCCTTACCCGAGCTCGCACCCTATCACCCTCGATTTAAACAAGCCTCGCGAAGAGGAGGATGGTGTGAGCAGCGAGGCTCCCGAACAACCTTCCGTGGCGATCCCATCCCCATAAACCCCGCCTAACCAACCTGTGAGAATCCTATTCCCATCCCGACTAAAAAACTAGAAAACTGAGAGCGATAATAAAAGATTCTTGTCATATCTTAAAGACTCAGTGATCACCATACCCCTCCTTGATGCTTGCTATCACATGCCGAAGTATATCACATACTTTAAAATATTACTCGCCAACCGAAAGAAACTCGAGGGTCTCGTGACTCTGGGGAAGAATGTTCGGTGGTGACCCATCGGGGATTACTAAAAAAGGTAGACGATCCAGGCAGATTCACCTGCCCTGTTCCATAGGATCTCTATCGATTAAGAATGCTCTTGCCGATTTAGGGGCGCGTATCAACCTCATGCCCTACTCCATGTTCCTTAAACTAGGATACTCCGGGTTAAAGTCTACCTATATGAACATCCAACTAGCTGACAGATCAGTCAAACACCCCATAGGGATATGCGAGAATGTGTTAGTCAAGGTTGGAAAATTCAAATTCCCGGTTGACTTCGTAATCTTGGAGATGGAGGAGGATGACTTGGTACCCATCATCTTAGGGAGACCATTTCTTGCTACCGCTCGTACAGTCATTGATGTTCATGACGGCAAGTTAACCTTACGAGTAGGAACTGATAGCTTAACCTTCGACATTAAAGACACTATGGACCTCTCTCTCGAAGCAGCTAACCGGCTCTATTTCATTGGAGAGGTCGATGAACTCACGGACGTCATTGATGACTGTGTTGATGAACAGATCGAGGAAGGCTGGTTACGGGATGAGAGTTTTCCCCCCTTGTTGGAGGTAGAAAAGATGGAGGATGTTGGTGCAGTCTCCTTCTACCCTAGACAGGAGGCCACTGAGCATCTCGAACTCTGAAAACCCGAAAACAAGCTTAAGCCTTCTATTATCGAACCCCCTGAGCTAGATCTTAAGGAACTTCCTAAGCATTTAGAGTACGCCTTCCTTCAGGGAGAGGACCAACTGCCGGTAATCATAAACTCCTCCCTCGAATATGAACAAAAATGTAAGCTCTTAGAGGTCCTAAAGAAATATAAGGGAGTGCTTGCATGGAGTGTAGCCGACATTAAGGGGATTGACTCAACTTTTTGAACGCATAAGATTCTCATGGAAGAAGATTATAAACCTACCGTGCAACCCCAGAGGCGTGTGAATCCCAACATTAAGGAAGTTGTAAAGAAAGAAGTCATCAAACTTCTGGATGCAGGATTAATCTACCCAATCTCGGACAGCCCGTGGGTTAGTCCTGTACAGGTTGTACCAAAGAAGGGTGGAATGACTGTGGTTAAAAACGACAAGGGTGAGATGGTACCCCAAAGAACGGTTACTGGTTGGTGGGTATGCATCAATTATAGAAAGCTCAATGATGCCACAAAGAAAGATCACTTTCCCTTACCATTCATTGACCAAATGTTGGAGAGATTGTCTGGGCACAAGTACTATTGTTTCTTGGATGGATTCTCAGGATATTTTCAAATCCCTATAGCATCTGAGGACAAAGAAAAGACCACGTTTACTTGCCCTTATGGAACGTTCGCCTACAAAAGAATGCCTTTTGGGCTATGTATTGCCCCCGCCACTTTTCAGTGATGCATGACCGCAAGCTTTCACGAACTTATGGAAGACCGCATGGAAGTTTTCATGGATGACTTTTCGGTCTTCGGGAACTCTTTCGATCGCTGTCTTGCTAATCTAGAAAAAATGCTTAAACGCTGTGAGGAAACCAACTTGGTGTTAAACTGGGAAAAATGTCATTTCATGGTAAAAGAAGGGATTGTGTTAGGACATAAGATCTTAGGGAATGGATAGAGGTGGACCAAGCTAAAGTGGAAGCTATATCTATGTTACCATATCCCATGACTGTTAAGGCAATACGCAGCTTCTTAGGGCATGCCGGGTTCTATCGGAGATTCATCAAAGATTTCTCCAAAATAGCTCGGCCAATGACTCAATTGCTAATGAAGGATGCTCCTTTCGATTTCTCTCAAGAATGCAAGGATGCATTCGATCTCCTGAAAAAAAAGCTCACACAAGCTCTAATCATGATTACACCCAACTGGGAGTTACCATTTTAAATTATGTGCGAGGCTAGCGATTTCGCTGTCGGGGCTATATTAGGCCAACGGCGTGACAAGCTATTCCAACCTATTTACTACGCTAGCAAAACCATGAATCCTGCTCAAGAGAATTACTCTACCACCGAAAAAGAATTGCTAGCCGTGGAGTTCGCATTCGACAAGTTCTGTCAATATCTTATCCTTTCAAAGATAGTCATTTTCACTGATCACTCGGCTCTTCGATATCTTTTTGCTAAGCAAGATGCTAAGCCATGACTAATTCGCTGGATGTTGTTGTTACAAGAATTTGATGTCGAAATTCGTGATAAAAGGGGGGCAGAAAATCTGGCCGCAGATCATCTATCTCGCCTTGAAAATCCCTTCGATGAGCATGATAGAAGTGAGATTCAGGATTCATTTCCTGATGAACAACTCATGTCAATGACAGATTCTGTGCCTTGGTACACCGATTTTGCCAACTACCTCGCAAGCAGACTCGTTCCAGAACACATGACTAGATACGAAAGGAAAAGGTTCTTTTCCCAACTAAAATACTACTTCTGGGATGAACCATTCTTATTCCGGAGTGTCCCGATCAAATAATCAGACGTTGTGTTTCGAAAAGTAAGGCAGTAAAAATCATGAAAGAATGTCACTCTAGCCCCTCTGGAGGCCATCATAGGATAAGCACCACCGCACGAAAGATTTTCGACGCGGGATTGTATTGGCCCACAATTTTCCGGGATGTCAAAAAAATGGTACAAGCATGCGATGCATGTCAACGGGCCAGGAACATATCACATAGGAATGAAGCACCTCAGAATTTTATACAAGTATGTGAGGTTTTCGATGTCTGGGGAATTGACTTCATAGGACCATTTCCATCTTCAGGAGGGAATGAATACATTTGAGTTGCCATCGATTATGTTTCAAAATGGGTAGAGGCACAAGCCCTTAGGACCAACGATGCCAGGGTGGTTATTCATTTCCTGAAAAAGCTTTTCGCTAGGTTCAGGATTCCTAAAGCCCTCATCAGTGATAGGGGAACCCACTTTTGCAATGAGCAAATGGAAAAGGTCATGAGGAGGTATGGGGTATCCCATCGATTCTCCACCGCCTATCATCCACAGACCAATGGCCAGGTCGAGAACACAAACAGGGCTATTAAAAGAATATTAGAAAAAACGGTTAGTCAGAATAGGAAAGACTGGTCATTTAAACTCGACGAGGCCTTATGGGCATTCCGATGTGTTGGACCTTAGGTATATCAACTTTATCACAAATATAGAAGATTAGAAGAAGAAAGATGGTGACTTGGTGACTTATATGTAATTCGTGTATATGTAGAAAGAGAGATGGAATATGAGAGCTTTGATTACTAAAACACACACAAATACACACACAAGCACACTTAAGCACACACCTCAAATGACTCATTTGAGGTGCTTATATAGCAAGATACATGAGATGCCCTATGGGCTTTCTATGGGCTTGGGCTTGGACTTGGTTACATGGTTGGATAACTAGGCTTATGAAACATAGCATATAACATATTAGCTTGCCAAGTCCAAGGCCCAATGACTAAACTATTACTAATCTTAACAAACGACACAAAGTTACAATATGAGAATGACCATCACTTCATAATACATATTTTTAATGCTAACAATCTCCCCCTAAGGGTTGGTCATTCGAATGAGGCTCCACGTGAGTGGGTCTTCCGTGTTCTTTGTCTTTAACTTTGTGTGTCATTGTAGAATAGTCTTTAGTCTTTGTTCCTTCATGCTTTGTGATCTTTGATAACTGAATTTTCATCGTTCTTTGTTCTTTTGTGATGTGGAGTTATCTGCCTTTCGTCACTTCTGCGTCTGTGGTGGTTGTTTGCCATTCCAACATGCTCATACATCTTCAGTCTTTGTGATATTCATATGCACGTAGTTCCCTTTCTTTCACTTTGTTCTTTAGTCTTTAAACTTTGTAGATTCTTCTTTTTGGCGTAGAATCTTTCTTTGAACTTTGTGTTGTATAGATCTTTGAGGGAGCTTTCTTTAACTTCCAGATGTATGTATGAGCATGTGGAATCTGTCGCCATGGAGATGAAGTGTCCCTGCATATAAACAGTTAGCAATAAAACATCCGGTACTTACAGATAAGAATTAGAGATCGTCAACAGCATAGTGTGAAGACTCCTTCTAACCCTTACCATGGCCGTTCCCATGTCAGATACTCTCAAGAGAGCTTACAAGACCTACTTAGTAGCTCAATGACTGGGTGAGTCGCTGGGGATCACTCCACGACTGTAGACCGTTTGAAACCACCGCGAACACTAAGCATAACCCATAAAGAATTACCGAAGTGACCTGCTGTCAGGGCTGTTTGATGTTGACCCTGGCAGGAATTTCCATTCAATCATTGAGAATCACAAAAGTGAATCCTCTCATAAATGTTCTGGCAGATTGCTAAGATCTGCGTAGGACTCTAAGGTTTACATCTGGTGTCCTTAATGATGAACAACCAGTGTAGAAATATCATGTGTTCCTATGAGATCTTTTGATGAATCTCGGGGCTCTAGACTCGATAAGTGCACATTTGGTTTCCTATGCGGAGATTAGGGAGAGGTCTCCTGCTTCAATATCAACCATCTCTAAGAGACAGATCGATAGATTATGCCGGTTCCCCGTGAGAATGAAACAAGCTCTTTTAAGAGAACTTGAGTGGTTAAGAAGGTTTAGTGCAGTGCGTCACTGGGTCCATGACGTCTTTGTCTTCAATACCGGTGTCACCTTAGTAACAACCAGTAGCATATGAGTTGAACCTGATGTCTGCCCTAAGGTTGAACATTTGGAGGGCTATTTCTTTTCACCCTTTTTCATAACTTTTCTTTTTAATTCTTCAACCCCTTCTTTCTCCTTTCTCATTTTCTCCTTTTTTCAATCATACCTAAGGACTTCTAATTCTAATCTATTGGAATTGTCCTTGGGTAGATCCCTCCGGCTCTGGCGGATCATAGGACGGTTTTTCCTAACCTTAGTCACCTTATAACTCCATGACTATCCTATCATTGCCATGAAACCATTTATTGAAAATCTCTCAAAGTGTTTATGATAATAAAACATCTTTGTTGTTACCACTTTGAGAGTTTTGCAACTTTTGAAGGACTCCCCCTTCACATGTGCTCATGTAATTTTTAAGAAATTTGCACATGCGCGAGGAGTTTGCACTTTTGAATTGATCCACTTTCAACGAACATGACCGATTCGAGACACGCTTACATCACTAGTTAGACTAGCTTGAAATTATTACCCGTCCTGGTCAAGTCCAAAGAAAGTTTCTCGAGACGGTACATTCTACTCGGACAAGTCCTATTCGAGACACGCTTACATCACTAGTTAGACTAGCTTGAAATTATTACCCGTCCAGGACAAGTCTTTTCGATTACTGACATTTTAAGCTTCATCAATTCATTGGTACTATCTGAGTCGAGCTCTTCTGAGATTCAGTCACATACTTTAAACATCTTTGATCACATTTTAATCATGTCTTCTCCCCCTCAAAAATAGCATAGCGTGATATTTTTGATATCAACAGATTAAGAAAAAGCTTTTGGAGAGAAAGACAGATTCTGCATGAATTTGGAACATTTTTTCTTTTTATACTCCCCCTTAATGATAGCATATTTAAAACTAATTAAAGGTTTTGAGGGAGTTATCTTGAGCACTAATTTTGAGAGATTTTGATAAATCTTTTGAACAATCTTGAAAAAGTGCTCAAGAATGTTGTTTGAAAACGAGTTTATGCTTGAAATCTTTTTCGTTTGTTTAGACTCGAACTTTTTGAAAAAGAGTTCGTCATTGAACGTATGAGTCCTTGATTTGAAAATAATCAGAAGTCATCGTTCTGGTCCGGGTTTCGTACTGATGTATACGAAAGCCATTGTGAAGAAACTTTTGAGAAACGACATGTTTTAGAAAAACATTAAAAAGAACTCCCGCTCAAGCATCTGTACATGTCCGTATCATTGTTGAATGACATTTCTAGAAACGTACAGAATATTGATTTATACGAGAGACATGTCGTGAGAAGAATATTTTTGGATTTTTTTGATTTTATATTGTTTTTGGATTTTTTGAAATTTTATATTTTTGTATTTTTTTTTTGTTGGTTTTTCAAATTTTGTATTTTGTTTTTCAAAAATATTTACAGCGAAGCGGTTTAGAAAAGATTTTTCAAGAAGATTCGAGAAGACGTTCTAGCTCCTCAGGAGTTAGGCTTCGCATGCCAATTCGTCGAACTAAATAGTCAAACCTTTCTTTTGGAAGGGCTTTAGTAAATAGATCGGCGAGTTGATAATCAGTCTTAACGAAAAATAATTCAACAGTACCCTCTTCCACGTGTTCTTTGATGAAATGGTAGCGGACTTTGATATGCTTCTTCTTAGAGTGATGTACGGGATTGCACGAGATGGCTATGGCACTTTTTGAATCACAATACATAGGTATTCTGTCAAAAGTAAAGCCATAATCTGTGAGTTGTGTCCGCATCCAAAGAACTTGGGCACAACACGCAGATAGAGACACATACTCGGCTTCGGCGGTTGATAGTGCAGTACAATCCTGTTTCTTTGACGACCAGCTTACTAGCTTTTCACCCAAAAATTGTGCTCCACCTGATGTACTCTTTGCTGTAACTTGATCACCAGCATGGTCTGCATCTGAAAATGCTGTTAGATTAAACTCCGAATCCTTCGGATACCAAAGTCCCATGTTAATGGTTCTTCGTAGGTACCGAAAGATCCGTTTAACCTCTTTGAGGTGAAGTTCGGTAGGCTTTGCCTGAAACCGTGCTAATAAACAAACAGCAAATTGAATATCTGGTCGGCTAGCAGTTAGGTACATGAGAGAACCGATCATGCTCCGATATTTCTTCGGATCGATGGGTTTCCCAAACAAATCAGCACCTATTTTTGGTGAAGTGACCATTGGTGTACCAACAGAATCACAGTTTTCCATTCCATGTTTTTTCAAAATCTCTATTGTATATTTAGCTTGATTGATAAAAATACCACGAGGGGATTGATGGATTTGTAAACCAAGAAAGAATTTTAGTTCCCCCATCATGGACATTTCAAATTTACTTTTCATGAGATTTTCAAAATGTTTTGAATGGTTAGGATTGGTTGATCCAAAAATAATGTCATCCACGTAAATTTGAACGATCAAAATGTCATCTTTGAACTTTTTGATAAACAAGGTGTCATCAACCGTTCCTTTTGTGAAATTGTTTTTGAGCAAGAAAGATGATAGTTCGTCATACCACGCTCTTGGAGCTTGTTTTAAACCATAAATTGCTTTCTTAAGCTTGTAGACGTAGTCTGGATGATCTTTGTCGATGAATCCCTCTGGCTGACTCACATACACTTCTTCTTTCAGAGTTCCATTCAAGAATGCTGTCTTAATGTCCATCTGATAGACTGTGATGTTTTTGTGAGCGGCATAGGCTAAGAAAATCCGGACTGCTTCAAGTCTAGCTATGGGCGCGAATGATTCTTCAAAATCTATCCCTTCTTCTTGTGGATAACCTTTAGCCACGAGACGAGCTTTGTTGCGAATTACAGTCATTTCCTCATCCAGTTTGTTCTTCCACAACCACTTGAGATCAAGAACTCGTTTATCAAGTGGTCGTTCAACAAGTTCCCAACTATCATGTAACAGGTATTGAAGAAATTCCTCCTGCATTGCTTCAATCCATGGATTTTCTGCCATTGCTTCCTGAATGTTCTTAGGTACTTTGGTGCTTATGGAGCAAATGTAAATGCACAATTCGAGATCGGTGGCAAGTTGTCTCCTCGTCTGAACTGGCATTGAAGGATCACCAATAACATGTACTAACGGATGGTCTTTTGTCCATTGAAACGTAGAAGGGTACCTTTGGTTGAACGAATGTGTGTTAGATGGTTCTTGTAACCTTGAAGAAGATTCAGCAGAGTCTGATGCAAACGGGTTTTCAAATACTTCTTCTTCTCCTTCTAACGCAACATCATTTGAATTAGATGTAGGTTCTTCTTGAAAATTTGTGTTTTGGTTTTGCTCATCAACTCTTGGTATGTCAGTGTCAAGTACTGGAGTTGCTTGAGTAGATGTAGATGATGTTGATGTAGTTGGTGCTTCAGCTTCGATTGTTGTAGATGCATCCTGTGGTGGTGGTGGTTGATGGTTTTGAGCGGGTGCAGCGGAATGTTGTTGAGATGCGTTAGTCGAAGTTCCACCATAGTATTCATCAAACATTAACTCGAAGAAATTTTCCAGTTCTTGTTCTGAAGGTTTATCCGTGTTTGTTGATTGAGCTCCTTGAGGTACGAGTCCTGAACTGATGTGTCCAGAAGTCTGCTGGTTTGGTGCGGGTCCTAATCTGTTTTGATTAGAAGCCATTGGATTAAGCGCGGGTTCTAGAGCGTATCTCTCAGAAGCCATTTGTGAAATCTCATCAAACTTCACATTCATCGTCTCCATTATCTTTTTCGTCCTTCTATTATACACCCTGAATGCCCTCGAGTTTTCTGAATATCCAATGAAGATTCCAATATCACCCTTAGCTTTTAACTTCCCTAGATCTTCTCTGTCATTCGTTGGATAGCACAAAGCGCCAAACACGTGAAGGTAAGAGATGTCAGGTTTACGGTTGTTCACTAGCTCATATGGGGTTTTATTGAATCTCGGATGGACTAGGGATCGGTTTTGAGTAAAACAAGCAGTGGCTACAGCATCAGCCCATAAGAATAGTGGTGCACTAGAAAAGATCAGCATTGTGCGAGCAGCTTCCACAAGAGTTCGGTTTCTTCTTTCAACTACCCCATTCTGCTGTGGAGTTCTAACAACTGATGTTTGGTGTGTGATTCCAACATCTTCAAGGTAAGTTCTTAACTCCTGGTTTGTAAATTCTGTGCCATTGTCTGTTCTTATAATCCTTACTGGAGCTTGAAGTAGAACTTGAATACGCTTCAGAAAGGTGATGATGATGCCTGGTGCTTCATCTTTTGATCTCAAAAACTTTACCCAAGTATATCTTGAATAATCATCAACAATAACGAGAATATACTTCTTCCCATTAATGCTTTCAACTCTCATTGGGCCACATAAGTCCATGTGCAACATATGTAACCTTGCTTCCGAACTAGGTACGGTTTTGGGTTTATATGATGCTCTTTTACTTTTTCCTTGTTCGCATGATGGACATAGGTGTTCCTTGGTGTATTTGAACTTAGGAAGTCCGGTGACGATGTTGTCTTTGGCTAACTTGTTGATGGTGTCAAAATTGAGATGGGATAAACGTCTATGCCACAGCCAGGACTTAGTTTCGGTTACCCGTGTCATAAGACAAATTGGTGATGTAGAAGCCATTTGGTTGATGTCGATAGCGTACAAGTTTGTACCACGATTACCAGTTAATAGATCATCACCAACCAAATTTCTTATAAAAACCGTGTTTCTTCTGAATACCACTTCTAAATCTGCATCACAAAACTGCCCGACTGAAAACAAGTTGTGTCCCAACCCTTCGACGTAGTAAACTCGAGTGATTAAAAAATTCTCAAACCGAAGATCTCCATAACCCTGAATAGCTGCTACATGATCATTTCCAAAGCGTACAGTTCCCATGAATTTCCAGACGAAATTGATCAGCAGCTTTAAATTCCCGGTCATGTGCTTGGAGCAACCCGAGTCGACGATCCAAAGACATATTTCGATAACCTGCCAAGAACAGAAGAGTTTGTATTTGGAAACCGTGTTGAATTTGGTTCCATGGGGTTAGGAGTAAAAGCAGAATCACACTCATAGACAGTTGCTACTTGTTTAGCTTGAGCTATTTCTAATTTGCCGTCCTTAAGAGTGAACTCTCTACCCGTCGGAATCCACATACAAAACTTAAGATAGTTCCTAGGCATTCGACTAATAGTGGTAGTCCTAAATCGTGCAACTAATCTTTCTATAGATCTGGATCTAGCACTAGGTCTTTTTGGAACATCCTTCTGTTCAGGCGTGACATTCACATTCTTAGAAACACATTCATCATGAGCATAATTAATTAAACATTTCTTGCATATTAAACAAACAGGGTCATTACATGCATTAGAAATAGTACTCTTGACATTACATTCAGATGAAACATGTCTCTTATTACAAAGCGATAAATTCCTAGGGAGTTCTTCTACTTCTTCAACTTTATTCTTGCTACTACTCTTAGAGACAGGCGAGACTCTATTGTTCCTTGTATTGCTCTTAGGCTTTAGTCTGCTGCTCCTAGAGGTGCTTTCTAATCCTGTAGAAGGTAAGGCACACACATTAGGATTTATATTGTTGTCTTTTTTAGCATCCCTAGATTCTTTAGAATTAGCCTTTATGCACTTGTCATTTGTCTTAGATGTTGAGGCAGACGCATTAGTGGGACTAATCCTAAAAAGGCCAGGTGCTATCACTTTTGGTGTTTCGACAACCGCTTTTCCTTTATCAACAATCTAAACATTTTCACTTTTCTTAGGCAAGGGTGTTGGAGTGACTGGTTTTGTCAAATCCTTTTTCTCATCGACTTTTGGAGCAAACCGTGAAATTGACATTTTTGATTTTTGAACCGTGTTTGAAACATTTGGTTTCTCCGTAGTCGACGGTTTTGCAAACTTAGTTTCCTCACCCTTTCCTTTTTGACTTTCAAGCTGAGCCCTCAAAAGATCATTTTGCTCTTTCATGTTCTTTAAGGCACGCTCATACGACAATTTGTCATACTTGCATTCTTCCTTTTTTCGATCAAGTTGTTTAAAATATGACACATTTTCTTTTTCAAGCTTTATAAGAGCATTTTCATATTTTGAAACAATTTCAGAGGTCTCAGCTCTCAGTCTTTCATCGTCTTGAACAGAATATGTTTGTAAAATGATGGACATAATGTCAGTGGTCATAACAGCTTCGAAGAGAGAATCATTTAGGTTTTCCAAAACATTTATGTTTTCACGAGAATCATGAGCTTCGTTTACCAGGGATTTGTGGTCCTTGACAAAGTCGGCCGTTTCTTTTAAGAAAGCTTGTTCAAAATGAATTACCCTCGCACTGATGTTATTCAGTGGGATAGTAATTTCGTTTTCAAAAACTTTTTTCTGCTCAATATGAAAACTGGAATGCCAGTTGTTAATATTGATTGTAGTTTTAGAAGCAACGATGTTTTGAAGTTCTTGAATTCTCTTTTTAACGTCATCCAAAATTTCTCTAGCCTCACTTGTGTTAAAAGTGTTGTTTGAAGAAATTTGTTCCATTTTTGAAAGAGATTTGGAAACAATTACTTTCTTAGAAAACATTTTTGAGAATGGTCGTTTTATGGAAAACACAGATGGTTCTTTTTGTGGAACAAAAGTAATTCCCGAAAGTTTGTTCAATTTGTTGTAATCAATGGGTTTCAAATCCTTTTGTTTCATTTTAGTAATGCTCTCTTCGACATGTTCTATCGTTTGCACAGAATCCCGAACGACGGGAGGATCATGTTTAGTGTAAATCACATTACCATTATACAAAACATTCTGTTCTTGCTGAGCTTTCTTGAGATTACTGGGGGTGTTGTTACCGAGAGCCACTTTATGTTTCGTATGGTAAACCGGATTAGTTTGATTTGAAATCATTTTCATTGTTTGACTTGACTGACCCGACTTAACCACCAATTCTTCTAAGTGAGCAATCATGTGTTCTGACTCTACGATTTCTGCCAAAAGTGTGTCTTCTTTCTTTGCAAAGTCCTTTTTCAACTCATCCCTTTCTTTTTCAAGATTGGTATAAGCTGTTTTTTGTTTAGAAAGTTGGTTTTGTAAATCAGAAATTTCCGCGTTTAAAGCTTTTATCTTCTTGAAAGAATTAACATCAAGTGTATCAAACTTGAGTTGCAATTGTTTTTCCCTTGAAACGGAATTTTGATAACCAGTTTCTAATTCAGACAACCTTTTGTTATGAAATTCAAAAGCTTTAGCGTTTTCCTTGTAACTCTCAAGCTCAGCGGTCAATTTAGCATTCGCGGCCTTAACATCGCGATTGACCTTTTTCACTTTTTCGATTTCAATACCACAGTTATTTAATAATGATTCAAATAACGCACGTGTTTCCTCATCATTCTCAGCATGCTGTGAAACGAAGCCTCCATTATGATTCACATCTGGAGTCGCTGAAGGAGTATTGCTACTACTTGGCGTATCCAGGAATGTATCATAAGTGGGTACTTGCTTCTCAAAATGTTGTTCCTCATGAGGAGACATATCAAATATATCATTATTGTGACATGTGTTGAAATTTGATACCTCAGAGACTGCATTGTTGTCATAGACCGGAGGTGTGTCAGAATCTGTGTCATACTTTGCCTCCTGAAGATTTGCCATAAAAATGCAGTTCGCATCGATATCCTCTATGTCTTCCATGTCATCCATAAGAGCCATAAAGTCATTCTCCTCTGCGTTCAACTGAAATCCTGCCTCTTTCTTTTGTGCCAACATCACTGCTTTTTGCAAGTACGCTGAGTCTCTTTTGTTCGGCTTAGTAGGACAGTTCCTTGCCATATGACCTACACCCTGGCAGTTGAAACACTTTACCGGATTACCTTGATTCATATTTCCCAAATTCCCAACTACTGGAGCTGCAACATTTCTATTCTGATTACCCATTGCCTGATTACCAACATTCTGACCCCTCTGATTTCCAACAAACTGACCCAACTGATTCCCTGCATTCTGACCATACTGACCTGCATTCTGCATATTATGATTACCCATATTAATCCCAGTAGCATATCCCTGTTGGTTCCCATAAACTCCAACCATTTGGCCTCCATTGCCCATATTGAAACTCGGCTGAGCAATCTGCTTGTTGCGAGTGTTCGATGAAATCCTTTGGTTGTTGTTAGTTGGTGTGGAATAACGTCCTTGGAATGCCTTTGTCAGAAAAGCAAACGCTTGAGTCAAGGCTGCAGTGGCTTCATCATTTTCAGTGAATTCTGGTTCTTGGAACTGTGGGTATTGTTGTTGTGGAATAACATGTTGTTGTTGCTGTGGGTAGAACTGTTGTTGGTAGACCGGTGTTGGTTGTTGAATGTATGATGGTTGCATGTAGTTGTGAGTGGAAGATGATGATGGTTGTTGTGTGTTCACTGGTAGCGGTGTTGGTGTAGTAGCAATTAATGCGAGAGGATCATGATTCTTTGCCAATCTTTCTTTCCTAACTTCATTAGCTTCAGCTTGATTTTGCTTCAGAAAATCATAGAGTTGATCATAGTTCACCTTATGTAAATCCTTTGTTTGATTGACAATTGTAACATAACGACCCCATTCTTCTGGAAGGTTATTGATGAATTTGATGTTTGTTGCAATTGTTCGAGGTGTCAACTTGTTTCTGATTAACTCATTCATCAAAGTGCAAAACCTTGTGTAGTAGGATTCAATTTGTTCACCTTTAGTGGATGTGAAATTCTCCCATTCTGTAAGAAGTTTGTTCTCAACGTCTTGTTGTCCAATCTCTGTTCCATGACAAATCCTTCTAACACGTTCCCACATAGCATAAGCAGTTTCACAGCTGTCGACCGCAGCAAAGATCTCCCTTGGTAATCCAAGTTGGATTAAATGCATTGCCATATCATCTGCGGCGATCTGCTTCTTGTCTTCCTCTGTGTAATCTGCTTCTGTTTGTTCACGCACGAATGGTTGAGTAGGAGGTGTAGTATTTGGATTGCCTTCAATTTGAACTTGTCTTGGCTGGAATGGTCCTTTTTCAATGGATTGAATCATTAATTTACCATCAGGCTTTGTTTTGATGTAACGAAGCATGCGGCTTGTCCATGGGAGATATCCACCTTTTTCAAGCATAGGAGGTCGGTTTTCTGCACCGGCAGCATGAATGTCTTGCTGAGTTGCCATTGTTGAAGTGTAGATTGATAAAGTTGATTCTTGGATCGTTCCAACGAAATAGGAGTAGAGTTTAGAGTGAGTTGATGCAAGTTTTTATGGTGAAAATTTTGACTGAAAACCTTAAAACCTCAATAACTTCTTCACGGAGCGTTTTTAGGCCTCGAAACTTCGCCTAAATCGATAAATCATTTAGCGTGTCGTTCTCCTCTGTCTGACGGTCGTTTTGACAGCTGATTCGTCGAAAACGGAGTTACGGTTCAAAAGTTATGGCCGTTTGAAGTTCAGTCGTCAAAAATCAACCAAAAGTTCTCGAAAATGTTGTATTCTCGATAATTCACCCAGGTTCTCGATAATTTTTCAAGATTTCGATAAAATCACCCAAGTTCTCGATAATTTTTCAAGATCTCGATAAAATAACCCAAGTTCTCGATAATTTTCCAAGATCTCGATAAAATCACCCAAGTTCTCGATAATTTTCCAAGATCTCGATAAAATCACCCAAGTTCTCGATAATTTTCCAAGATCTCGATAATATCAGAAGTTCTCGAAAAACTATGAAGTTCTCGATAAGTCTGATGTTCTCGAAAATTATGACTTTTTCGAAAACCCAATTTCACAAGAAATTTCGAAATTATACAATTTCGGAATTTAGCCCGAAAGTCGAAGTAATTTCTTTCTTATACAAGAGAGAAAATACCGAGTATCCAATTGTGAGCACGAACGGAGCCTTTTCTTGTGTTCTCGAAAACTTGTCAAAGTGAAATTTCGAAATTATGGAAGGATTTCGAAAATATGACAGTTTTAAGAATAAGCTTAAAGCACACCCAAATGACTTATGCAATCCAAGATTCTTGTACTTCTAGGCTAAAAAACACCAAAACTTGAAGAAAGTTCAAAACTTGATGATTTTTATGAAACTTTTGAAGATTTCGAAAACAAGTACAAAAACCCTAGTCGAATTTTTAAGCTTAAATCTTTAAAAAAGATTGATACTTTCTTGTTAGATAAGGTTTATAACACTAGTTTGTAATCAAAAAAGTGTTAAAAACAAAGAAAAAACAAGAAAAGTAAGAATTTTTTCAAAAGAAAAACGTGTAGAAAGCCTAAAAAAAACGAAACCAACAAACCCCAACACTCCTAAATCATTGTTAGGCGATTGATACCACTTGTTGGACCTTAGGTATATCAACTTTATCACAAATATAGAAGATTAGAAGAAGAAAGATGGTGACTTGGTGACTTATATGTAATTCGTGTATATGTAGAAAGAGAGATGGAATATGAGAGCTTTGATTACTAAAACACACACAAATACACACACAAGCACACTTAAGCACACACCTCAAATGACTCATTTGAGGTGCTTATATAGCAAGATACATGAGATGCCCTATGGGCTTTCTATGGGCTTGGGCTTGGACTTGGTTACATGGTTGGATAACTAGGCTTATGAAACATAGCATATAACATATTAGCTTGCCAAGTCCAAGGCCCAATGACTAAACTATTACTAATCTTAACAAACGACACAAAGTTACAATATGAGAATGACCATCACTTCATAATACATATTTTTAATGCTAACACGATGGTGTATGGTAAGGCATGTCACCTGCCAGTAGAATTAGAACATAAGGCTTATTGGGCGCTTAAGGCATGTAATTTAGATTATACAATTGCCTAAACAAATAGGTTTTTGCAACTACACGAACTTGATGAGCTAAGGCTAGAAGCGTATGAGTCTTCCATCACATATAAAGAGAGGGCAAAAAGATGGCATGACCAACGGATTAAGAAACACAAGGAATTTTCAGAAGGGGACAAAGTCCTATTATACAACTCTCGATTACGGTTATTTCCAGGAAAACTAAAGTCTAGATGGTATGGGCCATTTACGGTGAAAATTCCCTCTAAAACTAGAGTTGTTGTGTTACTAGACGATGAAGGTAGATAATTTACTGTCAACATACAACGTGTAAAACATTATCAAGAAAATGGTAATGAAATGATTAGTGAGGAGGATGTAACGTTTGACGATGAGGTCACATAGTAACCCATGACCTTGAGTCTAGCTACAAGACTCGTAAATAAAGAAAAGCGCTTCTTGGGAGGCAACCCATGTTTTGTGTGATTTTTATTTTGTTTGATTGTTATTTGCTTCCATATGCATGCTTTATTTTTATTGTTGGTAGATCATGTTTCAAACTAAAATGGTGAAAGTACTTTATTTTGTTGTTTGGCTTAGTCTTAACTTCATCCAAGGGTATTTCACAAAAGATAAGTGTAAAGGGAAACCCTAAATATGTTTTGAAGAAACAAACTCGATCATTAATCTCCACAATATTAAGTGAACATGTATACTCGTATTTGTTAGAGTCAAATGCTTGTATCAAGTCATAATGATGTTTTACAGGATTTTCCAGGAAGTAGGACAAAGTTTTTCTAGAAATTTTCCGGAAACTTAACATAAGAATTTCTGCAGGTCACTTCTGACGGCGTCAGGAAGTAACTCCTAACGGCGTCACGTGTAAAATTCTGGAAATTTTACCAGTTTTGTTTTTCTAACGGAGTCTTAAAGTTTTTGTTGAATCTTTAGTTTTATAATCTCCAGGAAATCTGCAAACATCATTCCACAAGCATTATATCTTATTTTGTTTTCTAGGATTTGTTAGCATATATAGATTGCTGCCGATTTTACGCGAGGTTGCCTTGTCTGTTTTCTCAGGTTTAACAGGTTATGTATGACAAGAAGATGATTTATATTCTGGAAGGGAAGCTTTGATTGTTCATTTTCTTGGAGGAAGATCTTACCTGGCCACATTATTATCCATACCGAGCGAATCAGGGGAGTATTTGATTTCATTCTTTTTACTTATTTCACTTTTACATTCTTTACTTGAACATTTGGGACAATGTTCATCCTAAGTGTAAGGGGAGGGTAAAATGATGATACCTTACAGATACACTTTCACTTGAGTTTGTTTGTTTGATAGTAGATGTGTAATAAAATTATGAGAAATACTTGTTAGTGTAATTTTAGCGCCAAATTTAAATTTTTTTACAACATTTAGGAGTGAAACTTGAGCCATAGCAAGCGTCTCATGGATAGGAGTCATATGACTAGCACAAAACCATACCATTCAGAAAAATTTTTCACCCAAATATGTGAGGTTCGCCTTTAGATTTGATAGGAAAAGCATTTACTATTAGTGCTTATGAGTGTACCGGTAGCATTTAGATTCTAGAACTTGCGTTAGTGATGCATCCCAAGACCGCTAGTGAGACTACTTTCGTGTAGTAGGATTTACTACATGATAAGAGGCATTAGGATCACCCTTGTGTTAAACCCGTATCATAATTACTTGACCATTTAAGTCATATTACTTGGCTAGTTAAGTTAATTAATTTTTCCCAAACCTTAGCGTTGTACTCATTTTTAGTACACGAAACCCCTAGTACACCCCTCCGAGCCTATCTTTTCGTTTCTAACTTTAAGCATCTTACTTAAAGTAAGAATTTGTTACACCCCACTTAAATGTACATCCAAATCGCCTTAGCCTTCCGTGTATGCACTCATCTTTAGTGCATTATTGTTATTTGTTTAAACCCTTAGTTAATTATTTAATTGATTACATGGTTGCTAAGTCGAGTCATATCCTTGTACATATTGTTTTGGGACGATTGGGACTCATGGGTAAAGTACTATTATTATGGAGTAATGGGGAAGAACATCATATATTACCCCCATATGTGCGTTAATCTTAAAAGTACTCCAAGTGTTTTGATTATCTTAATTTGAGTCATTAGATTAGTTTATTGTAAAGTATGTAAAAATTCAAGTGTAAGGGGAATTTTCATTCCCTATGATGTATTATTTTGGATGGTAGGGTAAGAGTGTATGCAAAAAAAAAAAAAAAAAAAAAAAAAAGAAATAAAAAAATCGAAAAAAATTAAGGAAAAAAAAAAGAAAAAAAAAATAGATAAAGAAAAGAGAAGAAACATACGGACTACCATCCTGTTTCATTCTATGTTTGTTTTATGTTTTTGTTATTTTTCATTTATTAGCTTAAGTCGAGTCGAGTCTTGGCTTAGCAACGCCACGTTGTACATGTAATTGACCAAGATGATTAACTCGCCGCCAGTAAAGACTGCCTATATCCAACAAAACCGTGTATTCCATATCCCTACACCTATCGTTACAACCCTTTGAAAGACCTCTTTGATAGTTTATCCTAGGTGCTTACGCCATGTGGTGGAGGTTTGATCCATTCCCAAGCCTATGGTAATCCATTACTTGTATATTAGTGTTAAATGACTTCTAACTTGTATTTTGATTAGAATAAAAGCACATTTGCTTGAGGGCAAGCAAATCTCAAGTGTAAGGGTATATGATGAGGCGAAAAGTGAACCGTTTTAAGGGGGTTATTTAAGCCCGGAATTGAATTTATTTGATCAAATTTTGCCCTAAATCGTTCCTTTTGTGATTTTAGGTACTTTGGGAGTGAATTCTGGAAAAGGAAGCATTTTGGACGTTTTTGGAGCATAAAAGTGAAGAAAACGGCAAAGACTTAATTTTCCATGCTGAGAACAGTACCTGACGGAGTCAAGAAGGGAATTATGACGGCGTCAGGAGTAGAATCCATGACGACCCAGAGAAAACCTGAAGGCGTCAAGAGAAGGGCGTCAAGAGTTATTTTGGTGATGGCCTGAAGATGGACTACACGTAACGGCGTCAAACCCAGATCTAGGCAGTCCGAGGACTTTATTGGCGGCGAGATGACGGCGTCAGACATTTACTCTTGACGCCGTCACCTCACAAAATCTATATATACTTTTCTATTTTTCATTCATTAAAGAGGAACTTGTGTGGAGAATACTAGGGTCGAACCTAATAAACCCTAGGTCATTTGTAACAGTATTTTCAAGGGTTTTCACCCCTTGAAACCTTTCATGTTCAATTAAGATAAGTCCTCTTTCAATTCATTCAATATGTCTATGTGTTGTTTGAATATATCTTATGCTTGTCATGATTTTAACATGCTAGGCTAGATCTTTCATGTATTTGCTTAGATGTAATGAAACCTAGATGTTAATTATAGGTTGATTGCTTGTTTATAGTTGTAATGGATGAATGATTTCAATGTTAGGCTTAAGAAAACTGGCAGATCTCCATTGTGTAACTTGCTTGAACGTCTTAAGAAACATGAACCGATGTGTACTAGGTTTTTATGATTGTATTTAATGCATGAGCGATATCTAGGGAGTAGTAAATCCTAAGTAAACACAATTCTCCAACATATTGCTCACACCACTATCTTAATTTAGTTTATTTTCATTTTTAGTATTTTATTTTGATTGCATCTTAGTTATTGGGTTAGTTGATTAGCAACTAATTCCGTCGACTCCTTCAAAAACCGAGATTTTTATTTGCTTTTATAAAATATAAAAATACGAAAAAAGAATCATCCCTCATCTCTAGACCTAGTCTTTAGGTTTTCTAATCCTAGCGACACTATTCCTAAGTTGAACGATCAATCCCCCGGTACTTGTCACTATACTTGTCACACCCCCAATTTACCTGACTTGCAGCGGAATGGAATACCTGAGGGTGTCTGTCATAGCACCACAGTTACAGTTACATTGAACGACCTAAAGTATCGTTTGGAAAATACTGCATTTGATCATTGAAATAATCAAGAGTTTACAAAATGAGGTCCCCAAAATGTGTTGCAAGTTTATGAAAACAAGTCCTACTAGATCAAATGTTTACATATGTGCATGAAATAATGATGAGACGCGTCGACTCTGCGACTCCATGAAGGGCCAAATGCATGTCACATGAGCTACCTTAATAACCTGAAATACATTGCTAAAACGTCAACACGAATGTTGGTGAATTCCATAGGTTTGTAAAATGTAATGATGTACGGCCACCACAAGTAAAAGTGCAAGATAAAAATCTCATGAAAATTGTACAATAGACCTTAAGCTCATGGCACCGAAGCTATGACTGATGAAACTATGCCCCTCCCGAATGTTTTACCAGAACACTCAAATGTAAAAGACATGAAATGCATCCGCTTACGGTTGGTAATCACTACCACGGATGGAGGCATCACCCTCGATAGATCTATCCACTCACTCTCGCTTACCGGCAAATTAACGGTCCATGATAATAAACAGGGGACTTTAACTGATTGGTAAGGCAACTTAAGCAATGTACATATGTTTGAATACTTGGGCTCGTACTAAAATAATTGATGCAATGTATTCCCCCCGTGGGATTTGAAAACAATCAAAAATGTTGAATTGAAAACGGGGCTATGAAAACTCACCTGATATGATGGTACCATGAACATGTAATGAACTGAAAGACAAGGCGCGCACACTAGCCGCAACCTAATGTGAATGATGAACGATCTACTTTAGATCACCAAATGATGTTATGAATGTCCATGCACATGTTTCCTATACCACTCTACTCTTTGGAAAATACTTGTTGTTATCAAAAATATATATTCCAAGACTTAGGAAAAATATGGCTATTAGAAAAATAAAACTAGTTGCAATATATATACTTATATATATATATCGTATGTACCAATGTTTGTTTTGAAATTCTCGGTTTGAAATCCTTGAAATAACGCCTTGTAGTAATGAAAATATACTTGTAATCACTAATACATCATTAGTTATGAAATTGGGTACTTGGTTAATATTTCTAGAAAATCTAGAATTTAGTACGTAGTGTTATTATTATTTCTAAAAGCTGCCAATTATAGAGGATTTTTGCCGATATTGAAACGTGAATATCTTTGTCGTTATAAGCCCGTTTTACTTGTTCTTTATATCCACGGTTACGTCTTAGTATGTAGTAATATATTTTGGAAAGCTTGGCTCCTCCGAGTTACGTCTAAAGACTCTTTTTGTCCGACGAAAAACGTCCAACAGCATGTATTTTTCCGGAAAATACATTTCGTCAATAAATTTGCAAAAATCATAACTTCTTCGTTATAAACTCTTTTTAATCCATTCTTTCGCCTACGGATTCGTTTTTGAAAGTATTTTCTAAAAATTTTGCCAAAGTTTCCTTTATGTTTACTGATTTTCCTGGATTTACCAAAATGGGACAGAATGTTTATTTACTTGTTACAAAACCATTTTTTCTTGTTCAAAACTAGTTTCAACCTCAACCAAAACTCTTGCAAACTTCACAAAACTATACTAATCCTACCATACACCTTCTCAGGGTGCCATGGGTTCCTAATGACTAGTAATCAAGTTAATTTAACAAAGGAACACCTAAATCACAATCTAGGGTTTGTATGTTCAAAAAGTCTTCAAAAATAAAGTGGTATAACTAGTTTGTGCATGAAATTAAGCATGAATACTATAAGATACATGTGTTAATTAGATGAAAACATGAAAATAAATTTGAATACTCACTTTGAAATAATAGGTGATTAAAGGATGAGAAATCTTGGATTACTTGTGTTTTTGTTGGATGATTCTTGATTAGAATGATGAAATGAACAACTTTGTAGCTTTGATCTTTGAAAAATAATGGTTTGATCATGGTGTTTGGATTTGGTCGTGGGTTTTGGGGGAAGAAGGAAGGAAGAAAACTTGAGATGAGCCTTTTTGATTCACTAGATTATGTATGTTTATGTTATTGTGGTTTATGTAAATATATGTATAAGTATAATGTATTTTAATGGCACTTGAATACATAAGGTTAGAAAATAAAGGTCAAGTGGTTTAGGGGTGTCTTGTGGCCGGTTTTTAATAAGTGAAAGAGTAGCCAAATCGGTTTTGATCACTTAGGAAATGTAGGGTATTATTAGTTGTAGTTTAGTGTAAGTATTAGTTATAATCGGGTACCGGGTTTGCTAGAAATAAATGTTAACAAAGTTAACCGAGACTTAATAAAGTCATAAAAATGTTAGAAATATGTTGGGTACAATTACTGAGTGATCGGGTGATCATAAGCTTACGTTATAAATAAAATTAATTTCCAAAATACTGGGTAACTGAATGTTATAACTTTTATGATGATAAAATGGATATAAAAATATGTCGGGACCATTGTGGGAATATTTAGATATATGCGTCGTGTTTATAAATAGGGTGTTAACGTTTATTTATAAATAATTATAAGAAAAACATTAAATGTATCAAATATATAAATTTGAAAATCCTAAGAGTGGTATAACATGTAAATGACCTACTGATGATATGCAGACTATCTCCAGTCCGTATGAAATGTCATTACTGATAATGCATGAATTCGCACCTGAACCAATACGGTTACGCGAATTTAAATACTCGTAAACTAAATTTACGATGAAGTGAATAATGCACGTGAATGATGAAATCTTTTCCGGCAATGAATAGTGTTCTGTGAATAGTAAAATTTCTGAATGCTTCTCGGAATGTCAAACTGACACCAAAAAAGATGAATAGTAAACTGATGAATAGTGTTTGATGAATAGTGTTTTTCCAAAGTTCGGGAAATGACCTGAAATGGTGAGTTGTGACAATACTATACTACAACGATCAGGTACACTGCCTGGTGGGGATTTTAAGCTTCTCGAGATCCCTCAAGAGGTAAAGCCTGGTGTAATTCCCACGCGCCAATTATCATCGGTCGTGCATGGTTTCCATTACACTAAAAGGCACTATAACCCAATGCACATGACCCATGACCCATAATGCATGTTAATTACCAATTTTCAACAGGCATAGATGTGTCGTAACATGACACTCTAAGCAACTATATATCCACCCAATGCATATGACCCATATGATCGATGTCGATCAAATACCCATTAATTAATGAATGTGACCAGTGATAACCTAATGCACATGACTCATGACCCATGTGAATTAGCCATTATCATCGGTCTTGCATGGTTTCCATTACACTAAAAGCCACTATAACCTAATGCACATGACCCATGACCCATAATGCATGTTAATTACCAATTGTCAACAGTCACGGATGTGTCGTAACATGACACTCTAAGCAACTATCCACCCAATGCATATGACCCATATGATCGATGTCAAATACCCATTAATTAATGAATGTGACCAGTGATAACCTAATGCACATGACCCATGACCCATGTGAATTAGTCATTATCACTGGTCATGCATGGGTTGCACCGGCTTGGTAGGTGTATACCATTTGTCACAGACACTAAGAAGAAAGTATCCAAGGACCTCCCGATCATATGCTATCCGGGATCGAGAAAGTTTGAACTCGGATTGAGCTTGACTCGAAAAACTCGATTTATCTGTAAAGATGTGATTTATTACAAAAATTAAATTTGAAATATAACCTAAGAATTGAATTTGGTTCGACTTCAGCTTGAAAAGCTTGATACATTCATAAATAAGTATTTACACTTAGTACACTTACATATTAAAAAAAACACATATTTTATATCACTTACAAGCTCGAGAACTCAACAATAACTCGATTCGAACTTATATAAGGTTGAGCTCAACTCATTAAACATTTTGAGCTCATTTGATAGGCTTTCAATCTCAAAATTTTTAATACAGTGCTCTAATGATCCTGCCCCTTAATTTTCCCCAAAATTTCAATCTCCCGCTCCGCTCATATGGTGCCCCTTTTTCACCCAAAATCAAAACATTAACACTACTAGCTTAGTCAGATCTATCTTCTCTCTATAACCGACTCACACCACCGCCAAACTTCACCGCCTTATCTCGCCGTGGTTCAACCATCCTTCGCTCCTCCACGCCATCACCGTCATCAAGACAAGGGAACTGTATGGGAGAGTTTGTTTGCTTCGGTTGTTTGGTTCGAGATAACCACCACATCCACCACCATCACAGTCGAGCCACTATCACCCTCATCTCATCTATCCTACTCTGTTCATGGGTATGCTCAAACACATTTTTAATTTATATTTTCTTAAATGTGTAATCGAATGTAAAATGATTTACATTGATTTTCATGGATTAAACTAGCCTAAAACATGTTTTTGATTATAAATTCGTGTGGTGGTAATCGTTGCAGGTAGACTTATTAAGACGACATAGTTTTCCTGTTTATTGGAATAGAGAAAATTGACGTGTTCTAAGAGGCCACTGTTTTGCTCGTAAAGGGAGTCTTGATTGGTTTCCACTCCGGGAGGATGTTGCTGAACAGTTGGAGTTTGCTTATTGCAGTTGCGTAAGTTATCTATCAAAAGATTAACATAACATCTGTTATATAGGAAATTAACTCAAATATGGTTGCTTTTTGTCAAATTGTTTCATTTGTACCAAATGATAGTGATTTGCTTGCTTGGTAATGTCTTATACATTTATTCGTTCCACATTTGGTACTGCAGAAAATTGCAACCAATTGTATATTATTTGTTGCCCGAGTCGATATGCAACCCGTATGTTTGTTTTTGAGGGTAAACTTATATTTGGGACATCTAATGTTATTGTCTTTTATGTTAGCATTAATCACGTTACTTGTTTCTTGTAGGGGCTACATGCTATTTTCACGGGTGAGGATGATACATGGGATGCCTGGCTAAAAATTCCATCAGCTGGATTTTCTGGCACACTTCATTTTCGAGGCGTGGGTATGCTCCATCTCAGTCACCAAAGCCAACCCATGTATATTTTTACTGTTTCATGGTTGGCAGATCTTATATTATGTAGCGTTATTAGTGCCTTGGTTTATTACATTTCCCATATTTTTTTTTGCAGAAAGAAACTGCCATTAGACACAGATGTAAGCCATTTTTTATGTTGTTAACAATTTCATTTTCTAATGATAACACCATTGTATTTCTTAATTTATATTGCAGGTGACCACTCCAATGGCCATTGAAACTTTGGAAAACATACCAGTAATGAAAACAGTGGTAAGTAATAAAACATCCACCTTTGATTTTTTTAGTTTTACGTACATGACTAATGTACCGTGTTTTATATATACATATAGGAACCTGTTAAAACTATCGGACATACGAAAACGCTTAAGCCACAACAAACCGGTTCTACAGGTTACACCACCAACTATGATACCAAATATTAGTGAACAAAATACTGGACTAAAATTAGTACCAACGAAGCGAAAATATTTGGTCTCTAGTGAAACCTTGCAAAAGCAAGCTAAGGCGGCGAAGAGTCAACAGGTTTTAACTTATGATAGTTGAGAATTTGATTATATACGACATTACAATTTTGATATATATTTGCTTCGTTTATATACATTCGATTTTTATTGAATTTGAATATTTGCTTCATTTATATACATTCTGTTTATATATATATGTATATATATATATATATATATATATATATATATATATATATATATATATATATATATATATATATACTAGCAGTAGTAACTCTGCTCTAGCAGTACTAACGTGGTACTAGTATTAACTCTCCTATCATGTTTGTGCAGATAGTTGAATCAGTGGCTCATCTAGTTCTGTTATGTTGTAAGCTTTGACATGTTCCAGTTCTGCTCTCATCCTGATGTGTTGATATGCATCAGCCTACATTTTCAAGGCTTTTTATCCAGATGATGAGATTAGATTAATGGGAGAAAAACTTGTAAGTTTAACTGCAAATTTTATTAGTATGTTCATTGTTTTGGATTAAAAGTCTTCATGATGTTGTTTGAATTACTGCTGATCATGTTTGTGTTAATATTACTTAGATGGATTTAGTGCAGCTCATGAACTTCAAAGAAAATGTGCCAAGTATTTACTACTGCTAGTACAAAAGTTACTACTGCTAGTTAAAGTTTGTACTGCTCAGATATTAAGACCGCTCGAAGTTGCTACTTGCTTATGGAAAAGATTATAGATACTTATAAAGAAACTATTGTAAGCCGACTAGGACTCTTTGGTGTATAAAAGGATATCCAATTTTATATTTTGTTCAGTTATATACATTTCAATTTTATTGTATTTGAATTTGTTTTGATATATATTTGAATTGTTTTGATATATATTGATTTTTTAAATGTGACTAAAAGATGCATATAGTCACACTTATTAACACTTTTGGTCACTGTTTGCTTTAGTCATTCTGTGACTAAATATTACCGAAGGCCACACAAACATAAAATTCACGTGGCCATTGGATGATCTATAGTCACAGAAAATACACATTTCTTCACTTTAAACAGCATATGGTCACACTTATTCACACTTTTGGCCACTGTTTGATTAATGGTATGTGACTAAATACCCAAAACAAACATTCTTTGTGTGACTAAATATTATAAAAGTCCACACAAACATAAAATTCACGTGGCCATTGGATGATCAATAGTCACACAAAATACACATTTCTTCACTTTAAACAACATATGGTCACACTTATTTACACTTTTGGCCACTGTTTGTTTAATGGTATGTGACTAAATACCCAAAACAAACATTCTTTGTGTGACTAAATATTATAAAAGTCCACACAAACATAAAATTCACGTGGCCATTGGATGATCAATAGTCACACAAAATACACATTTCTTCACTTTAAACAGCATATGGTCACACTTATTAACACTTTTGGCCACTGTTTGCTTAATGGTATGTGACTAAATACCCAAAACAAACATGATTTGTGTGACTAAATATTACAAAAGGCCACACAAACAAAAATTCATGTGGCCATTGGATGATCAATAGTCACACAAAATACACATTTCTTCACTTTAAACAGCATATGGTCACACTTATTTACACTTTTGGCCACTGTTTGATTAATGGTATGTGACTAAATACCCAAAACAAACATGCTTTGTGTGACTAAATATTACAAAAGCCCATACAAACATAAAATTCACGTGGCCATTGGATGATCAATATTCACACAAAATACACATTTCTTCACTTTAAATAGCATATGGTCACACTTATTTACACTTTTGGCCACTTTGTGTTAAATTGTATGTGACTAACTCCAAAAAAACAACACCCATTGTGTCACTAAATCATCACAAATGTCACATTTATTGTATATTCATGTGGCCACAGGACGGGAAATAGTCACACAAAATACACATTTACTAGAAAGAATCATCTCAAATGTCACATATATTATATATTTATGTGGCAAAAGGTTGAAAAATACTTACTCTCAAAAAACATTCGCGTGACTATAAAGTGTTTACGGTCACTGATAATGACTAATCCAACAAAACTTGTGCCTAATTTATCACACATATTCAGGGTTTTGGTCACTCTTTTTTGATGGAAAAGGCCACGAACTCAACAATGTGACCATATGCCACCAACGGTGGCGGGACCTATGGTGACACACAACAAAAAAAATGTGTGTGACTATATGCATATCGTCACACATTTTTGGCGTGACCAATACAACTTTTTTTACGAGTGTTGCTCCTTGAGAAATCTCATCTGTAAAAATGAAGAGGGGGTGGGGGTGAATACGTTCCTTTTTAAAACTTAAAATGTTTCGTATCAAATTCCCAATTAAGTGTTACTAAATATGAATAGTAGTTATGTCACTCATAACAAATATATATCACTCAATTGCAAGTACACAAGTAATAACATAAACATAAGCAACACACGAGATGCAAAAGTATTTAGCTTGTTTAAGATGCACCATGGACGGTCCTTTATATACACAGACAGTCCCTTAAATGTTTGGGGACCGTCCCTGTATAAGGGACTGCCACCAGTCAACAATTTATTACGAGTGTTTAAGTTTTATTATGTTTGCATTTTTGAGTTAACTAGTAAATGTCACAAGCGTGCACACAACAAACCACACAAACCTAAATATAATGCAAGTATAGAAAGTAAAGAGATGCGAAGAGAAAACGCAAACTGGACATGATGATTTATAGTGGTTCAGCACGAAGCACCTCTTCATCCTAATCCACTCCCCGAGCACCACACTCGAGAGTTACTTCACTAACCAACATGCTCCTTTATGGTGGAACAAACCGTACACAAGCTTACACCAAGTTTAACGACACTAAGTGGAATGCCGAGTCCTAATCCTAGCTAGAACCAATCTACACCAAGGCCCACGTGGCCACACGAACAAGCACTCTTGTCCCACTTAGATCGACACATGATCCAAGCCTTCACATGAACGAACACTCCCGTTCACTTGAACCTAAACCAATTCAAGCCTTCACACTAAGACACACTTGGATCTTCACCTAATCCAAGCCTTCAAACAAAGAAAAACTTGGATCATCACCCGATCCAAGCCTTCAGACAATGACTCAACTAAGTCCTAACCTACACACTAAGACATCACTCTCATCACAACAAATTCATGAACTAATCTAGTTACAAGACTTCTTGGATCTTCATCTTCTTCGAAGTTCACATACATAACTCCATATTTGACTCACACACAATTCGGAAATATTTACAATATTTACAAGACCTATAACCATAACACTTGTTACGTTTGTGTGTGGACACCTATAAAATCTCAAATCTTCATTAAGGTAGAGGAAAATGAAAATTGTAACACTAGTTACATTTGTGTGTAGACTCAATAACACTTCGATTCTTGATGACTTTGAGTGTTCTTCTCTTGCACATGATGTAGTAGATGACGAGATCACTTATAAACACATACCAAAGAGTTATAGTGATCAAAGATGAAGAAGGAAAGAATAAGAAATTTTTGTGATAAGAGGATCAGTTTTTCTGATGAAAATGGGTCAGTATATATAGGCAGCTCGAGGAGCCTAGGACGGTCCCCAAAACCTTGGACGGTCCTTTATCAATAAGGGACCGTCACATAGATAAGGGACCTCCCCGATAGTTTTTGTCCTTCAGTGGTGAAGTGTTACCTAGTGAAATTTTATCTGATTTGGGTGGGAAATAAGGCAGTTTGGACATTTTGAAATTCAAATTTCAAATTTATTTTTCTTATTAAAACATTTCTTTTGAAATACCAAAATAATTTTTCTAGTTTATTTTTGTAAAAATGTTTTTTCACATTTATAAAATGTATGTTTTAAGGTCAAAAAGGATTTTTTTATCATTTAACAAAGTTGGTAAAGTGTTTGTTCATACCTGAAGTGATGTCGAGAGACCTTGATGTTTGAACGAGTAACTTGTGCACTTTACATTATGTATTACAAGTTACGTATTTGTCATCATTAAAACATGAAGATACTGTATAGATTAAACATCGTAACGTTTGCACTAAAAATCTCCCCCTTTTTGATGATGACAAATATTTAAACCGTAACTCATAGTAAAGTGTAGAAGTTACTAGTTTACACTCCCCCTCTCCCCCTTTTGTCGAAGTAAAAAGGTTTCGCCAATGTTGTGGTATAAAGAAGATCAGCATGAACTTGAGAAGATAACTTGAGAGGACAATCTTGAGCATATAAAATGAGAGATGACGCCCTAATGTATTAGACTATCTCGACCCCATCATTTAAAGAATTGAGCGTACATCATCCTATTGAAGCCTTGATCCTATCGCCATGGTTTAACCAACTCCGAATCATGTACCCAACTACTTTCAAGCTCCCCTAGCTCATTGCATCCCAAGTTTGACACTTGCAAATGCTCCCCCTTGGTGTATGCTTAAAACTAGTTTTGGCTACCAAGAATCGAGCAATGCAGTAATGCTACAAAACAAAGTTAGTTGACAAGTGCCCATATATAATAATGATGATATATATAGGATGAAATTATCAAGGATTAATACATGCATGACTCAATTATGATTATTCTAAAGCATGGCATGAAAGGGATTGAAACTAAGCATATAATAGTTGATTAACACACCATTCTCTAACTTCTTTCAAGATAAGTGTCGAGTGTCTATGTGATATGGGATGAGGATGATATGCTCCTAGATATGGATGAAGATGACTCGGTAATAGTGGAGAGGTAGGAAAGGATGGACCGAAATAAAGAGAGTATCTTTTGAGCTAAATTTTGGCAAGGATGGTGTGAAGATGAGATGGAAGATATGAGACTTCATAATTGAAGGTAGTGGTTTAATTTAGGCTTATGTTGAAGATGATGAGAGTAGATGTATGTGGGGAGATAATGAAAGGAACGTTTGCACTTACAATGAGTGAGGAAGAAAAGAAGAAAGACACCGACGGAATACAAGCTCCCCTAGTTTTGTTGTGTACTTTATCAAGAATATGTAAATGTGACAAAGGAAAAGGGATGATACTATGGACACTTACGAAGGAGTTTTTGAAGGAATTCTCATGGGTGGTACCAATTGTATTGGATTTGTCATTGGGGGTGGATACGTTGGTGACAATGAGTGTTCTTGAGGATTGAGGTTAGGAGACATTTTTTGAATTTGAGTAATCATTAATGGATGATTGGGAATCAAGGAATTTTAAGGTGTTTTGTTGGTTGACGACAAAGGTGGATATGTGAAATAAGGTGGTGATGAATCGAAAACACTTGAAACTTGGATATCTTCTTTGTGTTCTTCACTTCCTAGAAACTGGAAAAGAGGAATTTCATAATGAAATTCACTTAACTATTGATGACATAGAAAAATATGTTTTTGAGTGTATGGATATGACTGTTTCTCTTTGATTCAAAGAGCGACACAAGGGTGAACATAGGTATATGTATCATGAAAGATGGTTTGATCTTCATGGATTAAGTTGTAGCGGTGATGACACATTTAGTAGAGTGTAGGGAATGGTTACATGCTTGAATCTTCTTGTGAAGATGACTAGGTAGAGTTATTGGTAAAGATTTGTGACAGCGATAGAACAATGTTCAAGGAAGGAATTTCTTAGGTAGGAGGTGCTGGTGACACTTTTGGTGGTTGAGACTCATCCTGGGGTTGTGAAGCAAATAAGGAAAGGATGAGGAAGATGCCTCTTTGTGAGTTTTTGACAAGGCATGATGTATGATGGTTCAAAGTATTGCAGAATAGGAAAAACAATGAACCAGTTCGTGACACCTCTTACTAGGGATGGTCCTTTAAATCATTGGACGATCCTTTAAAGATAAGGGACCGCCGTCAGTAGGGTGCAGAGTCTTTCTAGTTTATGTTTTTCCCAGATTAAAGGATTGGAGTAATCAAATGATTAATGAATGGTTAAGTAATATGGTGGGATTGTGACACTAGACACCCTAAAGGAAGATTATGAGCTAGTGTAAGGAGAAATAACCCTAGTTGCATTGTAATCAAAGATTTAAGCATGTAAGCCACTTAATCATGCATCACATAATAATCGAGGATATTAGAATGTAAGACTATATGACATCTAAGAGGTATTATGAAAGGCATACCTAGTCCAACATAGTTTCGGTGCGCAAATAACATGTAAGTCAAGTAAAGAGATGCATACAAAACATGATTACTATGAAGACAAGCATTAAATAAAACATGTTGACATTTAGCACATAAGAGCATGTAATATGTACATATATCAAGAATATGACATTAGAAAAGCTAATTTAAAGCAAGATCTTTCTAATGAGCATGCATTCAATAATTAAGCAAGTAGGCATTGAGTAATTAAGGGGGCATGAAGACATTTAATCTTATTATACTAGAGCAAGATGTAGTTTACACATATTAAACACATATATGCAAGTAATCTAGGTTTGTCAAGAAGAATTGTCGGACCTTAACACTATCAACTTTAATACGAACATAAGCACTAGATGAAGTAAAGATGGTGACTTGATGTTATATTTTTGTGGCGTATAAGTTGTAAAAGAGAGTATAAGATGAAGACAACTTTTATTAAAAACATACACAATACACACACAAGCACACACCTCAAATGACTCATTTGAGGTGTATTTATACATAAAACATGAGATGCCCTAATGGGCTTGGATGGGCTTTGTTTATGTTTGGATTGGACTTGGTTTACATCATATATAAATGGACTAGCTTATACATAACTTCTAACCTATTAGCTTAGGCCAATCCAAACGCCCACTTACTATTCTAATAACACAAACTATGACACATTACAATGTTACAATATATGAGAATGACCATCACTTTCTAATATAATTTTAATGCTAACAATCTCCCCTAAGGGGTGGTCATTAGAATGATGGTCCACGTGATTAGGTCTTCTTTGTTCTTTGTTGTTGACCATTGTGTGTCGTAGTAGAATAGTCTTTAGTCTTTGTTCCTTCATGCTTTGTGATCTTTGATGACTGACTTTTGATCGTTCTTTGTTCTTTTGTGATATGGAGTAATCTGCCTTTCGTCACTTCTGCATCAGTGGTGGTTGTTTGCCATTCCAACGTGCTTATACATCTTTGGACTTTGATATTCATATGCACGTAGTTCCCTTTCTTTCACTTTGATCTTTAGTCTTTATGCTTTGTAGATTCTTATTTTTGGCATAGAATCTTTCTTTGAACTTTGTGTTGTATAGATATTTGAGGGATCTTTCTTTAACTTCCAGATGTATGAATGAGCATGTGGAATCTGTCGCCATAGAGATGATGTGTAGCTGCAGGTAAACAGTTAGCAATAAATCAACCGGTACTTATAGGTTCGAATTAGAGATTGTCAACAGCATACTGTGAAGACTCCTTCTAACCCTTACCAAGGCCGTTCCCATGTCAGATACTCCCAAGGGAGCTTACAAGACCTACTTAGTAGCTCAATGACTGGGTGAGTCACTGGGGATCACTCCACGGCTGTAGATCATTTAAAACCACCGCGAACACTAAGCGTAACCCATAAGGAATTACCGAAGTGACCTGCTGTCAGGGTTGTTTGATGTTGACCCTGGCAGGAGTTTCCATTCAATCATTGAGAAACACTTGTGTGAATTCTCTCATAAATGTTCTGGCAGATTTCTAAGATCTGCGTAGGACTCTTAAGTTTACATCTAGCGTCCTTAATGATGAACAACTAGTGTAGAAATATCATGTGTTCCTATGAGATCTTTTGATGAATCTCAGGGCTCTAGACTCGATAAGTGCACATTTGGTTTCCTATGCGGAGATTAGGGAGAGGTCTCCTGCTTCAATATCAACCATCTCTAAGAGACAAGTCGACAGATTACACCGGTTCCCCGTGAGAATGAAACAAGCTCTTTTAAGAGAACGTGTGTGGCTAGAAGGTTATTGCAGTGCGTCACTAGGTCCATGACGTCTTGTCTTCAATACTGGTGTCACCTTAGTAACAACCAGTAGCATATGAGTTGAACCCGGTATCTGCCCTAAGGTTGAACATATGGAGGGCTATTTCTTTTCACCTTTTTTCATAACGTTTCTTTTTAATTCTTCAACCCCTTCTTTCTCCTTTCTCATTTTCTCCTTTTTTCAATCATACCTAAGGACTTCTAATTCTAATCTATTGGATTTGTCCTTGGCTAGATCCCTCTGGCTCTGGCGGATCATAGGACGGTTTTTCCTAACCTTAGTCACCTTATAACTCCATGATTATCCTATAATTGCCATGAAACCTTTTTGTGAAAATCTCTCAAAGTGTTTATAATAATAAAACACATTGTTGTTACCACTTTGAGAGTTTTTGCAATTATTGAAGGACTCCCCCTTCACATGTGCTCATGTAATTTATAAGAAATTTGCACATGCGGGTGGAGTTTGCACTTTTTGAATTGATCCACTTTCAGTGAACATGACCGATTCGAGACACGCTACATCACTAGTTAGACTAGCTTGAAATTATTACCCGTCCTGATCAAGTCCAAAGAAAGTCTCTCGATATGGTACATTCTACTCAGACAAGTCTAATTAGAGACACGCTTACATCACTAGTTAGACTAGCTTGAAATTATTACCCGTCCAGGACAAGTCTTTTCGATTACTGACATTTTAAGTTTCGTCAATTCATTGGTACAATCTGAGTCGAGCTCATCTAAGATTCAGTCACAAAATTTTAACATCTTTGATCACATTTTAATCATGTCTTCTCCCCGTCAAAAATAGCATATCGTGATATTTTTTATATCAACTGATTAAGAAAAAGCTTTTTGGAGAGAAAGAGAGATTTCATTTTCCATGAATTTGGAACAGTTTTATTATAATACTCCCCCTTAATAATAGCTCATTTTAGAATCAATTAAGGGTTTTGAGGGAGTTATCTTGAGCACTCATTTTGATAGATTTTGAGAAATCTTTTGAACAATCTTGAAAGTGTGCTCAAGAATTCTGTTTTGAAAACGAGTTTATGCTTGAAGTCTTTTTCGTTTGTTTGGACTCGAACTTTTTTGAAAAAGATTCATCATTGAACGTACGAGTCCTTGATTTGAAAATAATCAGAAGTCATCATTTTAAGTCCGGGTTTCATACTGAAGTATACGAAAGCCATAGTGAAGAAACTTTTGAGAAACAACATGTTTTTAGAAAAACATTAGAAAAGAACTCCCGTTCATGCATCTGTACATGTCCGTATCATTGTTGAATGACATTTCTAGAAACGTACAAAATATTGATTTATACGAGAGACATGTCGTGAAAAGAATATTTTTGGATTTTTTGATTCTATATTGTTTTTGTATTTTTGGTGAAAAGATGTGGATACTTGCGTCGCATTTGGTCTTCTTGTTCCCAAGTAAACTCGGGTCCTCTTCGAGAATTCCAGCGAACCTTCACGATCGGAATTCGACCCTGCTTCAAGTGTTTGACCTCTCGGTCTGTGATTTCAACTGGTTCTTCCACAAAGTTAAGCTTGTCATCTAGTTGAATTTCTTCTAGTGGTATAACGGAAGACTCGTCCGAAAGGCATTTCTTGAGGTTTTAGACATGAAACCTGTTATGTACGTTGCTGAGTTCTGATGGAAGTTCAAGCTTGTAAGCTACCGGACCAATCCTTTCTAGTATCTTAAATGAACCAATGTATCTCGGGTTCAACTTCCCGCATTTCCCGAATCGTATCACGCCCTTCCAAGGCGAAACTTTCAACATGTTTTTTGTCTCCAACCTGGAATTCCAATGGTTTGCATCAAACATCTGCGTAGCTTTTCTGTCTACTTCTAGCTGTTTCAAGTCTTTCTCGAATATGGATTATCTTTTCTGTTGTTTCTCGAACCATCTCCGGGCTAGTACATTGTACATCACAGACTTCGGCCCAACAAACTGGAGATCGACACTTACGACCATAAAGTGCCTCGAATGGTGCTGCTTTTATGCTTGAATGGTAGCTGTTGTTATAAAAAACTCGATCAACGGCAAATGGTTAGCCCAACCATTTCCAAAGTCAATCACACATGCTCACAGCATGTCCTCGAGTGTTTGAATAGTTCTCTCACTCTGACCATCAGTCTGAGGATGGTAAGCAGTGCTCATGTCTAACTTAGATCCAAAAGAATCTTGTAATGACTTCCAAAAGTTTGAAGTAAAGCGGCTATCTCTGTCAGAAATAATGGAGATTGGTGCTCCATGTCTTGAGACTATTTCCTTGACATAAAGTCTCGCAAGTCATTCCATGGAATAAGTCTCTCTAATGGGTATAAAATCGGCTGATTTGGTAATACGATCAACAATTACCCAAATAGCATCGTAACCTCCTGACGTCTTGGGAAGTTTAGTGAAAAAGTCCATTGTAATACGCTCCCACTTCCATTGTGGAATTTCTGGTTGTTGAAGTAGTCCTGACGGTTTCTGGTACTCGGCTTTCACTTTAGCACAAGTAAAGCATTTGCTGACATACGTAGCTATTTATGCTTTCATGTTCGGCCACCAATAAAGCTTTTTGAGATCATGATACATCTTGTCAGAACCTGGGTGAATAGAGTACTTCGACTTGAATGATTCATGCATAATCAATTCTCGTACTCAACCATAGTGTGGTATCCAACTTTAGTCCTTGAAGCATAACACTCCATCTGCTCTCTTTACGAAGCCATTTTTGTTCTCTAGCATAGCATACAGTTTCTCCTATGGTCGATTTGTTTCCTTGAGAGCCTCAATCTAAGCTTCTAGAATTTTTTAGGGTAATGGTGAAATGATAGTCATTCCTAATGACCTGACTCTCAAAGGTTTGAGTCGTTCTTTTCTGCTAAGTGCATCTGCCACAACATTTGCTTTTCCTGGGTGAAATTGGATTTCACAATCGTAATCACTCAGCAATTCTAGCCAACGACGTTGTCTCATATTAAGTTCCTTCTGATCAAGTATATGTTGTAAGCTCTTGTGGTCGGTAAAAACTACGCACTTGGTACCATAAAGATAGTGTCTCCAAATCTTGAGTGCAAAAACTACTGCACCCAATTCCAAGTCGTGAGTAGTGTAATTCTTCTCATGTGTCTTAAGCTGTCTAGATGCATAAGCTATCACCTTCTCGTTTTGCATTAGCACAGCTGCAAGTCCTTTATGCGAGGCATTGCAATATACCACAAATTTCTCAATCCCTTCTAGTAGTGACAAAATTGGTGCACTACAAAGCTTCTGCTTCAATAACTGAAATGCAGATTCTTGTTTCTCTCCCCATTCATACTTTTGATTCTTTTGCGTCAGCTTAGTCAGCGACTTCGCTATCTTGGAAAACCCTTCAATGAACCTTCTGTAATATCCTGCAAGTCCTAGGAATTGACGAATTTCCGTAGGAGACTTGGGCGTAGCCCAATCCTTTACTGCCTCAATCTTTACTGGGTCGACTTGTAATCCTTGGCTATCAATGACATGGCCAAGAAATTGAACTCTTTGTATCCAAAAGTCACACTTTGAAAATTTGGCATACAATTGCTCCTTCTTGAGTAGTTCCAGAATTGTTCTGAGGTGTTCTTCGTGCTCTTCCTTACTCTTGGAATAAATCAAGATATCATCAATGAATACGATTACAAACTTATCAAGATACGGTTTGGACACTTTATTCATGAGGTCCATGAATACCGCAGGTGCGTTGGTTAATCCGAAAGGCATTACTTGAAACACATAATGACCATAACGTGTTCTAAATTCCGTCTTCGGGATAGCCTCTTCCTGAACTCTAAGTTGATGGTAACCGGATCTTAAATCAATCTTGGAATAAAAACAGGAACCTTGTAGCTGATCGAATAAGTCGTCGATCCTAGGTAGTGGATAACGATTCTTCACTGTTAACTTGTTCAGCTCACGATAGTCGATGCACATTTTGAAAGATCCGTCCTTCTTCTTCACAAACAAAACTGGTGCTCCCCAAGGCGAGGAACTCGGTCTAATGAATCCTTTATCCAAAAGTTCTTGTAATTGGTTCAACAATTCTTGCATCTTAGAAGGTGCAAGTCGATATGGTGCTCGCGCAATTGGTGCGGCTCCTGGCACTAATTCAATTTGAAACTCAACTTGGCGTGTAGGGGGAAGTCCTGGCAATTCTTCCGGAAAAACTTCTAGAAATTCCTTAACAATTGGCACATCTTCAGGTCATTTATCATCCGACTTCTTCTCCGTGATGTGAGCCAAGAATGCATAGCAACCCTTCTTTATGTACTTCTCGGTTTTAATGCATGATTTAATACTAAGTCTAGTTCCTCTTCGCTCTCCGCGAACAACTAAAGTTTCATCACTATAATGAAGATGAACCACTTTCTCATCACAAATAATTCTTGCACGGTGTCGAGACAACCAATCCATACCGATAACAACGTCGAAACATCCAAGTTCTACGGGCATAAGGTCTATATTGAATGGATGGTTTAGGAAATTGATTGTGCAACCACGGACAACGGTGTTGGTGTTAACTAAACACCCATCGGCTTGGTTTCAAGTTCCTTGGTTCTTCTTCTTTGGGCACTCACTCCTATAGTGTCCAATTTCTCCGCAGCCAAAACATGTTACTGGTGGTTTCTGATTGTCACCCAAGATTGGAAACCTGCAATCTTTGGCGTGGTGACCAACCTTCTTGCAGTTGCCACATAAATCTGGGCAACGTCCTGGGTTATGATGCTTTTGACACTTATCACACTTGGGTAGATGACCCGCATATCCTTTCCCTTCAGTCGGCCCTGCAACATAGGCCCTTGCCACTTCCTGTCTCTTAGGTGCTGGCTGAATAGCATTTCCACCTTGGTTGTAGTTAAACCTCCTCAAGTCGAGTAGTGATAATCTCATCTACCCTATAACCCAAACTATCAACCTGCACCTGTTGAGTCCCTAACTGATCATCTAAAGTAAAAGCTGTAGGCCCTCTAGCAGCATCTGCTCTCAAACTCTCACCTACATGGTATACTGGTGGTGGTGGAAGGTCAGAAGTCTCAGTAGTAGGTGAAGCTGGGGTAGTAAACCTTGCACGCTTCCTGAGCGGCAAAAGTGAAGTAGATATAGAAGTAGTATTGGGCATAGCTGGTGGTGTTGGTAATGTAGGAACAGTAGGGATCCAAAAAGTAGAGGTAGTAGTGCGTACGCTCTTCCTAGCACCTATGGTTGTCTTGCTACGAGGGAACATAAGTTTTGGTTCTGAGGAAATAGAAGTAGTAGGAGATGATATATCAGTAGGTACACGGGTAACATCAAGTGGTGCAATGGGAGAGATATGAGGAGTAGGAGCAATATCTTCCTCCTCAAAAGGCTCAGTATCCTTACCTGATGCCGAAAGTGGCAACACAGGTACTGGAGGAATGGGTGGTGAAACAACAGTGGAAGACATAGAGCCCTCAACATCAGAGTCTGAGACAGAGTAAAGTATGACAATGTTCGGGTCTGAAGACATAAATCTGTGATAATCAAAGTGAAATGAAAATAAATAACTCGTATAATGGAATCACCTAAAACAATGAATATGCACTTATGATGTAATGATGAGATGCTATGATAATGTGGTTATAGTCTAGGGTCTATGATACATCCTAGTTCGCTATAACCTTAGCTCTGATGCCAATCTGTCACACCCCCAAAATACATGAATGGCAGCGGAATGGAATACCTGGGGGTGACGATCATAGCACCACAGTTACAGTTATACTGAACGACCTAAAGTGTCGTTTGGAAACACATCGCTTGATTTATTTAAAAATATTCAGAGTTACAAAACATAGGTCCCAAAGTATTTAAAAGTTGAAGGAAATAAGTTTGGTACAATCAAACGATAATATATAAGTGCATGAAAAATCCAAAATGAGACGCGTCGTCCTTGCTACTCACTAAAATGACTCCATGCATGCCATGAGATATACCTTAGTTACCTGAAAATACATTGTTAAAACGGTCAACATAAAGTTGGTGAGAAATCATAGGTTTATAAGTTAAACCGGATGTACATTAGCCATAAGTAAAGTAAAGTGACAAAAATGTCATAAAGAAAGCTACATTGACTCTTAAGCTCTTGATCCCGAAGCTAGACATAGTTACTTGGCCCCAAATGAGTGTTTACCAGACACTCTATTATATTAGACATGAAATGCATCCGTAATTTCGTTGGAGCAACCCAAACACGGATGGAGGAGTCACCCTCAATAGATCTATTCACTCACTCTCGCTCGTACTTTAATTAACGGTCCATGATAATGAAGGGGACTTGTCAAGACGTGGTAATAAGGCAACTTAAGCAATGTAAGGAATTTAATACTTAGACATGTACAAAAAAATAAGTGATGCAATGTATTCTCCCCCGTGGGATTTGAAATCAAAATATTGTATTAAAAACGGGGCTATGAAAACTCACCTCGAAGTGATGATACAATGAGATGAAATGATAAGGACAACAAGGAACAAAATCAACCGCAACCTATGATGAATGATAACGATTTAATTTAGATCATGAAATGATGTAGAGAATATGCATGCACATGATACCTATACCACTCATAACTTGAAAATACTAGTTATAGTCATAGTAAAATATATTCCATACTTAAGAAAAATAAGTCTTAACTAGACTTCTAAAAACTTGTCGTAATGTATCGTATACAGAATATTAGTGTTATAATCTTCGCCTTGAAAACCTTGAAGTAACGTCTAATGGTCGTAAAAATAAACCTGTATTCATAAGTACTTCACTAGTTATGAATTTGGCACTTTGGTAGTATTTCTAGAAAATCTAGGATATAGTACGTAGAAGTAGTATTATTATTATTTCTAGTTAAAAAGCTGTCAAAAATATATATAGTTTTGCCGATATTGAAACGTGAATAACTTGGTCGTTTTAAGTTCATTTTCTTCGTTCTTTATATCCACGGATTCGTCTTAGTATGTACTAATATATTTTTGATAACTCGGCTTCTCTAGGTCACGTCTAACGCCTCGGTTTGTCCACCAAAAATCATCCAACAGCATATAATTTTCAGAAAAATAGTTTTCGTCAATAAACTTGCAAAAATCACATCTCCTTCGTTATAAAACCCGTTTTAGTCCGTTCTTTCGCCAAAAGTTTCATTTTTAAAAGTATTTTCTAAGTCTTTGGTTGAAAATATCCTTTGAGTTACAGAGTTTTCCAGAATTTCCATTTTAGGACAGTAGTCTTATAAACATGTTCCAAATCCATTTCTAATGTTCTAAACTAGTTTCTAATCCACCCAAATCACTTCCAATCACCACAAATCTAGTCTATTCCTACCATACACCTTCTTAGGGTGTCATGGGTTCTTTAACATCATGAATCAACTAGATCTAACAAGGGTTTCCATTTCTAGGGTTTCAAAGACATAAGTATATATAATGAGTGGTACAAGCTAACATATGCATGAAATATAGTATGAAAACCATATGATCATAATAAATACTTGAAGAAATGATGAAAATAAATTTTGTAAACTTACTTTGAATGATTATGAAGCTTGTATGATTAAAACCTAAGGATCCTTGAGATTGTATTACAAAACCCTAACAAGGATAACTATAAGGACTTGATTTGAGCTTGATCTTGGAAAAAAATGGTAGATCTTGGTGTTGTTTTCGTTTGGCCGTGGGTTTTGAGAGAGAAAAGAGAGAAAAAAGCAATTTTTGATTCTAAAATTATAGGTGTGAAAGTGTTTGTAGGTTCTTAGAAATTTTCTAGTGATTTTAGAAAGGTTAAAAAGAATTAATGCTAGGGGTTAAAAGGGGGGAGGGGGGCTTGGCCGGTTTTTCAAAGGAAGAAAAAGAGAAAAATTAGTTTTGATTTAATTTAAGAGTGGTAGTGGAGGGTTGGTGTAAGTATTAGTTGTTTAATTTAGGTAGTTTAGTTAGTTTTAGTTATAATTGGGTGCCGGGTTTGCGAGAAATAAATTTTAACGAAGTTAGCTGGGACTTAATAAAGTCATAAAAATGTAAAAAATATGTTGGGTACAAAAATTGAGCGTTTGGATAATTATTATTTAGTTTTTACGAAAACCGTCGTAATTATATTAAATTTACGATATAAATTAAATAAATTCCCAAAATACCGGGTAAATGAATTTTATAATTTTTGTGACGTTGTAAGGAGTTTAAAAATATATCGGGACCATTGTGGGGATTTTTAGATATGTTGGTTATATTTATTAATCGCGTATTAACGTTTAATTAAAATAAATATACGTAAAACGTTAAATATACCAAAAATATTAATATGAATATTCTACGAGTGGTATGGTATGCAAATGCTACTATGATGATATGTAGACTATTTCTAGCCCGTATGAAGTGTCCCTAATGATAAAGCATGAATTCGCACTTGAACCAATAGGGTCACGCGAATTTAAGTACCCGTAAACTAAATTTACGATAAAATGAGCAACGCACGTGAATAGTATTTTCTTTCCGGAAATGAATAGTGTTTGGTGAATAGTAAATTTTTGGAATGCTTCTCAGAATATCAAACTGACCTCAAAAATGATGAATAGTAAAATGATGAATAGTGTTTTGGTGAATAGTAATTTATGAATAGTAAATTGTCGAATTTTGGAAATGACCTAAAATGGTGAGTTGTGACACTTTCGTCATTCATTTCATCGTAAATCTAGTTTACGGGCATTAAATCGCATTACCGGATTGTTTTAGCTGCGAGTTCATGCATCATCAATAGGGACACGTCATATTGACTGGAGTAGTCTACATATAATCAGTAACATCATCAGCACATTAGATCATGCACGGATATGTATTATTTCCATTTACGTATGCTTAATTTGTAATTAACGTTACCACTCAGTTTTTACTACTAACATATACCCGACACTCCCGACTATGATCCTAACATATTTTCATACTCATTATAATAAAATAAAAATTAATAAAGTACATTATTAATTTACCCGGTGTTTTCAAATCAACTGCTACGCTTTACGGTCGAAGCTTAAAACTCCATCGGTTTGCGTTATTCCAACCCGGTAATTATTATAACACCCGATTCTCATCAGGAAAGTGATTTTATGATTTTTACAACTTCGTCATACTTTATATCAACTCGTCACAATTTATTTTTAGTTAACTCGGTACCCGATAACAATAATATCTCAAACTAATATCAAGTAAATCTTTCAAATCTCTTACAAGATCTACCCACCCCCATTTCCTTTCCCCTAAAACATGGTGTCTTGCCCCCCTAAACTAGTTTTTTTTTACTTTCAATTGACCTAAAATTCACCATTTTCCCATTTGACCAAGATATTTGCAAGTAACCTCACATTTCCACACATACTTGTCATTTTAACTTAGCAAAACTTCTCTCTTTTACTCTCTAGTAAGCCACGGCAGCAACAACACCAAGGAGAACACCAAATTTTTGCAAGATCAAGTTATAGTTTAGTTGTGTATATATTCCTTGTTAAGATTTTGAAATAAAAATCTCAAGGTTATTAACATAGTCATCTCCAAACTCTTCATATATCAAGTAAGCTTCAAATGAACTTTTTAATCTAGTGTCCCATTTTGAATACCCATTTTTGAAACAACAAATAACCTACTGTCCCATTTTGTAAAACGTGGAAAACTCAGGGGTTTCCGGGTTACATTGGGCTAACGATTCAGAAAACACTTTCAAAAACGAAGCTATGGGCGAAAGAACGGATTAAAACGAGTTTATAACGAAGAAGTTATGCTAAAAACAAGTTAACGACGAAAACTATGTTTTCAGAAAATTATGTTGCTGTTGAACAGTTTTTGCGGACTGTTTTGAGGTGTAAAACTTTGTCTAGCCATCCCGACTTACAAAAAGTATGTTAGTATGTTGTCTCACGATTACGGGGATATAAAGAACGTAGAAAATGAGCTTATAACGAAGAAGATACAAGTATTTGAACTCAGACGAATATATATATTTTCCTTCAGCAACACTTATTATTTTTGCCGCAAAACTGTCTTCGCGAAGTGGGATATTCACGGCTGTTTTTCTTTATGATCGGATCAGTTTGAGTCCGAGCCGTAGTTAAGTAAAATCAAGTATTCCCAACCTACTTTTCAAACCAATTGGCCGTTTGATCATTGGACTCGTAACGAATAAACTACGACCTCATCTATATACCCGATAAACTATATATATTTTTGACAGCATCTATATGAAATATATTCCAAGTATCAAAAACAATATTTTCAAGTAACAACAATGATAGCCGATTTTCTATCTAATCAAGACACGTATGACCAAAAGTTAAATGACACGACATTTAGATATGGTTACAAGGTTTTCAAAAACATCGAGTTTCATCACTAACACTTAACGTACAATATTTCGCGCCTAGTTTTGCGAGGCTATTTTGGTCATATTTTCTAGGTATGAAAAGTGTCATTGTATGACGAAAACATTATATTTACCGAGAAAACACCAAACGAGGATCGTGGAGTACCATTTCAACATATTTAAATGAAAAGTGTTTATTAACTTAACGAGGCGTCAAAAATATATTTTTCGACGATAAACGTTATTTTCAAATTTCACGAGTGGTATCGATAACATACGTATTTACATGTGTAGCATCATTTCATTGCTTACATTAGATCATATAAGCTTCCGCTGGACCAGGTGAGTCATAGCCCCTACTCTTTTCAGTGTTTCCACTTTTGTCATCATAGCTATCGCACCTCATTTCAGTGTTTCCAAATTAGGTTGCGGTTAGAGATCGTTCCTCATTTTCAAATTAGTTTGCGGTTAGAGATCGTGCCTCATTTCAGTGTTTCCACTTTTGTCATCATAGCCATCGCACCAGGTGAGTCATAGCCCCTACTCTTTTAATTGTTTTGTAAACTCTTTGGGGGATATACATGCTCAATTACGTGTTTTCAACTTTATGATCGTTTTACATTTAAACTCATTTATATGACCTCATTGTCATCATTGTTTATTTGGCGACATTGTCAGCATTGTTTACATAACCTCATTGTCAAAAATTGTTTATATAGTCTTATTGCTACACTTATCTTTGAATCTAGATATAAGTATTACTTTTGTTCACATAAACCAAAACATATTTGGCAGTGGGTTGTAAACACACAGGTTGCAAGTCTTATATGGGCGGGACTTGGAACTGAGTGGATTTAGGATGCCTTTGCTGTGAAATCTTCATTCAAACGTTTTAAATTACATTCATGTTCACTAAACTCTATGAACTCACCAACCTCATGTTGACACTTTAGCATGTATTTTCAGGTATTAAGCAATGGCACGCTACTGGAGGTTTTGGCAGGGCATGGCATGGTCATAGAAGACTCTGATATTCATTTTGGGGACCGTTTTAAAGTATTTTAAGGGCCTAATTTCACATTACTTTTAACAATGAAAATTCAACACTTTTGTGTAAATGATTTTATTCTAAATGATTGAAGTGTAAACCATTTTTATACTTGTGTTGTAATACCAATTGAGTTACTCCCCAGCTACATGTAAGCTTCCGCTGGACCCGATTTTGGGGGTGTGACAGATTGGTATCAGAGCTTTGGCTATAGCGAATTGAGTGTTTTTAAAACCTAGACTATAGCTACTTTCACGAAAATTAACCCTATGACCGTCACGTGCCTGCCTGCCAAGCTGAAGCCTCATTTGTGGTTTGTTGCTGACATTTGTAATAAGATTTGTATCTCATTATAAGATATATCATAATCATTTAATCTAGATGATTACTATAATTGTCTTCCCTGTTAGTATGCATACATAACATATGTATCTCATTGTTACGCCTTTTCCTTGTATAGTTTCATCATTCGACCTCGAGTTTGGTCACTTGCCTTAGCCTTTCAGAACATCTTGGTATTTATTAAGGACATAGTATTAGTATAACTGAGCCGAGTATTTCAAAATTCATGGAACCTCGGTGGAATGTAGACTAGTCATTTATATTCGACCCTGGACAGTAGGACATAGGCTGACCACCTATATCCGACTCAGAGATAAATTTTGCAACACTGAGAATAGTTATAATAAAATTTTGTCTAAATTGAATCATCTACTCAATTTCCAAATGTTTCATTCATGTGTGCGTACTCAAATGTTGCAAGAACATTCACACCTTTCATCATTTCGTGAACCTCCGCTTAGAAGCACGTCAACTAATCACCACATCTCATGAACATTCACGTTTATGCACAATACATTTACATCACAGTAGTCACTTTCATCACAATCTCATCATGTCGCAGATGTAACAAAACCATTTGAACCACTATCACTGGCCTAATCGCCAAAATTCCATCATCTGGAAAGTGTTGGCTTGACTGAATTAAAAGATTCGTTTAGATACGAGTGCTCACTAAGCAACACCATAGAGATAAATCCAACCTCCTAACCAGGACTATAAAACCTTCAATTAAACATGGCCTCGCCAATAGAAATTATTCAAACATGTTAGACATCTATGCATTTGTGCAGACATACCTACCTGGCTATTTTATCCTCTTAATACTTTCACTTTAAATGGATTTTCCTTCAAACTACAGTTATACAAAACATATATCTTGTAAGACATATTTTTCTGAGGCACTTATTTCTACAAGCAAATTCCTTTTGGTTAATCCCAACAAAACTATTTGACGTTAAGGAATTTTAAACATCAATCCTTGGCAAACCATACTATTTACCTCAGGTTGAAAATAGTCCTATGTTGCAAAACTACTAAATTTTGAAACATCAAGAAGAATTTTACTTAGAAAGCCATTTGCTTAAAGTTGTAAATTCATCTATTCGGGGAAGGTTTATGAACAAAACACAAAATTTCAAAACAAACCTTGAAGATCAATCACTATATTACATCACTTATACACTTATGGTTTTGTGATTTGACGACATAAAGCTTGGGGAAAATCTTAGTAATGGAGACTAAGCATCGTAGGTGGAGAGAGACCCAATTCATGACATTCCTGCAGAGGATCATAACCTTATCCTAACCTAAACTTTCTAATAATACCCTTCGACGGACTTAACCCTGTAAGATTTTTCCACAAGATTCATGATACATATTCCAACTATTCCTAATAGAGGAATTCGATTCACCTCAAACTTCTGGCAAATTTCATTAAGATTTCTTTGGAACCACACCACCTATCATCTTCAGACCAATGGTCAGAATTAGAGAACGATTCAAACATAGGGAGACCTGCATTTATTGGGTAATGGGATTACCTGCATTTATTGGGTAATTGGATTACCTGCATTTATTTGGTAATGGGATTACCTGCATTTATTGGGTGGATTACCTGCATTTATTGGGTAATTGTATTACCTGCATTGGTTAATGGGATTACCTGCATTTATTGGGTAATGAGATTACCATCATTTATTGGGTAATGGGATTACCTGCATTTATTGGGTAATTGGATTGCCTGCATTTATTGGGTATGTTGGATTACCTGCATTTATTGGGTAATGGGATTACTTGCATTTATTGGGTAATGGGATTACCTGCATTTATTGGGTTATTGGACTACGTTCATTTATTTGGTAATGGGATTACCTGCATTTATTGGGTAATTGGATTACCAGCATTTATTGGGTAATTGGATTACCTGCATTTATTGGGTATGTTGGATTACCTACATTTATTGGGTATGTTGGATTACTTGCATTTATTGTTATGGTGGATTACCTGCATTTCATGGGTATGTTTGATCATTTGCTATAAATCAGATTCCTTTACAACCATAGTTACCACACGAGCATAGAGACTACACCATTTTGGGGCACTCTATGGTCGAACTGCCAACATCCATTGACGAATCAAAATTTGGAAAAGCCCAACTCACTAGTCCAGTAAGCATTCATGAAATAACCAGGAATTTCCTACAAATCAAGAATCAGTTACAAGTTCGATAAGTTGTAAACCCTTAGAATTTCAAGTTGGTGACAGGGTCATGTTGAAAGTTCTGCGTAGGAAAGGCATGATACCATTCGGAAAAATTCGGGAAGTTAAACCTGATATACACTGGACCACTTAATATTTCAGACAGAGTAGGCCTAGTGGCCGTCAAACTTGAACCTTGTTAGAGAACAGTTGGCTACACAATCATGTTTCATGGTTTTTCAAATCTCAAGAAATGAATTTCAGATTAGTTACTCATGATTTCATTGGAAGGAATCCAACCCAATGATAAACCTAAACCTTGTAGGGGAACTAATAGAAATCATGGACCGTGAGGTCGTACAATTGAAGTGAAGTCGAATTCCCATCGTGAAAGCTCGTTGGAATTCTCGAAGAAGTCCTGAGTTTACTTAGGGTATGAGAGGACCACATGCGACTCAAATATCATCATCTTTTCACCGAGTACACTCCAGAGACCAACACAAACTGAACTTCGGGATGAAGTTCCTGTTAGAGGGGAAGACTGTCATAATTCGTAATTTCAGGTCATTTTTCAAACGTCGAAATTTCATTATTCATTTCAGAAAGTTACTATTCATCAGCTACTATTCATCAGCTACTATTCATCAGTTACTATTCACCGATCACTATTCATCATTTTACTATTCATCATTTTTAGAGTCAGTTTGAGATTCTAAGAAGTTTTTCAAAATTTTACTATTCACATAACCTATTCATTAACGGAGGGAAAACACTATTCACTTTTGTCATTCATTTCATCGTAAATCTAGTTAACGGGTATTAAATTCGCATTACCGGATTAGTTTAGCTGCGAATTCATGCATCATCAGTAGGGACACGTCATATAGACTGGAGTAGTCAACATATCATCAGTAACATTATCAGCACATTAGATCATGCAATGATATGCATTATTTCCATTTACGTATGCTTAATTTGTAATTAACGTTAGCACTCAGTTTTTACTACTAACATATACCCGACACTCCCGACTATGATCCTAACATATTTTCATACTCATTATAATAATATAAAAATTATATTATTAATTTACCCGGTGTTTTCAAATCAACTGCTAGGCTTTACGGTCGAAGCTTAAAACTCCGTCGGTTTGCGTTATTCCAACCCGGTAATTATTATAACACCCGATTCTCATCAGGAATGTGATTTTATGTTTTTTACAACTTCGTCATATTTTATATCAACTCATCACAATTTATTTTTAGTTAACTTGGTACCTGATAACAATAATATCTCAAACTAATATCTTGTAAATCTTTCAAATCTCTTACAAGATCTACCCACCTCCATTTCCTTTCCCCTAAAACGTGGTGTCTTGCCCCCCTAAACTAGTTTTTTTTTTTTTTTTTTACTTTCAATTGACCTAAAATTCACCATTTTGCCATTTGACCAAGATATTTGCAAGTAACCTCACATTTCAACACATACTTGTCCTTTTAACTTAGCAAAACTTCTCTCTTTTCCTCTCTAGTAAACCACGGCAGCAACAACACCAAGGAGAACACCAAATTTTTGCAAGATCAAGTTATAGTTTAGTTGTTTATATATTCCTTGTTAAGATTTTGAAATAAAAATCTCAAGGTTATTAACATAGTCATCTCCAAACTCTTCATATATCAAGTAAGCTTCAAATGAACTTTTTAATCATTTCATACTTTCATTTGATCATTAACATGATGTATTTTCTAGTTATAATGGTTAACATGCAAGATATATATGTTATATATACCAATTTTTATTAGTAACTTCAAGAGCTCCGCCAAGATTGGTGATGTTTAGGACCCCATGACACCCAAAGAAGGTGTATGGTAAGATTGAGTACTTGTGGAGTTGATTTGAAAGTAGTTTGGTTAGGTTTTGGACAAGTTACAAACTAGGAAAACCCATTTTGGAAACAATACATAACGTACTATCCCATTCTGTAAAACGTGGGAAACTCAGGGGTTTCCGGGTAATATTGGGCTAAAGATTCAGAAATACTTTCAAAAACGAAGCTATGGGTGCAAGAACGGATTAAAACGATTTATAACGAAGAAGTTATGCTAAAAACAAGTTAACGACGAAAATATGTTTTCAGAAAATTATGTTGCTGTTGAACAGTTTTTGCGGACTGTTTTGAGGTGTAAAACTTGATCTACCCGTCCCGACTTATAAAAAACATGTTAGTATGTTGTCTCACGATTCCGGGGAGATAAAGAACGTAGAAAATGAGCTTATAACGAAGAAGATACAAGCGTTTGAACTCAGACGAATATATATATTTTCCTTCAGCAACACTATTATTATTTTTGCCGCAAAACTGTTTTCGTGAAGTGCCATATTCACGGCTGTTTTTCTTTATGATTGGATTAGTTTGAGTCCGAGCCATAGTTAAGTAAAATCAAGTATTCCCAGCCTACTTTTCAAACCAATTAGCCGTTTGATCATTGGCCGTTTCAAACCAATTGGCTGTTTTGAGGTGTAAAACTTGGTCTACCCGTCTCGACTTATAAAAAGTATGTTAGTATGTTGTCTCACGATTCCGGGGATATAAAGAACGTAGAAAACGAGCTTATAACGAAGAAGATACAAGTATTTGAACTCAGACGAATATATATATTTTCCTTCAGCAACACTTATTATTTTTGCCGCAAAACTGTCTTCGCGATGTGGGATATTCATGGATGTTTTTCTTTATGATCGGATCAGTTTGAGTCCGAGCCGTAGTTAAGTAAAATCAAGTATTCCCAACCTACTTTTCAAATCAATTGGCCGTTTGATCATTGGACTCATAACGAATAAACTACGACCTCATCTATATACCCGATAAATTAAATATATTTTTGACAGCATCTATATGAAATATATTCCATGTATGAAAAACAATATTTTCAAATAACAACAATTATAGCCGATTTTCTATCTAATCAAGACACGTATGACCAAAAGTTAAATGACACGACATTTAGATATGGTTACAAGGTTTTCAAAAACATCAAGTTTCATCACTAACACTTAATGTACAATATTTCGCGACTAGTTTTGCGAGGCTATTTTGGTCATATTTTCAAGGTATGAAAAGTGTCATTGTACGACGAAAATATTATATTTACCGATAACACACCAAACGAGGATCGTGGAGTACCGTTTCAACATATTTAAATGAAAAGTGTTTATTAACTTAACGAGACATCAAAAATATATTTTTCGACGATAAACGTTATTTTCAAATTTCAAGAGTGGTATCGATAACATACGTATTTGCATGTGTAGCATCATTTCATTACTTACATTAGATCATATCATTCATATTAGGTTGCGGTTAGAGATCGTGCCTCATTTTAGTGTATCCACTTTTGTCATCATAGCCATCGCACCAGGTGAGTCATAGCCCCTACTCTTTTAATTGTTTTATAAACTCTTTGGGGGAGATACATGCTCAATTACATGTTTTCAACTTTATGATCGTTTTACATTTAAACTCATTTATATGACCTCATTGTCATCATTGTTTATCTGGCGACATTGCCAGCATTATTTACATAACCTCATTGTCAAGATTGTTTATATAGTGGTATTGCTACACTTATCTTTGAATCTAGATACAAGTATTACTTTTGTTCACATAAACCAAAACATATTTGGCAGTAGGTTGTAAACACACAGGTTGCAAGTCTTGTATGGGCGGGACTTGGAACTGAGTGGATTTACGATGCCTTTCTTGGGAAATCTTCATTCAAACGTTTTACATTACATTCATGTTCACTAAACTCTATGAACTCACCAACCTCGTGTTGACACTTTAGCATGTATTTTCAGGTATTAAGCAATGGCATGCTACTGGAGGTTTTGGCAGGGCATGGCATGGTCATAGAAGACTCTGATATTCATTTGGGGACCGTTTTAAACTATTTTAAGGGCCTAATTTTACACTACTTTTAACAACGAAAATTCAACACTTTTGTGTAAACGATTTATTCTAAATGATTGAAGTGTAAACCATTTTTGTACTTGTGTTGTAATACCAATTGAGTTACACCCCAGCTACATGTATGCTTCCACTGGACCCGATTTTAGGGGTGTGATACAACCAATCTTTTTAATAAAGAAAATTAGTAAAGATTTATGGAATGGGCTCTATCAAATTTAATACTTGTTTAATGTGTGAGGTTAATAACAATGACATGTTAACTTAATGATTCAATATTGGCATTTATTTTTGTATGTGAAAACTATTTTTTATTACATATAATACGTGTAATTTTTGATATTTCATATGTATAAAAATAATTATCCTAACCAATTTTATACAATACACAACTTATGAAAAATAATAGTTTATGACTACATGTTTGAAACAATTAGTGTGTATTCAAATACATGCAAGGTTCAAGAATACATTTTCTTTTACTTAAGTATTAACGTATTATTATAAACCTTTATCTTGTTTAGGCAACCCATGGCCACTCAAGATAAGTACATGTAATGTTTTAGAAATCATGTTGAAGAAGTGTTAAATATTTTAAGGTAACACATTTTAACACTTGAACCTTTGGAGAGATAATTATGTAAGACAATTGTTTTCGACAAACATGATTAATCAACTTAGTCTACATATCTAAGTGATTTACTAAAACATTGTAACATAAGCAAGCAATCAAAAGCACATAATCATTTAGCATAACATACACAAAGATATTCGTAATCATTTTGTATGTTAGATACAACAATGTATACATAGCTTGATTTAGTTTTAAACCAAAATAGTTTTCCTCCCCAATTTAAACTTTTAGACAAGATTGATATTCTGAAAAAATAAAGACTCCATTCTTCAAAGATTCATTTACTAGAAGTGTCCGACTCGAAAGTAAGAGTTAAATGCAAGTTTTACGTTAAAACGTAACACAAGGTTTTGACAACTATGTAGCATTTTGCATTTATTACTTATTTAAGTTTGGAATCAATCCTTACAAGTATTTTTAAGTGCAATTAGACTCAGTTACCTTTAAAATGGTGGGTAGCACGACTCCTACTGACTTACAGTTGATCTTATATGAGTTTGACACTATTCTGGTGGAGGCCTCTTAAATACCCGGCGGTCCCATAGTGATAAAGGACCGCCCAAAGATAAAGGACCGCCCTAAGTAAGCAAAAATTCATTTTTCGTGTAAAAATGCATTTCCTTCGAGCTAGTATACGAAGTGCATTTAACCAACAAAACTAGTACGAACTAAACAACAAAGCACATGTTTAGTAACTAAACTATTTTCATATTTTAATTACTCTTAATGAGAAATTTGATACGTGGACCGTACTCTAATAAAAACCATTTGTTTTGAAAGTTAGAGTGACGTGGCTCTGATACCAATTATAGAAATGTAGAGGGGGTGGGGGGGGGTTGAATACGTTCCTCTTTAAAACTTAAAATGTTTCGTATCAAATTCCCAATCAAGTGTGATTAAATATGAATAGTAGTTATGTCAATCATAACAAATATATATCACTCAATTGCAAGTACACAAGCAATCACATAAACATAACCAACACATGAGATGCAAAAGTATTTAGCTTATTTCAGATGCACTGTGGACGGTCCTTTATATACACAGACGGTCCCTTAAATGTTTTGGGACCGTCCCAGTATAAAGGACCACCACCAGTGGGCAGTTTATTACGTGTGATTAAGTTTTCTTATGTTTGCGTTTTTGAGTTAACTAGTTAATGTCAAAACCATGCACACAACAAACCACACAAACCTAAATATAATGCAAGTATAGAAAGTAAGGAGATGGGAAGAGAAAATGCAAACCGGACATGATGATTTATAGTGGTTCGGCACGAAGCACCTCTTCGTCATAATCCACTCCCCGAGTCACCACACTCGAGAGTTACTTCACTAATAAACATGCTCCTTTATTGTGGAACAAACCGTATACAAGCTTACACCAAGTTTAACGACATTAAGCGGAATGTCGAGTCCTAATCCTAGCTAGAACAAATCTACACCAAGGCCTACGTGGTCACACGAACAAGCACTCTTGTCCCACTTATATCGACCTAAGATCCAAGCCTTCAGATGAACGAGCATTCCCGTTGACTTGAACCTTCACCCAATGTAACACCCCCATTTTCACAGATTGTAGTGGATGCTAGATCTAGGGAATTACTTCATGGAAACATAGTCACAGTAATAGAAAACGAGTCAAAAGAGATGTTTTGGAAAGTAATGTCACCATTATTTTAAAATATCAGAGTTATATAAAAAGGAGGTCCCAAAATATATGTGAAACATAGAGTTTGAACGATAACAGATTTGAAAGTCCCTTAAGTCCAGTACCACTTCATGCTATAAGTTGCTCAATAACCAAGGATATATGCTTAAAAGGGTCAACACAAAGGTTGAGTGAATTCATAGGTTTTAGTGTGAAGTGGGTTAATACAAGTTCCACTGGTTCAGTTGTTACACCCATCAAGGAAAATGTAGTGTTTGTGATAATTGCAATGTATTTACAATTATCACGGGGAAATAGTATTATTGCACTAAGCTCATAACACCCCACATTAACATGTCCAGGTCATGGGGCACTGCAGACCAAACCATGATGGGACGTAATAAGGATTAACTTGCCAAGGTTTACTCTTGTAGTTCTTAAATATAGTGCGTATTGGTACCCTGTAGGGGCAAACCAACGGGAGTTGTCAAACTCCAAATAGATCTATTCACTATACTCGCGTTCACTCGCAAGTGATTATGGTGTATGAATTTTGTTATTTAATGGTGGCAAAGGAAACACTCGTGCAATAATCAAAGAAAAAGACTTGTATTCGATTTAAAGCATATATCCCCCTCACAGGGTTTGTAAAGCAATTAAAAATTGAGGCTATGAACTCACTTGGGATTAGGCAAGTGTGTTTGTGATATTAGATGGTCTACTCACGCAACCTGGTGCAGTGTGTATGTCAAGTATGAGTGGGTTTGTCTATGGTTCCAACACTTTGTTTTCCTAAGTAAGTATTCTTAGGGTTTACTAGATTTAGATATAACATAACACCGTTCGGGCCATCACAATTCAGAAGTATATAACTCCTCACATGAAGCTCCCTACTATTGTATTATGTTATTTATAACATAATACCATTCGGGCCATCATAATTCAGATTATATAACTCCTCACACGAAGCTCCCTACTATTGTGTTATGTTGTTATCAGATTTTAGATATAACATAACACCGTTTGGGCCATCATAATTCAGAGGTATAAAAACCCTCACCTGAAGCTCCCTAGTATTGTGTTATGTTATTAAGTAATAGATTTAAATATAACATATAACCGTTTGGGCCATCATAATTCAGAGGTCATATTGGAGTAAACGTTTGAGAAGCCATGGCAATTTAATTTGTAAACCTAGCAAACTCGTCAAAATGAATACACAAATGAAACCCCTCACATGAATCTCCCTACTATTGTGATACACTATATAAAAAGCAAAGTACTTTTATTTATTAAGTAAATACTTCACCTAAATCCTTATGTTTTATAAGTTGACACTATTCCCTTAGGTTATAAATCTTTATGAAACTAGTCCTTAATGTTAATAACTATATATACACTTATCCCTAGACTCTAAGACTTCACATAATAGGTCCTTATACTTATAACTTCAAAGAAATGTGAAAAACAGCCCTTAGACCTAATAGTTTCAGAAAGTTACAATATATACCCTATGCATGGAAAACTTTGCAAAACTAGTCTTTTTTCCATGCAAACTATAATTGTATGAAATAAAAAGTTTTCTAAGCTTATGACTAACTAATATGACCTAAATTAACTAATCTAGAATAGCTTATAGCTTATGAAAAGAGCTTATAACATGCAATATTATGAAAGTCCAAAATTAGGGTTTATAAATGAAAACTAACAAGTTTTAAGGATCAAGGCTCATGCAAGGGTTCCTATGGGATCTAATACGTCTAATAACTATCCTAGTATATAAGTAAAGCTTATGGAACTAGTTTAGAGGATTACGTGATCAAAAGTGAGCTTAACGAGGGTTTTTGTGGCGTTTAGGGTTTTCTCGACTAGTTTGTTCTTCGACAGGGGTTCAAAGCTTAGTGTTCTCGACTTCTTGGCCTACTTGAGACTTTATACTATGGTTAGAACTAAGTGAGGTGAGGTGAAAAAGTGGTGTGGGATGGTTTTGAAAAGGAAACGGTATACGCCTATTTATAGGCCTCGATAACCCCCTAAGCTAAGAAAACTTGGTTCGTAAGGTTTATATCTTGTTGTAGCGAGCAAGTACATGTAGATTAGGGGTTAAGGAAGGCTATGAGTGGTGGAAAATGGTGGTGGAGGTTTGGTTTACAAAGGAGGTGACGAGGGGTATGGGTGTTTGCATGGTAGCCATAGAATTTTTAAGGTTGTGACAAGTAGGAGTGTAAGCTACTTATGTGGTGCTAGGGTGCTTGATTAGGGTAATAAGGACATGCATAAGCTGCTAGGGTGGTAACTTGAGGTGCTTGAGATGCTTAATGTGCTAGTTTAGTCTTAGTTTTTGGCTTAATCTACATTTAGGGTTTTAGATTAAGAATTAGTACTTATGTTAGGGTCCTAAGAGTGATTAGTGACTAGGATTAAGGTTTAGGGATCATTTCCTAGGTCAAGAGTTCTTCTCTTGCCCATAAGGTAGAGAAAAACAAAAATCGTAGTGGATAACGAGATCACTTATAAACACATACCTAAGAGTTATAGTGATCAAAGATGAAGAAGGTGATACCTGGGGATCGCACCCTTGCAACAGGTTTTACCTCTCGAGGGATCTCGAGACGCTTAAAACCCCCACCAGGCAGTGTACTTGATTGTTGTAGTATAGTATAGTGACAAGTACTGGGGGATTGATCGTTCAACTCAGGAATAATGTCGCTAGGATTAGAAAGCCTCCTAAACTAGGTCTAGAGGTGAGGGATGATTCTTTTTGTATTTTTATATTTTTATGAAAGCAAATAAAATCTCGGGTTTTGGAAGAGTGGGCGGAATTAGTTGCTAGCAAACTAACCCAATTTACTACTAATGCAATAAAAGTAAAATAACAGAAATGAAAACAAAACTAATTATACTAATGTGGTGGAAACAATAATGAGGAAAGTTGTATTTACTTAGGTTTCATTACTCCCTAGATATCTTTTACAGGTTGATAGTTTGTTATAATTGCATAGATGACGGGTCATATTCCTTAATACTAGTCGTAGGGCCATGTACAATATTCCCTAACTCTATAGGATCCTAATTCACTCCTATGTCGAGCCATTAGAAGCTCCTAACATGGGATCATTAGAATTCTCCTACGCATTAAATACAACCAAAAATCGTAGTACACCTCCGATCATGTTTATTAAGACGTTCAAGCAAGTTACCAATGGAAGTCTGCCAGTTTTCTTAAGCCTAACATCGAATACAATCATCCGTAACAATTATAAAAAAACAATCAACCCATAATTAACATCTATGTTTCACTACATCTAACCAAACACAAGAGAAATCTAGCCTAGCATGTTAAATAGAAGACAAGCGTAAGATATAATCAAACAACACATAGACATATTGAATGATTTGAAGGAATAGTTATCTTTAATTGAACATGAAAGATTCAAGGGGTTGAAACCCTTGAAAAGCTGATAAAATTCAGACTAGGGTTTATTCCCTCAAAGTTGCACACTAATGAATGAAATTTGGAAAACTGTATATAGATTACATAGCGTGACAGCGTCATGTATTGGATTGTGATGCCGTCAAGTCGCCACCATAATAAAATCATATTGCCTAGATCTACTTGTGACACCGTCATGTGTAGAATTACTTTGGGCCATCACTAATACTTGGACCTTGACGGCCTTGGGTGACGCCGTCATCTCCTATGCTTAAAAAACTCTCTGGATCATCACGTGTATTTTCCACATCCACCTCTTTTGTAACTCTTGACGCCATCATTTGGAGAGTCTTGACTCCGTCAGGTACTGTTCCCAGCAAGGAAAATTGAGACTTTGCCGTTTTCTTCACCTTTTTGCTCTAAAAACGTTCAAAATGCTTCCTTTTCCAGATTTCTCTCCAAAAGTACCTAAAATGACAAAAGAAACAATTTAGGACAATATTTGATCAAATAATCTTGAATTCGGGCTTAAATGACCCCTTAAAAGTGGTTCACTTTTCGCCTCATCAAATACCCTTACACTTGAGATTTGCTTGTCCTCAAGCAAATGCGCTTTTATTCTAATCAAAATACAAGTAAGGGGTCATTTAACACTAATATATAAGTAATTACAAAAAATAATCGTTCCACTAAAAACCAAAGACAAGCACGGAGGTCATACACTAGCAACTCACAAATAGTGTTTAGATACTCACATCTCTCGGGTGCAATAAAGTATATACCACAATATGGAAATGGAAAACATCTCTCACTACCTGTCATAGCAAAATAGATTACCATAGGCTTGGGAAAGGATCAAACCTCCACCACTTGGCGTAAGCACCTAGGATAAACTATCAAAGAGGTGTTTTAAAAGGTTATAACGTTAGGTGTAGGGATATGGAAAACACGGTTTTGTTGGATAAAGGCAATATTTACTGATGGCGAGTGATTCATCTTGGTTAATTACATGTACAATATGGCATTGCTAAGCCAAGACTAAACTCGACTTAAGCTAATAAATCAAAAATAACAAAAACATAAAATAAACATAGAATGAAACGGGCTGGTAGTCCGTATGTTTTTTCTTTTTTTTCTTTTTCTTAATTTTTTGATTTATTATTATTATTATTTTTTTTGCATCCACTCTTACCCTACCATCTAAAATAATACATCATAGGGAATGTACATTCCCCTTACACTTGAATTTTTACATACTTTACAATAAACTAATCTAATGACTCGAATTAAGATAATCAAAAAACTATGAGTACTTTTTAAGATTAACGTACATATGGAGGTAATATATGATGTTCTTCCCCATTACTCCATAACACAAGTACTTTACCCCATGAGTCCCAATCGTCCCAAAACAATATGTACAAGATATGACTCGACTTAGCAACCATGTAATCAATTAGATAATTAACTAAGGGTTTAAACAAATAATAATAATGCACTAAAGATGAGTGCATAGACGGAAGGCTAAGGCGATTTGGTTGCACATTTGGGTGGGTTGTAACAAATTCTTCCTTTAAGTAAGATGCTTAAAGTTAGAAAGGAAAATATAGGCTCGGAGGGGTGTACTAGGGGTTTCGTGTACTAAAAATGAGTACAACGCTAAGGTGTCGAAAAAATTAATTGACTTTACTAGCCAAGTAATATGACTTAAATGGTGAAGTAATTATGATATGGGTTTAACACAAGGGTGATCCTAATGCCTCTTATCATGTAGTAAATCCTACTACATGAATGTAGTCTTACTAGCGGTCTCGGGATGCATCACTAACGCAAGTTCTAGAATCTAAATGCTACCGGTACACTCATAAGCACTAATAATGAATGCTTTTCCTTTCAAATCTAAAAGCGAACCTCACATATTTGGGTGGAAAATTTTTCTGAATGGTAAAATTTTGGGCTAGTCATACAACTCCTATCCATGAGACGCTTGCTAAGGCTAAAGTTTCACTCGTAAATGTTGTAAAAAATTTTAAATTTGGCGCTAAAGTTACACTAACAAGTATTTCTCTTAGTTTTATTACACACCTACCATCAAACAAACAAACTCAAGTGCAATTGTATCCAATAAGGTATCATCATTTACCCTCCCCTTACACTTAGGATTAACATTGTCCCCAATGTTTAATTAAAGAATGTAAAAGTAAAATAGGTAAAAGAGTGAAAGCAAATACTCCCCTGATTCGTTTGGTGTGGATAGTGTGGCAACAAGGTTAGATCTTCCTCCAAGAAAATGAACATTCAAATCTTCCCTTCCAGAAATATAAATCATCTTCTTGTCATATATAACCTGTTAAACCTGAGAAAACAATCAAGGCAACCTCGCATAAAATTGGCGGCAATCTATATATACTAACAGATCCTAGAAAACAATTTAAGATATAATGCTTGTGGAATGAATGTTTGCAGATTTCCTGGAGTTTATAAAACTAAAGAATTAACAAAAACTTTAAGACTCCGTTAGAAAAACAAAACTCGCAAAATTTCCAGAATTTACACATGACGCTGTCAGGAGTTAACTAATGACGCCGTCAAAAGTGACCTGCAGAAATCTTTACGTCAAGTTTCTAGAAAATTTCTGGAAAAACTTATGTCCTACTTCCTAGAAAATCCTGCAAAACATCATTATGACTCGATACAAGCATTTGACTCTAACAAATACTAATACACATGTTCCTTTAATGTTGTGGCGGATCAAGATCATTTTCGTTCTTAAAAACAAATTTGGGGTTTCCCCTTGCACTTAGCTTTTGCAAAATACCTTTATATGAAGTTAAGACGAAGTTAAACAACAAAATAAAGCATTTTCAAAATTTTATTTTGAAACTTGATCTACCAACAATAAAAATAAAGCATGCATACGGAAGCAAATAACATTCAAACAAATCAAAAATCACACAAAACATGGGTTGTCTCCCAAGAAGCGCTTTTCTTTATTTACGAGTCTTGTAGCTAGACTCAAGGTCATGGGTTATCCTATACGTGTGAGCTCCTCGTTGAGGACATCTTTAGGATAAAACTTGGGTTTCAACTTCCTATCGGTTTTCTTGGTACGGTATGACCTCTCAAACTTTTCTCCATTCGGATCATATAAAATCATCTTCATATGCCATGATCTGTCACCTTCCTTAGGTGGCTTGTCCCACTTCCATTTACACTTATCCCCTTCCCGTTTCCATTTTTTCATCTCTAGATTAATAGGCATTACGCTTAAGAACTCAATCATTTTCCTAAAGACTAGGTGATCCTCAAAAGGGTGTAGTTCCTCATCTCTAGCTATGAGTTGTTCCACCGAATGTGTTTTATCGATGAAATCTTTTTCTAGATAGAATGGGCGTTGAGGACCTATAAAGTTTCTTTCTATCCAATGCCCATATCTAGATGGTCTCCTATTCATCTCTACCTAATGTGGTGCCTATTCGTCCTCACAATCGTAGCTATGCTTCTTAGCATCATAAACAGACCAAGTCTCACCCTCTCCTACCGTTATCTTAGACTCCTTACAATCTATCATGGCACAAGCGGTTGCTAAAAATCCTCTTCCTACTAACAATGCGCATGTAGTATCACTAACCATATCTAAGACATGAAAATCCGCTAAAATAGTTAACTTTCCTACGTGAACAATTACACCCTTGATCATTCCGACCGGATGAGCAATACTTCCATCCGCTAGACTAATTAGTACTTCCATCTCCTCTAACTTTCCTAGCTTAAGAATGGTGAAAAGGGACAAGGGAATCAAGTTGAGGCTTGATCCTAAGTCGGCTAGTGTGTCCAAAGCTTCGGATTTCCTGTCTTACAAGGCAAAACAAATATACCCGGATCATCAAGTTTCTTAGGCAACTTGTTTTGAACGAAGGCGGTCCCATTTTTACCCAATTTAAATTTCTCATATTTTTCTAATAGGGCACTATAGTAGGGAGCACAGGCTAAGACATCAATGGCGGGGCGTTCAAGGTGGAGCTCCTTGAATTCATCATCAAGGTCCTGTGTAGGAGGTGTTTCAACTATGTTATTGACCGGTTTGATATCAGATGTTTTATTCAATTGGTCCTTTTGAAGAATTTGGGTTTTCTTGAAACACGTGTTCATTGCTTTAACCGAATAGTATTGTGGACAAGAAGTAGGTGACGAAACCGATGATATGGAATTAACGTTTAGTTTCGGGTTCTTGACTGTGTCGCTTGGGAGTGCTCCCATTTATCGGTAATTGAGAACTTTCAACAATGTGTCTATTTTAGTGGTCATCTCGCTTTGCTTTTGTTTGAAATCGGCTTGAAACTTAGATATGCGAGCTTCTTGAGATGCCATAAACATGGACATCAACCCTTCAAGATTGTTGGTACTACCATAGTTATTGGAAGGATTGTTGTTGAAAGTACAGTTAGAGGGTGGACCGTTGGGTTGGTGACGATTAGGTGGATTGGAAGAATTGTTTTGGGGCATGTTTTGGTTTTGTTTCCACCTGAGGTTCGGGTGATTTTTCCAAGAAGGGTTGTAGGAATCACCGTAAGGGTTTGGCTCGGGTTTGAAAGTGTACCACTTTTCTCCCGATTCGTCGGTACGCGAGGATCTGTAATCCGCAAAAGCTTGTCTGGGGAGTTCCACGCAATCACGAGTGTCATGAGGACCACTACATAATGTTGGGAATTATACTGGAGTTGATAAGACGAAACATGTGAAAGATGAAGGTCTAAAGAAGACAAAGTGAAGAATGAAGAAACTGCAAAAGACAAGGACTTGCTTTAGAAAGAAGTTTTGCATTATAGTCCTTTGTAGTATTTTGTAAACCCTAATGTCTTTATTATATAAACAGACATAGGGTACAGGTTTTTGTCATTCACGTGTCACAATGTAAAACACCAAAAGTGTTTGTGTGTAGGAACCTGGCGTTAGGGGAATACATCCAGGTTATTTATGTTATATGTTTTAGCCCCAAGATCATTAGTTTGATCCTGTTGATGTAACCGTCTTACCGTTGATCAGGTAAAATTGGGGCTTGTAGTAGTCAATGAATAAAGATGATTATGAAACCTTGTCAGGCAATAACAAAGATTATTCTTATTATTCCGCTGTGCATTCTATTGTTCTTTGTTATTGTTCATCCTAGTCAAGCCTAAAACATTCTTAACAAGTGGTATCAGAGACAGGATTTGATACTTTGATTTAGTAGACCCCAGGTTCACTCAGAAGATTCAATGGAGATAGAAACTAGTCAATCAAACATTGCTGCTAAGCTTCCCAAGCTTAAGTTGAATGACTATGAGATGTGGAGGCTAATGATCGAACAATTCTTTATGGTGCAAGACTATGCACTCTGGGAGATCATTATGTTTGGAAATTCATTCAAACCTAGTACTACCTTAGAGACAATTAATGGCAAGGAAGTACTAAAGGTCAACACTGGACCAGTCACAAATGATGAAAGCTTCAGATGAAAAATGATCTGAAGGCAAGAGGCTTGTTGTTGATGACACTTCCCAGAGATCAAATTCTTGCTTTAAGCAAGTACAAGACTGTAAAAATTCACAATTTTTGGTTAATTACTATTCCCGAAAAATTTCACTATTCACTTTTACTATTCATTTTCCCCGAAATTTTCCTGAAAATTGATTTTTGTTTCATGGCCTCGAGTAATAAATCATTTCCATGACAAATTAAAAGTTTGACACTCGTCAGATTATTTTCGTGAAAGTTAATAAGGAATTACACGTTTTAGGGTAAAACGTCATTCAAAAATTCTACGGACAACGAAACTCGACCGCGTTAATTTTCCCCGTATCAGAAAAATATTTCACACACTCATGATTTATTTGAGAATAAATCATGACTGAGAAAAATATGACCAAAATAAGCCTCAGCCGTGAAAAACTGGAATTTTCAGTTTTAAGAGTTTTTACTCAGCCGTAACCTTAGCCTATACTTTCACCACGCTTCTAAGACGATTTGAGTTTTCACATTTTTGGAATAAGTCAACATATTTTTCCCTCCTCCTTTGACCAAAAATCATTCATTGATTTTATAAGTCATTCCTTGATTTTTAGGCTCACGGTTTGATGTCTAAAAGATATTTAATACCAACCGACACTAGACTGAGCCCAGTCTAGACATTATAAGTCATTTTAAATCATTTATATCCTATTAGAAAAGTAACATTTTACTTTTCTCAATTTTACATAATATTCGTACATTTTACGTGTTACGCGTTCTAGACCCGTGTTTCCAGTTTTAGCAGGGTTTTACCACCCCAATGGAACCTACCACTCGGTTTATATTTTGTTATGTAGTATATTGACATGTTTAACAATACTTTCAAGTTCCATATTTTTACGACACCCGGTTTTACGTTTTGAGGCTTAATCATTTACGATTGGCATTTCCCGGAGTCAAAACTAACCAAAAATCTTGGATATTATCAACCAAGGCACACCTCACCCTCCCTAGCTTCATGAAACCACCAATAGGGGGGGGAGTCACCTTGGTGTGGCTTGATCTTGGCCATTGATCCTTTAGATCATTACAAGTGTCTTAACTAACCATGGTTAAATTCTAACCCAATATATGGTTAACTATTTTTCCTACCCTATAAATACCAAGCTAAACACATGAAATTCCTTGCACCCTCCTCTCTTTATCTATCAAAGTCCTAAAATCCTAAGGCACTTTTCTTATATTTTGTAAGAAAGTTAACTAGTTTTTGAAAAAAAACTAGTGTTTGATCTTCGATCTTGGAAATTTTCTAAGAAAAGTTGTTATAACTTTAAATCTCCAAAAAGACGTAGTTATAATCTTCAAATAACCTCGGTTTATCAAAGATCACAAATCCTTCAAGAATACAAGAGTAGAAGGATTGCTAAAGTGAAGAGAAGCTTGTCAATCAAAGTCCTTTCCTTACTAGTTACTTTCCTTTCTCTTAGAAAGCCCAAAGTTGTAAGCAAACCCTAACATACCTCTTGTTAAATATCATATTCATGTTATTTACATATCATTCATGCTATATTATGTCTTGTAATCATGTCCATGATGTATAAAAATGAGTAAAACAAGTTATTGTAAATGATTGTTAAGTTAAGTTATTTAAACAAGTAAAATAGTGACTTTATTGGTGTAATCTGATCAAAATGGAAAAATTATGATATTGGATCATTACATATTGTAGTAGAGGACTTAACAAGGAAACCATAGCAATTTGAACCACCTAAAACGAGTATACGAGTCAAAAGTTATGACGATTTGAAGATACCAAAACTTTGCGGCAAAACTGCCAAAATAGCTTCTGTTACAGAAACATAAAACACGCAAAAAGAGGCCTTTCTGGTCCGTTTCATGAAAAAGTTAAAGCATGAAAGTTGTCCGGAATCACGTTTTCTTCATAAACTCGGGTGCACGTCTCTAGAAAACTAATAACGAATGAGATTTTTCTCAGTTTCTTAACAGCTATTTACATATATAACTCACTATATAAAGGTTATGGTTTATAAAGACCAAAGAGGTCTTATGACCTAGAATCAAGACCACAACCATGGCTAGAGCCAATGTTGAGTTGCAAGACCATGGAACAATGACCAAAGGTCATGGCATGGCCATGACTAAACGACCATATAAACATACTTAGGCGAAAACATGAACTAAAAGTTGGCGATAACTTTAACAAATAATTTGGATCTACTTCATCTAAAAGAACCATGAGATATCACAAGTATTTGTCATTCAAGTTATAAGAAACTTACCCTAATAAGAATCTTCATGTAAAAATAAATTTTCCTAAGTTTATTCAAATATTGGACATGTAATTTTTTGGATCAAAACTTATATATATATATATATATATATATATATATATATATATATATATATATATATATATATATATATACTTTATCAACTACTACAATAGTAGGGAGCCTCATGTGAGGAGTTCATTATGTAAGCCATCGAGATGAGTTGTGGATTTACGAATTAAAGTGCCCTGGCTCCTCGAACGTTTACTAACATGACTTCTGAATTATGTCAGCCCGAACGGTAGTAAACGATATATAAAACATACATGTTTCATGAATCATTTCTTTCAAAGACTTACACTATACATCATACCACATCATGGACTAATGCAAGATATATATAGGCACTTCTTCATATTCTTTACTTCAATCCTAAGTCGCAACATTCTATTATAGGTTGCTCGTAGAAACCTTCGCGATTCGACCGTCATATTCACTACTTGCGACTTAACTTAAGGTGAGTTCATAGCCCCACTTTCCATTTAATTGTTTTACAAACCCTTGGGGGGACTACATGCTATTTTAACCAAACACAATGCTTTTAAATTGTATGCTTGCCTGATTGTTTTATTATCACTAAGTACCAGCCTTGCTAAACCGAGATCCCTTATTATGAACCATTTAATCACTAGCAATAGTGAGCGCGAATATTGTGAATAGGCCTATTGGAATTGACGAATCCCATTTGTATTGACTAAATTCATACAAATGCATTAATATTTGAGACATGGGTATTGTGACACCCCCAAAATTTACAACGCAGCGGAATACCAATTTGGGTGTCACTTCATAATTCATAAAAACAAGTTACATAAACGACCTCAAAAGAGACGTTTAATAAAATATCACATTCAGTTTGATAAATCAGAGTACAAAGGTCCCAACAATTTATATTTAAAACTTAAGTTACAAGAGTTCAAAAATGACTCATTTGCATATTTAAAGAAAATAATTATCGAATGTGAAGAAAACAAGTCCTTCAATGTTTGATATCCACGCGACTCCGATTGCTCCCAATGCTCAGCTAGCAAACTAATACCTTAGAAAATACATGGTAAAAAGCCAACATAAAGTTGAGTGAATTCATATAGTTTAATATGTAATTAGTTGAATACAAGTATAATTTATCAATAGACATATAACAAATACATGTCGGGAAATAAGATTTACATCATTGAGCTCACGAAACCGAACCTTGACTATGTCTAAATGATGCCCCGCACAAGGGTAATCTTGCCAATTACCCTAAATTCTCAATATTATATGTCCGTTTGACCCACAGATGTCAAATGAGCGCTACTCACCCGGACGTCACTAATTTTAATATTCTTATTATTTAACAATTTTTTTTTATATAATTAATTTCGTCGGAAGTTATCCGCGTACGTCATAACATGTTCAATTTATTCAACCACTACTATACTATGTCTACTCTACACTTTTTATGCATTTTTGTTTCCTTACAATCCTATTTTAAAAATCACTTTTCAATTATTCCATGTTTACGTAAACCTTCCACCTTTTACGTTTTACGCGATTTAAATTTACGTTTTAAGGTTTTAACAAAGTAAACCAACCATAGACTATTATAATTTACATATTTTATGAATTTTTTAAATTATTTCATGTTTACAAATGAGTTTTATACTTGTCATGTCATTTTTATAGCTTACGTCACTTTTGTCAAGAACCGGTGTCACCAAACGTGTTTTCAACTAACGGTTTCAGTTTTAACGACGTTTAAACCCTTCGATGAACTCACCACTCATCCAAATTACTCAAATAAGTTATGATAATAATTTTTAACATCTTTATATGTTTTACATTTTACTACTACACGGTTTTATGTTTCGCGTCTTAAAAACTCCACATTTTAAATTACCGGGATCAAACCTACACTTTATAACACACTTATACCCAATATTAACCAACAAAACCCACTCACCTTACCAAATCACCCCATGGACGACTTTGGAGAGTCACCAAGGCCACATGGCTTGGTAATAACTCTTATTTCATAATATGACTACACATGTACATCTCCACTCACCCTTGTCTTCAACTATCATGAATTATACCAACATATGATCATTTGTACATGCAAACTATCATTTTTCTCCTCCATCTCTCTATACCAACGACCAAGAATAGCCCATGATCACAATTTCATCCAAATTTTTTGTCACAACTCACCATTTCAGGTCATTTCAGGTCATTTCCCGAATTTTGGAAAAACACTATTCATCAAAACACTATTCATTGTTTTACTATTCATCGTTTTCGAGGTCAGTTTGATATTCTGAGAAACTTTTGGGAAATTTACTATTCACTGAACACTATTCATTCCCGGAAAAGTTTTCACTATTCACTTGCATTACATATTTCATCGTAAATTTAGTTTACGGGTATTCAAATTCGCGTAACCGGATTGGTTTAGGTTGCGGCTAGTGTGCGCGCCTTGTTTTTCAGCTACATGTATGCTTCCGCTGGACCCGATTTTGGGGGTGTGACAGATTGGTATCAGAGCTTTGGCTATAGCGAACTAAGTGTTTTTAAAACCTAGACTATAGCTACTTTCAAGAAAACTTAACCCTATGACCGTCACATGCCTGCCTGCCAAGCTGAAGCCTCATTTGTGGTTAGTTGCTGACATAGGTGATGAGATTTGTGTCTCATTACCTGATATATTATATTAATTTATTATAGTTGATTACTATAATTGTCTTTCATATAAGCATGCTCATGTATCATATATGTCACCGCATTATGTTTTCCTTGCATAGTTTCATCATTTGACCTCGAGTTTGGTCACCTGCCTTAGTCTTTCAGAATGTCTTGGTATTTGTGAAGGACATAGTCTTAGTATGACTGAGCTGAGTATTTCAAAATTCATGGAACCTCGGTGGAATATAGACTGGTCATCTATATTCAACCCGGGATAGTGAGATATAGGCTGACCACCTATGTCTGACTCAGAAATGAATTTTGCAACACTGAGAATGGTTATAATAAAATTCTGTCTGGATTGAATCCTTTACTCATTTTCCAAATGTTTCATGCATGTGTGAGTATACCCTCGTTGTCAGAACATTCATACTTTTCATCACCTCATGAACCGCCGCTTGGAAGTATGTCAATTGATCATTTCATTTCATGAACATTCACGTCTATGCATGATACACTTACATCACGGTATTTTCTTTTATTACAATATCATTTTGTCGCAGTTGTCACAGTCTCTTCCCTTCTCACCATCACTATCATTTCCTTTCCCCATCCCCATATAAATATAGAATTAGCTGACACTATATAGTTTCCTATGCCACTCATCCCTCACTACCACCAATATTGTTAAGTGAATATTATCAATGACCTCCCTAGGAAAGACTTTCCATACCATCTATAAGGAGAATCTCTCGGTACATTAAGACCATTCAAAACTCAACAGAAATCTCAGGATATCACAAAACCATTCGAAACACTATCGTTGGCCTGATCACCAAAAATTCCATCATTTAGAAAGTATTGGCTTGACTGAATTACAGGATTATTTTAGATACGATTACTCACAAAACAACACCATAGAGATAAATTCAACCTCTTAACCGAGACTATAGATTGAACATGTCCTCACCAATAGACTTTATCCAAACCTGTTAGATACCTATGCCTTTGTGCAGATATACATACCTGACTATTTTATCCTCTTAATACTTTCACTTTCAAATGGATTTTTCTCCAAACTACAGTTACGCAAAACATATATCTTGTAAGAAATACTTTTCTGAGGCACTTATTTTGACAAGCAAATTCCTTTTGGTTAATCTTTACAAAACTATTGAATTGTTAGGAAATTTTAAACATCGATCTTTGGTAAACCATTAAAACTACAAGTTGGTAAGCAGAGTTATACAGAAAGTTCTGCCTAGGAAAGGCATGATACCATTTAGAAAACTTGGAAAGTTAAACCCGAGATATACACTGGACCATGTAATATTTCAAACAGAGTAGGCCTAGTGGTCGTCAGACTTGAGCCTTGTTAGAGAACAACAGCAACAGGATTACACAACCACGTATTATCAGCTTTTCAGAATTGTCACCCATAATCCCATTTGGAAAGGAATCCAACCCATAGTCAAACATAAACCTTGCAGGAGAACAAGTAGAAATCATGGACCGTGTGGTCAAACAGTAGAAGCAGAGTCGAATTCCTATCGTTGGAGTTCGCTGGAATTCTAGAATATCATCACCTTTTCACCAATATGTTTTCAGAAACCAACATAAACTGAACTTCGGGACGAAGTTCCTTTTAGAGGGGAAGACTGTCACAACTCACCATTTCAGGTCATTTCCCGAACTTTGGAAAAACACTATTCATCAAAACACTATTCATCGTTTTACTATTCATCGTTTTCGAGGTCAGTTTGATATTCTGAGAAACTTTTGGGAAATTTACTATTCACCGAACACTATTCATTTCCGGAAAAGTTTTCACTATTCACTTGCATTACACATTTCATCGTAAATTTAGTTTACGGGTATTCAAATTCGCGTAACCGGATTGGTTTAGGTTGCGGCTAGTGTGCGCGCCTTGTTTTTCAGCTACATGTATGCTTCCGCTGGACCCGATTTTGGGGGTGTGACATTTTTACTAAATTATTGATCATATATTAAAGATCTTGAAGCCCTAGTCTTGTTCTTGGTTTATTACACTCAAAACATCATCAAATCTCATCAAATTTTAGGTTTTCTTGGAATTTCTTGGCAAGAGTTTATTTAAGGGTTTTAAGGTGTTCAAGGGCTGGTATTGTAAGATATTTTCTAAGGGTAAAAGAGTTATAAAAAGGTTTGGTAAGAGTTTGTGGAAAGGGTGCAAGAGTTGTTGGTGATTTAGGTTAAAGTCCTTGTTCTTGTAAATCATTTTCTTGTTCATCAATCCTTGTAAGGAACCAATCACTCTCATTTTATTTTCATTCCTGTAAATATATTATATATCTTGATGTATTTAAGCATTAAATAAATTATTATGCTTAATTAGGCTTGGTACATAGTTAGGAAACACTAAAAACCCTAAAGGACTAGACATGCAAACTGTGAATCTGATTCAGGGGTAAAAACGGAATAAACTGATTTAATCAGTAAACATTGGACCTAAAGTAAAAATATATAGTTGTAGCCCTATGTATTGTGGTCATTTTGACGGGTATTTCATCGAATAACTCATTACGATGATTAAACTAGAAATATTTTCGTGAAACATGCCAGATCCTGAGTTACAGAATTAAATGGTAAAAATATCAGTGATATGTTCATTTTCACTACTTGGCCTAGTTTTATGAAATGTAGGAAACATCTTAAATTAAACATGGCAACAAACGGGGGATTAATTGGACTTGTAGAACTCTAGATATCGCATTTTTCGTGGGACTGTTGTGATATTGAAAACTGTTGGGCTGAATACTATGGGTAAATGGATTATTTTTCTACTGTTAAGTAATTTTTGACTTAGTGGGACCCACAAGGTTTGTTAGTACAGACAAATACCTTTCCGGGGATATAAAGAACGTAAATTTTTGACTTACGGTTTACAAGTAACGAAATTTCTAATATGAGCAAGTTATAAAAATTTCCATCAGCATTGGAATAAAAAGCATAAAAATGTTTACATTTTATAAAACTTTTGGACTTTAAATATATTTTGAACCACCTCCTATATTTTGAACTCTTAGGCTTAATTTGAACCTTTTTGACTAAAAATGGGACCCTTGGACTAAATTTGAACCTTAGACTCATCATTGGACCTTCATAACATATTTTGGACTTAGAAACAAATATAAATTTGACACTTGACTTTTATAAAGACTATAAATTCATATTTATAAATAACTCTTTAGTGTCAAACTAAAACTTGTTATATATGTATTTAGTATATGTGTACCAAGCACAATTAAGAACATAATTTATATAACATATAGCCATATGGCATAAATATTTATTTTCAAAATCTAAGACAACATATATCTTTTTAGGTTCATCGTAGAACTTTCGCAGCTTATTCTTCACTTGCTTGTTCGTTGTGCTATACTCATAATGTTCTGCCATACTTTCTGGCACCGTTGTGTTACTTGCATCACTTCAGTTTACGGTGAGTTCATAGCCTCGCCTTTACTCCTTTAAATGTTTTAAAAACCTCGCGAGGGGGATACATGCTAGTTTTTGCAAATTGAATACAAGTAGCTTTTGGTATGCTAGACTCGATTGTATGATTTACGGACATCTGACATTGAGTATTCTTGCTTAAGTCCCCATCATGAACCGTTAATTTTGTGTGAACGCTAGTATTATAAATATGCATATTTGGCTTGACAAGCCTGTCCGGGTGAGTAGCACTCATTTGACATCTGTGGGTCAAACGGACATATAATATTGAGAATTTAGGGTAATTGGCAAGATTACCCTTGTGCGGGGCATCATTTAGACATAGTCAAGGTTTGGTTTTGTGAGCTCAGTGCTGTAAATCTTATTTCCCGACATGTATTTGTTATATGTCTATTGATAAATTATACTTGTATTCAAGTAATTACATATTAAACTCTATGAATTCACTCAACTTTATGTTGACTTTTTAGCATGTATTTTCTCAGGTATTAGTTTGCTAGCTGAGCATTGGGAGCAATCGGAGTCGCGTGGATATCAAACATTGAAGGACTTGTTTTCTTCACATTCGATAATTATTTTCTTTAAATAGGCAAATGAGTCATTTTTGAACTCTTGTAACTTAAGTTTTAAATATAAATTGTTGGGACCTTTGTACTCTGATTTATCAAATTGACTGTGACATTTTATTAAACGTCTCTTTTGTGGTCGTTTATGTAACTTGTTTTTATGAATTATGAAGTGACACCCAAATGGGTATTCCGCTGCGTTGTAAATTTTGGGGGTGTCACAGAATGGCATCAGAGCATTAGTTATAGTGAATTAGGTCTTTTTCAAAACCTAAACTATAACTGATTTTCAAATTTTTTTTAAGTCTTTCACCATTGTTCGATATCCGCGCACGCTTGCTCCCAGGTAACTTATATGCTCTATTTTGCATCAATACTTCTATTATATGACTAATGAATATATCACCTAGTCATGGTTTTGCCCTCTCATGTCTATTCTTACATTCTTGTGATCTATGAAACTTTTTCAAGACATTGTAGGTGATTACAATGGTCTCATTTACTATTAAGACATTGTGAGTACACAATGGTCTCATTTACTTCATTAACATTGTGAGTTGCACAATGGTTTCTTTTATTTGTCAGACATTGTAGGTGATTACAATGGTCTATAAAGTCTTTCATAACCTTATATACTATCATTACATCTGATGGCGAAACTCGTTACAATTTATCAATTCCTCTTGATTTCTTTACTCCCCGTAAACTTATCTTTTCTGAGCATTATTTCTGCACTTTTTTTTTTTTTTTCAAATTGATACAAATTATATAAAGACTATCTATATACACTTGATTTCTCTTGACTATTTATACCTATTTACAAGAGCGTTACTTTTTATTTGTATAAGAATATTTATTATAAACGTTTTATCCGACTCTTTACACTCAGTCTCTGTAGCACCATGTCAATAAATTACCCCACTACTACCTTACAAACTAATAACATGATGCACCACTATTTTAGCTCTGACTAGTTTAGAATTGACTATTTTGTCACCCATTTACAAATTATTTGGTAAATTACCTTGTAAAACTTGTTTACTACCATCTTTTAAACCATTTTCGCTAAAATTTTAATACAATGCTTTCCACTCTCTTACAAACTACTTTACCATCATCTATAAACTAAATTATTCGTTTACTTCAACCTTTTATGAACAATGCGGTGATCTCCAAAACGTTTTACTACTTTACTTTATTTTCTTTTGATGATATTGACATTCGGTATACTTTGTCAATTCTACTAATTATTTTATTGTTCAACTCTGAGTGTGAACATTCTCCTTATGCCTTTGAATCACGTATGTTGTTTTCATTTTCCATTGTCTTGAAATCTTCCAATTGATGGGAGTACGACCTTAACCTGTCATCTCGGATCGTGTCATCCTTTGGCACTTACCTTTGCGAATGCGATTGACTAATGTCATATTGTTATTCTCGTTACTTCTTCTTATGATTTTGATGAATCATATCCTTAACTAGGCATCATTTTAATTATTGTAGCACTTGATATTGTTGTGTATTTTTTTTTTGTGACGAACATACTTAAGTAGGATGACTTATAATCATCTTATTGAAATGAATTGGGACGCTTCTTCATTTGAATAAGGAAATTATAAACCGCCGAACCATAAATTCATAAATCTTCACTTACATGGATTGGGACGCCTCTTTATGTAAATGACGAGTTATGAATGAGTGGGCTTATGTGTATCCACCATAACGTGCGTACGAATCATTCTTTGGGCTATGAACTCCTCTCGACTCATAATTTGTTGTGTGGATTTTTCCGATTTTGTATCGACCATCGCGAGCTTGATAAGCTAGTAATAATGTACTATTATCCGTTTTCACGAATTGACGACTTGATAAATTCCTTGTTTTCTATTGTCTTATCACCAACACTTTTATTCAACCTTTTCCTTTAAGGACCCTAATGACATTCTATACGTTCCCTCATACCATTGCTTACACATTAGGTGATTTCTATCACTTGTTCTATCTTCGTTGCTACCTTTTTACTTTGTCAAAATCACGAGCACAAAATGCATTAAGCACCTCCATGGGCTTCTATAAAAATTTTATGCGTCTTTATGAAAATTTTACAAATATTTCACAAGTGTTTAAATTACCAAAATGACATTCTTAAGTTAAAAAGTCGGTTCTAACCACCCTCTTTTGTAAAAATCATAACCAATATTTATAATGACACCATGCCCTATATTTCAAATTAAACTTTTTATACATCATATTTTAATCACGTCTTGAGGATATAACTGATTTAAACTTCGTTTCAACTAATGATTCCTAAAAATTTAAATAGACATTCTACAATCACAACCATAAATCCGAGTTTCAACATGGTTTTTATACATGCTTCCATCCCAAAAATCTTTAAAACGACAAAAAATGATTAAGAAGAATTGAGTGCCGGGACGTCGCTCTCGTAAGGGGTACGTGCTGTGACATTTCAAAATTTTCATGTCACTAATTTTAATATTCTTATTATTTAACAATTTTTTTTATATAATTAATTTCGTCAGAAGTTATCCGCGTACGTCATAACATGTTCAATTTATTCAACCACTACTATACTATGTCTACTCTACACTTTTTATGCATTTTTGTTTCCTTACAATCCTATTTTAAAAATCACTTTTCTATTATTCCATGTTTACGTAAACCTTGCACCTTTTACGTTTTACGCGATTTAAATTTACGTTTTAAGGTTTTAACAAAGTAAACCAACCATAGACTATTATAATTTACATATTTTATGAATTTTTTAAATTATTTCATGTTTACAAATGAGTTTTATACTTGTCGTGTCATTTTTATAGCTTACGTCACTTTTGTCAAGAACCGGTGTCACCAAACGTGTTTTCAACTAACGGTTTCAGTTTTAACGACGTTTAAACCCTTCGATGAACTCACCACTCATCCAAATTACTCAAATAAGTTATGATAATAATTTTTAACATCTTTATATGTTTTACATTTTACTACTACACGGTTTTATGTTTCGCGTCTTAAAAACTCCACATTTTAAATTACCGGGATCAAACCTACACTTTATAACACACTTATACCCAATATTAACCAACAAAACCCACTCACCTTACCAAATCACCCCATGGACGACTTTGGAGAGTCACCAAGGCCACATGGCTTGGTAATAACTCTTATTTCATAATATGACTACACATGTACATCTCCACTCACCCTTGTCTTCAACTATCATGAATTATACCAACATATGATCATTTGTACATGCAAACTATCATTTTTCTCCTCCATCTCTCTATACCAACGACCAAGAATAGCCCATGATCACAATTTCATCCAAATTTTTACTAAATTATTGATCATATATTAAAGATCTTGAAGCCCTAGTCTTGTTCTTGGTTTATTACACTCAAAACATCATCAAATCTCATCAAATCTTAGGTTTTCTTGGAATTTCTTGGCAAGAGTTTATTTAAGGGTTTTAAGGTGTTCAAGGGCTGGTATTGTAAGATATTTTCTAAGGGTAAAAGAGTTATAAAAAGGTTTAGTAAGAGTTTGTGGAAAGGGTGCAAGAGTTGTTGGTGATTTAGGTTAAAGTCCTTGTTCTTGTAAATCATTTTCTTGTTCATCAATCCTTGTAAGGAACCAATCACTCTCATTTTATTTTCATTCCTGTAAATATATTATATATCTTGATGTGTTTAAGCATTATATAAATTATTATGCTTAATTAGGCTTGGTACATAGTTAGGAAACACTAAAAACCCTAAAGGACTAGACATGCAAACTGTGAATCTGATTCATGGGTAAAAACGGAATAAACTGATTTAATCAGTAAACATTGGACCTAAACTAAAAATATGTAGTTGTAGCCCTATGTCTTGTGGTCATTTTGACGGGTATTTCATCGAATAACTCATTACGATGATTAAACTAGAAATATTTTCGTGAAACATGCCAGATTCTGAGTTACAGAATTAAATGGTAAAAATCTCAGTGATATGTTCATTTTCACTACTCCCAGTTTTATGAAATGTAGGAAACATCTTAAATTAAACATGGCCGCAAACGGGGAATTAATTGGACTTGTAGAACTCTAGATATCGCATTTTTCGTGGGACTGTTGTGATATTGAAAACTGTTGGGCTTAATACTATAGGTAAATGGATTATTTTTCTACTGTTAAGTAATTTTTGACTTAGTGGGACCCACAAGGTTTGTTAGTACAGACAAATACCTTTCCGGAGATATAAAGAACGTAAATTTTTGACTTACGGTTTACAAGTAACAAAATTTCTAATATGAGCAAGTTATAAAAATTTCCATCAACATTGGAATAAAAAGCATAAAAATGTTTATATTTTATAAAACTTTTGGACTTTAAATATATTTTGAACCACCTCCTATATTTTGAACTCTTAGGCTTAATTTGAACCTTTTTGACTAAAAATGGGACCCTTGGACTAAATTTGAACCTTAGACTCATCATTGGACCTTCATAACATATTTTGGACTTAGAAACAAATATAAATTTGACACTTGACTTTTAAAAAGACTATAAATTCATATTTATAAATAACTCTTTAGTGTCAAACTAAAACTTGTTATATATGTATTTAGTATATGTGTACCAAGCACAATTAAGATCATAATTTATATAACATATAGCCATATGGCATAAATATTTATTTTCAAAATTTAAGACAACATATATCTTTTTAGGTTCATCGTAGAACTTTCGCGGCTTATTCTTCACTTGCTTGTTCGTTGTGCTATACTCATAATGTTCTGCCATACTTTCTGGCACCGTTGTGTTACTTGCATCACTTCAGTTTACGGTGAGTTCATAGCCTCGCCTTTACTCCTTAAAATGTTTTAAAAACCTCGCGAGGGGGATACATGCTAGTTTTTGCAAATTGAATACAAGTAGCTTTTGGTATGCTAGACTCGATTGTATGATTTATGGACATCTGACATTGAGTATTCTTGCTTAAGTCCCCATCATGAACCGTTAATTTTGTGTGAACGCTAGTATTATAAATATGCATATTTGGCTTGACAGGCCTGTCCGGGTGAGTAGCACTCATTTGACATCTGTGGGTCAAACGGACATATAATATTGAGAATTTAGGGTAATTGGCAAGATTACCCTTGTGCGGGGCATCATTTAGACATAGTCAAGGTTCGGTTTTGTGAGCTCAGTGCTGTAAATCTTATTTCCCGACATGTATTTGTTATATGTCTATTGATAAATTATACTTGTATTCAAGTAATTACATATTAAACTCTATGAATTCACTCAACTTTATGTTGACTTTTTAGCATGTATTTTCTCAGGTATTAGTTTGCTAGCTGAGCATTGGGAGCAATCGGAGTCGCGTGGATATCAAACATTGAAGGACTTGTTTTCTTCACATTCGATAATTATTTTCTTTAAATATGCAAATGAGTCATTTTTGAACTCTTGTAACTTAAGTTTTAAATATAAATTGTTGGGACCTTTGTACTCTGATTTATCAAATTGAATGTGACATTTTATTAAACGTCTCTTTTGAGGTCGTTTATGTAACTTGTTTTTATGAATTTTGAAGTGACACCCAAATTGGTATTCCGCTGCGTTGTAAATTTTGGGGTTGTCACAGGTATGACAGCAAAGCACCTACCGGGATAAATCTGCCAATCGATATTGGTACACGTTAACGTTTTAGTGTCATAAGCTTAGTAATGATAATAACTGTTTTGTTTTCCAACCATTGGTGTGAGCCTATAACTCACACTACCAACATATTGTGTTCAACCATTAAACAAACTCTATGAATATCACTCAACCTTTGTGTTGACCTTTTAAGCATGTATTTCAGGTTCATGATGATCAAGGATGGCACGGAAGGGCACGGGTGTTCAAGAGGGCTATAAATTTTATTATCATTTAAAAACTCATTTAATGTAAATTTTAAACATGAAACCATCTGGGACCTCATTTTGTAATCTCTAATAATTATATAATTTGAATGATAAATCTTTTAAAACGACTCAATTAGAGTTCGTTTTCTATTATTGTGACTATTGTGCCGTCGAGTAACACCCAGTTTGAATTCCGCTGCATCCATGAATTGGGGGTGTTACAGATTGGTACCAGAGCCATGGTTATAGAGAAACGGGTCTAATTGAGACCTAAACTATAACTACAATTACAAGCAAAAATATTTTTATAGCCTTCCGCTCTCCGTGTCTTCCATCCTCCAGACGATTATGGACTTATTAAGCATGTTATACTACACAAACATATTAGTATATTGATATATGTACCCTTAGCATAATTGAGCATTTCACCGTAAGTATTTATACTACATGAACATATTAGTATATTGATTTATACACACTTGTCGCATTCTTAGCACTTCCCATAAACATTTGAATTATTTTAACATAGTAATTCTTCTCATAGAAATCATGTGCGTACCCACTTCTCCCGACTATGTTCCCACTCTACCTAATAACTTCCAAGTCTTACCACCCTCACCCGAGTTCGGATTTGACTTCGTAAATTCCTTCGCTTCTGATGACGAAGAAGAACCTTTCGAAGATTCAACCGACGAAGAAGAGGAAGAACCAATGCCAACTAATTTTGCGTTGAATATTTCTAATTATTTTGAACAAAATTGGGTTGAGGCAGACTCCGAGGAGGATAATGAGTATGAATATGTATTAGAGCCATTACCACCACTGTCACAACTCGTAATTTCATGTCCTGTTTCAAACGTCGAAATTCCAATTTTTATCTCGGGAAGTTACTATTCACTTTTACTATTTACAAAACACTATTCATGTCCGAAATTTTTATTTCATATTCTCGTAAGTTAAACTATTTTAACGGAAATCCGAGAGTTTGGCGCTCGTCGGATCATTTCTGCAAAAATCACGAAACCGTGTCCGAGATTTACATTCAGGTTTAAACGTCCTTCCGGCATCCCGATATGTCTATAAATCATGATAAACAATAAAAATATGATTTTCTTTCATTTTACGACAATTCTAAAAGTTTTGGAATTTTACGTTTTCCAGTTCAGCGTTTTACGCGAATTACGCGTTTTTAACCCGCGTTTCTAGTTATAGCAGCGTTTATGCAACCCGATGGAACTTACCATTCATTTTATATTTCATCATGGAGTATTTTGACAAGTTTAGTCATTCTTTCAAGTTTCATATTTTTACGACACCCGAATTTACGTTTCGCGTTTAAAACTTTACGTTTAGCGATTAACGGAACCAAAACCGACTCCGTGAACTAGATAACACCAAGCTTCCTACATACTCATCAACCATGTGCAGCCCCCCCCCCCCCTCAAAATATCTATTCAACTTGACCAAGTATTTATTAAATGCCATTGATTTAGATTTTTTTATACATAAACACCTTTTTACACATATATACTTAGATCAAAAATCAAAAACTCATTTTTGATCACCTCTTTCTCTAAACCCACGATCCAATATCAATATACATGATCAAGTGATCATTTTTCAAAGTACAAAGCATCAAAGTTGTTCATTTCATCATCCTAATCAAGAATCATACCACAAAAACACAAGAAACACAAGGTTTTGCCTCATCGAATCATCTAATATTTCAAAGTGAGTTATCAAATTTATTTTCATGTTTTCATCTAATTAACACATGTATCTTATAGTATTCATGCTTAATTTCATGCACAAACTAGTTATACCACTTTATTTTTGTATACTTTTTGAACATACAAACCCTAGATTTTGATTTAGGTGTTCCTTTGTTAAATTAACTTGATTACTAGTCATTAGGAACCCATGGCACCCTAAGAAGGTGTATGGTAGGATTAGTATAGCTTTGTGGTGTTTGCAAGAGTTTTGGTTGAGGTTGAAACTAGTTTTGAACCTTGGAAATGGATTTCTAACAAGTATATAAACATTCTGTCCCATTTTGGTGAATTCTGGAAAATCAGTAAATACAAAGTAAACTTTGGAAAAATTTTTAGAAAATACTTTCAAAAACGAATCCGTAGGCGAAAGAACGGATTAAAAAGAGTTTATAACGAAGGAGATATGAATTTTTCAATATTAACGACGAAAACTATTTTCCGGAAAAATACATGCTGATGGACGTTTTTCGTCGGTCAAAAAGAGACTTTGGACGTAACCCGGAGGAGCCAAGCTTTCCAAAATATATTACTACATACTAAGATGTAACCGTGGATATAAAGAACAAGTAAAACGGACTAATAACGACAAAGATATTCACGTTTCAATATCGGCAAAAATCCTCTATAATTGGCAGCTTTTAGAAATAATAATAATAACACTACGTACTAAATTCTAGATTTTCTAGAAATATTAACCAAGTGCTCAATTTCAGAACAAATGAAGTATTATTGATTTCAAGTATATTTTTATGGCTACAAGACGTTATTTCAAGGATTTCAACACTAATATATATATATATACGATATATATACATTTCGACTAGTTTTATTTTCTAGTTGCCTTATTTTCCCAAGTTTTGGAAAAATGTATTATTTGATATCAACAAGTATTTTTCAAGTTAAGAGTGGTATAGGAAAACATGTGCATGGACATTTTCAACATCATTTCATGATCTAAATTAGATCGTTCATATCATTCATATTAGGTTGCGGTTAGAGATCGAACCTCATTTCTGTGTATCCACTTTTGTCATCATAGCTATCGCACCAGGTGAGTCATAGCCCCTACTCTTTTAATTGTTTTGTAAACTCTTTGGGGGAGATACATGCTCAATTACATGATTTCAACTTTATGCTCGTTTTACTTAAACGCATTACTTGCTTTACATGGTTGATTACTCAAACATTTTCAGCTTTACCTACATATATGTTTGATCACCTGCATTTCATTGGTATGTTTGATTACCTATATTTCATGTGACTGTTTCCTAAACATTATTACTTGTTTATATGACCTCATTGTCATCCTTGTTTATCTGGCGACATTGTCAGTATTGTTTACATGACCTCATTGTCATTACTGTTTACCTGGCGACATTGTCAGACTCATTTACATAACCTCATTGTCAAAGTTGTTTATCTGGCGACATTGTCAGGATTATCATCTTTGTTTATCTGGCGACATTGTCAGCATTGTTTATATAACCTCATTGGACTGAATTATTTATATAGCCGTTTGCTATATTTATCATGGAATTTGGATACAAGTATTACATTTGTTCACGTATACATATTACATTTGGCAGTGGGTCGTAAACACATAGGTTACAAGTCTCTTATGGCGGGACTTGTAACTGAGTGGATTTACGATGCCTTTGCTGGGACAACTTCATCCATATGCATTACATTCTTTTTCACAAGACTCTATGAACTCACCAACCTCGTGTTGACACTTTAGCATGTATTTTCAGGTATTAAGCTATGACACGCTACAGGAGGTTTTGGCAGGGCAGGGCATGGTCATAGAAGACTCTGATTTATTCATTTGGGGACCGTTTTAAATTATTTTAAGGGCCTACTTCCGCATTATTTTTAACAATGTAGATTTAACATTTTGGTTAAATAATTTTATTCTAAATGATTGAAGTGAAAACCTTTTTGTACTTGTGTTGTGATATCAATTGAGTTACACCCCGGCTACATGTATGCTTCCGCTGGACCCGATTTTGGGGGTGTGACAGATTGGTACCAGAGCTTTGGCTATAGCGAAATAAGTGTTTTTAAAACCTAGACTATAGCTACTTTCAAGAAAACTTAACCCTATGACCGTCACGTGCCTGCCTGCCATGCTGAAGCCTCATTTGTGGTTAGTTGTTGACATAGGTGATGAGATTTATGTCTCATTACCTGATATATTATATTCATGTATTATAGTTGATTACTATAATTGTCTTTCATATAAGCATGTTCACGTATCATATATGTCACCGCATTATGTTTTCCTTGCATAGTTTCATCATTTGACCTCGAGTTTGGTCACTTGCTTTTGTCTTTCAGAACGTCTTGGTATTTGTGAAGGACATAGTCTTAGTATGACTGAGCTGAGTATTTCAAAATTCATGGAACCTCGGTAGAATATAGACTGGTCATTTATATTCGACCCGGGATAGTAGGACATAGGCTGACCACCTATATCCGACTCAGAAATGAATTTTGCAACACTGAGAATGGTTATAATAAAATTCTGTCTGGAATAAATTCTCAACTCATTTTCCAAATGTTTCATTCATGTGTGTGTGTGTATACCCTCGTTGTTAGAACTTTCATACTTTTCATCACTTTGTGAACCGCCGCTTGGAAGCACGTCAATTGATCATTTCATTTCATGAACATTTACGTCTATGCACAATACACTTACATCACAGTATTTTCTTTTATCACAATATCAATTTTGTCGCAGTTGTCACAGTCTCTTCCCTTCTTACCTTCACTATCATTTCCCCATCCCTATATATATAAGGAATTAGCTAACAATCTATAGATTCCTATGTCACTCAGTACTCACTACTCCTAATATTGATAAGTGGATATTATCAATGACTTCCATAGGAAAGACTTTCCATACCATCTAGGAGGAGGATCCCTCGGTACACTAAGATCATTCAAAACTCAACAGAAATATCAGGATATCACAAAACCATTCGAACCACTATCATTGGCCTGATCGCCAAAATTCCATCATCTAGAAAGTATTGGCTTGACTGAATTACAAGATTCGTTTAGATACGAGTGCTCACAAAACAACACCATAGAGATAAATCCAATCTCCTAACCAAGATTGTAGAACATTCAATTGAACATGGACTCACCAATAGACTTTATTCAAACATATTAGACATTTATACATTTGTGCAGACATACCTACCTGACTATATTATCCTCTTCATACTTTCACTTTTACATGGATTTTTCTCCAAACTACAGTTATGCAAAACATATATCTTGTAAGAAATACTTTTCTGAGGTACTCATTTTGACAAGCAAATTCCTTTTGGTTAATCTCTACAAAACTATTGGACGTTAAGGAATTTTTTTAAACATCAATCCTTGGCAAACCATACTATTTACCCCAGGTTGAAAATAGTTCTATCTTGCATAACTATTAAATTTTGAAACATCAAGAAAAATGTTACTTAGAAAGTCGTTTGCTTAAAGTTGTAAATTCATTTATTCAGGGAAGGTTTATGAACAAAACGCAATCTCAAAACAAACTTTGAAAAATCAATCACTATATTACATCACTTATACATTTAGGATTTTGTGATTTGACGACATAGAACTTGGGGAAAATCTTAGTAATGGAGACTAAGCATTGTAGATGGAGAAAGACTCAATTCATGACATCCTGCGGAGGATCACCACCTTATCCTAATCTATTATTTTCAACAACACCCCTTTGACGGACTTAACCTTGTAAGTTTTCTACAAGATTCATGATATCCATTTCAATTATTTCTAATAGAGGAATTTAGTTCACCTCAAACACCTAGCGATTACATTAAGATTTCTTTGGAACCACACCACCTATTATCTGCAGACCAATGGTCAGAATTAGAGAATGATTCAAACATAGGGAGATATGCTCAGAGCATGAGTGATTGACTCAAAAAAATGGTTGGACTAACCAATTACCATAAATCAAATTCAGTTGCAACTATAGTTATCGCGCGAGCATAGAGACTACACCAATTGAGGCACTCTATGGTCAAGGTGCCAACATCCATTGATGGATCGAAATTTGGAAAAGCCCAACTCACTAGTCCAGTAGGCATTCATGATATAACCAGGAATTTTCTACAAATCAGGAATCAGTTACAAGTTTGATAAGTTGTAAACCATTGGAATTCCAAGTTAGTAGCAGAGTCATGTTGAATGTTCTGCCTAGGAAAGGCATGATACCATTCAGAAAAATTCGGGAAGTTAAAATCGATATACACTGGACCATTTAATATTTCAGACAGAATAGGCCTACAGGCCGTCAGATTTGAACCTTGTTAGAAAACAGTAGGGTATACCAACATATTTCACAATTTCAAATCCCCAGAAATGACTTTTAGATGAGTCACTCATGATTCCATTGGAAGGGATCCAACCCAAATGACAATCACAGACTTTGTAAGAGAACCAACAGAAATCATGGACCGTGTGGTCCAACAGTTGAAGCAAAGTCGAATTCCTACCGTGAAAGTTCGCTGGAATTCTCACATATCATCATCTTTTTACCAATAACACTTCCGAGACCAACATTAACTGAACTTCGGGACGAAGTTCCTTTTAGAGGGGAAAAATGTCACAACTCGTAATTTCATGTCCTGTTTCAAACGTCGAAATTCCAATTTTTATCTCGGGAAGTTACTATTCACTTTTACTATTCACAAAACACTATTCATGTCCGAAATTTTATTTCATATTCTCGTAAGTTAAACTATTTTAACGGAAATCCGAGAGTTTGGCGCTCGTCGGATCATTTCTGCAAAAATCACGAAGCCGTGTCCGAGATTTACATTCAGGTTTAAACGTCCTTCCGGCATCCCGATATGTCTATAAATCATGATAAACAATAAAAATATGATTTTCTTTCATTTTACGACAATTCTAAAAGTTTTAGAATTTTACGTTTTCCAGTTCAGCGTTTTACGCGAATTACGCGTTTTTAACCCGCGTTTCTAGTTATAGCAGCGTTTATGCAACCCGATGGAACTTACCGTTCATTTTATATTTCATCATGGAGTATTTTGACAAGTTTAGTCATTCTTTCAAGTTTCATATTTTTACGACACCCGAATTTACGTTTCGCGGTTTAAAACTTTACGTTTAGCGATTAACGGAACCAAAACCGACTCCGTGAACTAGATAACACTAAGCTTCCTACATACTCATCAACCATGTGCAGCCCCCCCCCCCCCCCCCCCCCTCAAAATATCTAGTCAACCTGACCAAGTATTTACTAAATGCTATTGATTTAGATTTTTTTATACATAAACACCTTTTTACACATATATACTTAGATCAAAAATCAAAAACTCATTTTTGATCACCTCTTTCTCTAAACCCACGACCCAATATCAATATACATGATCAAGTGATCATTTTTCAAAGTACAAAGCATCAAAGTTGTTCATTTCATCATCCTAATCAAGAATCATACCACAAAAACACAAGAAACACAAGGTTTTGCCTCATCTAATCATCTAATATTTCAAAGTGAGTTATCAAATTTATTTTCATGTTTTCATCTAATTAACACATGTATCTTATAGTATTCATGCTTAATTTCATGCACAAACTAGTTATACCACTTTATTTTTGTATACTTTTTGAACATACAAACCCTAGATTTTGATTTAGGTGTTCCTTTGTTAAATTAACTTGATTACTAGTCATTAGGAACCCATGGCACCCTAAGAAGGTGTATGGTAGGATTAGTATAACTTTGTGGTGTTTGCAAGAGTTTTGGTTGAGGTTGAAACTAGTTTTGAACCTTGGAAATGGATTTCTAACAAGTATATAAACATTCTGTCCCATTTTGGTGAATTCTGGAAAATCAGTAAATACAAAGTAAACTTTGGCAAAATTTTTAGAAAATACTTTCAAAAACGAATCCGTAGGCGAAAGAACGGATTAGAAAGAGTTTATAACGAAGGAGATATGAATTTTTCAATATTAACGACGAAAACTATTTTCCGGAAAAATACATGCTGATGGACGTTTTTCGTCGGTCAAAAAGAGACTTTGGACGTAACCCGGAGGAGCCAAGCTTTCCAAAATATATTACTACATACTAAGATGTAACCGTGGATATAAAGAACAAGTAAAACGGACTAATAACGACAAAGATATTCACGTTTCAATATCGGCAAAAATCCTCTATAATTGGCAGCTTTTAGAAATAATAATAATAACACTACGTACTAAATTCTAGATTTTCTAGAAATATTAACCAAGTGCTCAATTTCATAACAAATGAAGTATTATTGATTTCAAGTATATTTTTATGGCTACAAGACGTTATTTCAAGGATTTCAACACTAATATATATATATATACGATATATATACATTTCGACTAGTTTTATTTTCTAGTTGCCTTATTTTCCCAAGTTTTGGAAAAATGTATTCTTTGATATCAACAAGTATTTTTCAAGTTAAGAGTGGTATAGGAAAACATGTGCATGGACATTTTCAACATCATTTCAGGATCTAAATTAGATCGTTCATATCATTCATATTAGGTTGCGGTTAGAGATCGAACCTCATTTCTGTATATCCACTTTTGTCATCATAGCTATCGCACCAGGTGAGTCATAGCCCCTACTCTTTTAATTGTTTTGTAAACTCTTTGGGGGAGATACATGCTCAATTACATGATTTCAACTTTATGCTCGTTTTACTTAAATGCATTACTTGCTTTACATGGTTGATTACTCAAACATTTTCAGCTTTACCTACATATATGTTTGATCACCTACATTTCATTGGTATGTTTGATTACCTATATTTCATGTGACTGTTTCCTAAACATTATTACTTGTTTATATGACCTCATTGTCATCCTTGTTTATCTGGCGACATTGTCAGTATTGTTTACATGACCTCATTGTCATTACTGTTTACCTGGCGACATTGTCAGACTCATTTACATAACCTCATTGTCAAAGTTGTTTATCTGGCGACATTGTCAGGATTATCATCTTTGTTTATCTGGCGACATTGTCAGCATTGTTTATATAACCTCATTGGACTGAATTATTTATATAGCCGTTTGCTATATTTATCATGGAATTTGGATACAAGTATTACATTTGTTCACGTATACATATTACATTTGGCAGTAGGTCGTAAACACACAGGTTACAAGTCTCTTATGGCGGGACTTGTAACTGAGTGGATTTACGATGCCTTTGCTGGGACAACTTCATCCATATGCATTACATTCTTTTTCACAAGACTCTATGAACTCACCAACCTCGTGTTGACACTTTAGCATGTATTTTCAGGTATTAAGCTATGGCACGCTACAGGAGGTTTTGGCAGGGCAGGGCATGGTCATAGAAGACTCTGATTTATTCATTTGGGGACCGTTTTAAATTATTTTAAGGGCCTACTTCCGCATTATTTTTAACAATGTAGATTTAACATTTTGGTTAAATAATTTTATTCTAAATGATTGAAGTGAAAACCTTTTTGTACTTGTGTTGTGATATCAATTGAGTTACACCCCAGCTACATGTATGCTTCCGCTGGACCCGATTTTGGGGGTGTGACAACCACAACTATCACTTCCCTTTGATATCCCTACATGTGATGATTTTGATCACTCATAATGGATCGTATCTCGACCACCATTGATCCAACAAGAAAGTCAGCATAGAAACTACAGCTTCTCAAACTTCATCTACTCGTACCTCTATGATACACTAAATCAAGAAGTTGTCGATCAATCAGAGCTGCTCGGACCTTCTAACCCACAATAGACTAGTGTGATGATACTAGTTATCTTTTGTACTACTAAAATGATTAGACTCAGTTAGTAAATGTTATGAAATCCACGTAATAACTAGTGATAGTAAAAACGTTGTAATTACTAAACTAAAAATATCAGTTAGTAAATTTTGAAGAAGCTTGTAATAAGTTTCGATTTTGTAAATCAACCAACGTTGTATGAATAAAACTCTTGTTTTATACTATCATGTGTTATTCCTTTAAACCTCCAACGTAATGATTCTATCATTTCCTATCAAAAATCATGCTTATTTCACAACTCTCTACTCATGACGTATCTTCTATATAATAGAATCATGGCGCCAACGAAGAAGACACCACCAACAATGACTCAAGCTGCTATTCGCAAACTAGTTAAAGATAGTGTAAAAGCAGCAATAGCAACTGAACGAGCAGCCATAGCTACAAAGGCCGCAACTGCCTCTAAAGCTGCTAGAACTGCTGAAGCTACTAGAACTGCTGAAGCTGCTAGAACTGCTGAAGCTGCTAGAACTGCTGAAACTGCTAGAACTGCTAAAACTACTAGAACTGCTGAAGCTGTTCGAATTTCTGCAACTACCATCAATACTAGAGGACCGAACCCATCCGGTCCTCCAGTAATAAATATTGATCCAGTAAGTAAGAGCCGCACATTCAAGGGTTATTTAAATTGCCAACCCACCAACTGCAAAGGTACTAATGGAGCCGTAAGTGTTAACCCCTGGTTTGAAAAAGCGGAGTCAGTATTTTTGATCAACAAATGCATCAAGAATGATAAAGTTCAATATGCCACCGGTCCACTGTTGGATGAGGCATTATCATGGTGGAATTTAGTATCTCAACCAATGGGCATCGAAAATGATTATAAGATTCCAGGGGATAATATAAAGAAAGAGTATTGCCCTCACAGTGGAATGCAAGAATTAGAAGTAGAATTCTGGAACCATGTTGTTAAAGGAACCGACATCCTGACTTACAACCGTCGATTCCATGAATTGAGGATACTATGCCCAACAATGGTTTCGACAAATGAGAAACTATTAGAAGAATATATCTGGGGACTCCCACTAAGCATACAAGGGAGCATGATTACATCTGGTCCCAAAACACTTGATGAGGCTATGCGGATGTCTCGCAGCCTCATGGATCAAGTTGTGCGTACGGCAGAAACCCAAAGACAAAACTTCAACAACTCCAACTACCATAACAACAATAACAAAAGAAACAACAAAAACAAGCGACCATGGGATGATAACCGTGGAAGTAACAACAACAACAACCCAACTCAAAACAACAACCATCATAACCAGCAAAACAAAAGACAAGAGGCTGCAACGGCTTATGTTGCTACACCAACCAGAGGTGGATATACTGGGACTCAACCACCGTGTACTAAGTGTAACTTCCATCACTCAGGTCCTTGCCCCGCGAAGTGCAACAATTGCCAAAAGCCAGTACATCTTGCCAGAGATTGTAGAGGCAAGGCTGTAGCTACTGTTAGCAATACACGGCCGATAGCTATATGCTTCGGATGTGGAGAAAGTGGACATTACAGCACCGATGTCCCCAAAACCAAGGTCAACAAGTTGAAGACAACCAGGGGAGAGCATATATGTTAGGAGGAGAAGGAGCTTATCAGAATCTCAACAACACTGCAGAACAATGAAGTTTAGAAATTAGCAGTCATATTTATTTATGCACTATGTTGCACTACGTGTATGTCATTCCTAGTAATGGGAGTTTTACGACTTAAGAATATTTACTGTTCAATAAAGAACTCTTTATGATAATTCTCATCTATTGTATTTTCTATCTCCAAACCAATTTGACTGATTAGTAGACTATTACCATTCTATAAGATTTACCCAGTTATCCTATAAACCATTCAAACAAATTTTACTTCAATCTATTTTGCTACCACTTTATTGTTTCACATCATTTTACTCTAAGATATTCTACCACCATCTTAGAAAAATTACTTCGTTAATACCACCCTATAAATTGATATCATATCTTCTTTAACCAGCTTCATCTCAAACCACTAAAATTCATCAAACCAAAATGAAGGACACAAGCCTTGTTCAGCTTTTCACCATCGTTATCTTCACAACCGTTGCAACCACAAGCTCATTAACAGATCTTGATGCACTTTTAAAGCTCAAATCATCTTTAGTTACACCACAAGCAACCTCATCAGCTTTACAAGATTGAATACCACCTAAAACTTTTAAGAAACACAATACTACGTGACTAAACCGAACATCACATTATCGGTCCTAAATTATACATAGCCTGATCACCTATGTCTAATTCAGGAGGGATCATGTTATGCTAGGAGCAGTCACCTGTATGTTTTCTTAGAAACAAACTTCTCATAAGTAACCTCATCCTACGCCATACACTGAAACGACAAATCAAACTACATCACTCTAGTCCTCATAAGTAACCACACCTCTTCATCGACACCACTCCAACATATAACACACATAGAACTTTGGGACGAAGTTCCACGTAAGAGGTAGAGACTGTAACAATTCACAATTTCAGGTTAATTACTATTCCCGGAAAATTTCACTATTCACTTTTACTATTTATTTTTCCTGAAATTTTCCTGAAAATTGATTTTTGTTTCATGGCCTCGAGTAATAAATCATTTCCATGGCAAATTAAAAGTTTGACACTCGTCAGATCATTTTCGTGAAAGTTAATAAGGAATTACACATTTTAGGGTAAAACGTCATTCAAAAATTCTACGCACAACGAAACTCGACCGCGTTAATTTTCTCCGTATCAGAAAAATGTTTGACACACTCATGATTTATTTGAGAATAAATCATGACTGAGAAAAACATGACCAAAATAAGCCTCGGCCGTGAAAAATTGAAATTTTCAGTTTTAAGCGTTTTTACTCAGCCGTAACCTTAGCCTATACCTGCACCACGTTTCTAAGACGATTTGAGTTTTCACATTTTTGGAATAAGTCAACATATTTTTCCCTCCTCCTTTGACCAAAAATCATTCCTTGATTTATAAGTCATTCCTTGATTTTTAGGCTTACGGTTTGATGTCTAAAAGACATTTAATACCAACCGACACTAGACTGAGCCCAGTCTAGACATTATAAGTTATTTTAAATCATTTATATCCTATTAGAAAAGTAACATTTTAGTTTTCTCAATTTTACATAATATTCGTACATTTTACGTGTTACGCGTTTTAGACCCGTGTTTCTAGTTTTAACAGGGTTTTACCACCCCAATGGAACCTACCACTCGTTTTATATTTTATTATGGAGTATATTGACATGTTTAACAATACTTTCAAGTTCCATATTTTTACGACACCCGGTTTTACGTTTTGAGGCTTAATCATTTACGATTGGAATTTCCCGGAGTCAAAACTAACCAAAAATCTTGGATATTATCAACCAAGGCACACCTCACCCTCCCTAGCTTCATGAAACCGCCAATAGGGGGGGAGTCACCTTGGTGTGGCTTGATCTTGACCATTGATCCTTTAGATCATTACAAGTGTCTTAACTAACCATGGTTAAATTCTAACCCAATATATGGTTAACTATTTTTCCTACCCTATAAATACCAAGCTAAACACATGAAATTCCTTTCACCCTCCTCTCTTTATCTATCAAAGTCCTAAAACCCTAAGGCATTTTTCTTATATTTTGTAAGAAAGTTAACTAGTTTTTAAAAGAAAACTAGTGTTTGATCTTCGATCTTGGAAAGTGTGAATTGATGTAGTCATTGATTGATGAGGTTAAGGGTATGGAGGATGAGGAAGTTCCATGAGTGGAAGGTGTTTTGGATGGTGCATTAGGTGCACTTGGAGATGAGCATTTAGATGGAGGTGATGGGGTTTTGTTCTCTTCATTTGTTAAGTCAATGAAGAGTTGTTTTGGAGGGATGATGACAATCTTTTGTTTCTTAGAGGCCTTGGAGTTTGAGGTACTTGGTAGAGTCATGATGATTTAGATGAGGAATTATGAGATGAAGAGTGGTGATTATGGAGGGAATTTATAGTATGGAAATGGTTGATTTATGTATATATTTGGAATGGTTGAATGAGATTCTAAAATCAGTTGGGTTAAAATGGCAAATGGTAGCTGATACTAGAGAAAGAGTTCACAAGATGCAAAAGAAAACAGTAAACCCAGTTCCCGATGGCCGGTCCCCTTAATTGTAGGCCGGCCCCCTTAATAATTAAGGGGACCGCCTAGAAAATTAAGGGGGCCGCCCATCTGGTGTTTTCCCAGACGACCAGAAACCCAAAATTTGCAGAAATGGGTGATTTTTCAAGTGTGTATTTCCAGCAAGCTCTATTAGAAGGATATACTCTAGGAATGATGATATATAAATATATATATGAACAAATTATGCATGCAAACAAACATATTATATTCCACTTTTCAAAGAAACATAACATAGCATTAAAATATGATGAAGATAGTATCATGATAATAGTTAGAGTCTAAGCATCATCCAATAAATAAACAAGAGATAACACAAGTATTTTCGAATAAATAAGACAAATAACAAGCCATACAAATGTCTAATAGAGAATAATAATAATAAGTAGCAATACATCAACATCATCTACTTCTTCTTCTTCCTAATCATCTTCCTAAACATCTTTCCAACGGATTTGAATCCTCCTCGAATTTCTTCATGCATTTGTTGTTGTCGGTTGATAATGGACGTTTGACGAGTGAATAGAAGTTCATCGGTAGGTTCATGAGGAAGAGGAACTTGATACTCGGTATCGTCAAGATCAGAAAGATTATCAACAAAGGTCGTGGGGGATGGAGTACTAACATGTGAGGTGTTTTCCTCCTCATCATGATCATCGTCACGATGAGATGTAGACTCACGAGGCCTAGAATACAAAGGAACACGAGATTTTCCTTTGTCACTTTGAGAACGACGAGTACGAACAAGAGTAAGTTGGTTCAAAGTAGGAAGGATTAGTAATCTCTTTGAAGATGTGGGTAATGTTCCATGACGTAACGATAAAGTCGTGTAAGGAACATACCGTAAGGAAGATTGGCATTTGGGGTGTTTTTGGCGGACATTATTCGATGAACAAAAAGATAAGCCAAATTGTAGTTCAATTCAGCAACTACACAATATAACATGTGGGCAATGCTTGCCGTGACATGATCACGGTGACCACCAGTACCAAACGCATTCTCGCGAATGAGTTCTTCCCACTTTTTCATATTGTGGCTTAGCTCTTTGAGGAGGATTTGATTTGCATGAATATCGACATTCTTCGACTTGATTACTCGACTAGTCGTACGACGTTCTAGTTCAAGCAATCGACGAATGTCTTCAGGACTAGTAATCTCAGAATAGTATGGGCCATCCTGAGGATGATTTCTTTCAAGAGAGGAAAGATCCCATTCATTTGAGAATACGGCTTGGCCGTTGTATGGGATTCTAAGAATTTTTCCAAATTGAGCAAGAGTAAGAGTGATGAATTGATTTTGAATCATGAAGGAAATACGGAGATGACCATAGGGATCGGTTTGCACCGTCAGTTGGCTATAGAAGTCGAGGATAAAACGAGGAATGATTGGTTCGTTGATTTGGTAGAGACATTCAAAACGAATATTGGAGAACAATCGTTCGGTTTGATCAGAGTCATAGAAAGATGGATCGACAATTCTTCCTTCGTGAATGTTTCAATTTTCAATGGGACGATAGAAACATGCACCTGAAGGAGACATGCCGGGAGTAGAAGAAACATTTGGAATGTATTGTTTGGTTTTGGAGACATCACCAACCGTGGTCTTAGGCATTTTCACCTAAACAATATAACAACAAAAATAAAATTAATACAAAAACAACTATTAGGCATATGCTATATATATATATATATATATATATATATATATATATATATATATATATATATATGTATATATATATATATATGCAATATATGTGGAACGAAATTCTACTTCGACCAAAAAAAATATTCTATGAAGTAGTTTCACAATGTTCCTTGTATTTTGATTTTAAACTCGTTTAGAATATATGATGTCAAAGAGTATGATATCATAATTCATTTCGAAGTAAGGCTAGATATATATTGGATTATATATCTTGCTTTTTCATAAGAGTTTGACTTAGCATAAACATGTTTAAAAGGTTAAAGTGTGAATTTTGGTTTTCAAAATATCTTTTTCAAGATAAACCAAACGCTCCCTTAACTAGATTAAAATAACCTAAAACATCAATATATATATTGATTATATATCTTGATGAGATCTATTGATTCTAATAGTTTCAACAAATTTTATGAGCTAATTTTAAATTTCAAATAGCTACATATAATTATAATTTGTTCATGAACCAAACGCCCATGTTGTCTTCATGAACCATTTTATAACGAATTGAGACATATATTTTGATTGTTTACAACATTGAACTAATATAATGTAGTAAGCTTTAACTAGTTTTTAAGAGTTATATCAACAATGTGCCTTTTGAAAAATGAAATTGAACAAGGGTTTATGGGCGATTAAAGATTTTGACACATTGATGTGTTATAGTAAGTTTGAGTTGCAATACATCATTCTAATCCTATGGGAAACATTTGGTTGTTCAATTCCTAGCTTCTATTTCACTAAAATTCAAATTAAAATAATTTTTAATAAAATACCTAATTATTGATTAGACACCAAATTGAATGAAATGTGATGAAATGTATGTTGGAAAATTTACAAAAGATGTTGTTATACATTTGGTTAGCATTTGCCCCTTGCAAAACAACCCCGGATTGGTGATTTGGTGAAGGATTTTGATGGTTTTGGTTGTTTTGGTTCGTACTCAGCAGAGGTGAGGAAGTGAATTATGAACAAATGGAGTGTTTGGCAAAAGATTTAAGGTGGAAAACGAATTTGAAAGTATCAGATGGCCGGCCCCATTAAACATTAAGGGGACCGCCCCCGATAACAAGCCGGTCCCCTTAATTATTAAGGGGGCTGCCTTTAAAATTTTTAAATTTTTGCGGTTTTAATTTCTGGAGCAAATATATTTATATGTGTATATTTAGATAAATAATATATTAAAAATACGTAGGCTTTTATTGGCACGATGACGAAGTACTTAACAATTTTAATTAACGTATCGATAATTAAAATGTTCCTTTGACAATTTCGGACAAAATAATCAAGGTGTTAAGTTGATGAAGGGTTTGAGGTGTGTTTGGGAATATGTGAATATGTGTATATATGTATATATATATATATATATATATATATATATATATATATATATATATATATATATATATATATAAATGTGAGTGTATGATGAGTAGAAAGGTGATGTTTGAGAGATGATAACGAAGATAGAATATAGTCGGCGAAAGGAGTTTGTTTCATCCATAGTGTTCACGTGCGAAGGCGTTCCAACATGATAATAGTCCACTTTACATATATATATATATATATATATATATATATATATATATATATATATATATATATATGATCGAACAAATAGAGGAAAATAGCAAGCTATATCTATACAAACAACGTAATCAAACAAAGCATATTTATCTAAGCATGGCAATGAGTTGTGAAAGAATGGCGTACCCGGTGGTCTTCAACAAAAATCTTCAAGATGACATATAGACTTTGAAAAAGTCTACGTTGAGAAAAACTTCAAGATTGCCACAAAGAATGTTCATCTAGCTATTCGGTCCCCATTGCCTCTTTGGTCCAAAGTTGTTTGGTCCAAACATGTTTAACATTTGACACTACTACAAAAAAGCTCACAAAGACCGGTTAAAATGTCTTATGGAGAGTGGTTTCGGAACCACTCTCTGTGAGGGGGTATCTCTATGATCAAAGCACATAAAAACCGGTTTCATAACCGTTCTCTATTAGAAGCGTTGAGACTGGTTTTTTTTTGCTAAGAACCGGTTTCAATTATACTTTTTGAAAACAAAAAAATTGGGTTGTTTGGGATTGCTTATTGACACTACTTTTAAGGAAAACTGTTTACAATTGCTTATTAAAGATGGTTATACAGGATATTTGGGATCGCTTATAGAAACTACTTATCATAAGTGGTTCCAATAATCAATACCAAACAACCCATATAAGTAGTTAATAAGTAATCCCTTACAGCCCTTAAAAGGAGTTAATACAAAAAGCAATCCTAAACAACCCCTATAAGCACATAATTCATTAAGAAATTCTAACTAACCAAGTGTATCATGTACTTCGAGGAATATTCAAATCCACCCAAAAAATATTATTAAGACGTAATCATGTCAAAATCGTCATCTCTAAATGGAAATCAGCAATGTTCTCGACCCAAAATCCCAAGCAGCCCATAATATTTAATTGAATAGTGAGTTGACACGAGCTATAGAAGCAAGGAAACTAGATCTCATCCAAAGATCGAGAGAGAAGGTGGCATCACACGCTTGTTCTGAATAAAACAACCTGCTGCAAGAAACTTTAACTTCTATGAAAATATCACGTATAAGGACTATTGCGCGGGAATATTCCATGCCCTCGTAACGTGGTTTAGTTACACAAGCAAGCAAAATCTCCACAACAAACCAATTTTCATCAAACAATGTCTTCCCACCATTTGAAACATCAAGAAAACGATACAACTTTGGAGATCCCCAGTAGCTTGATATTCGATATCTTGTTCAAGATAAGTTCCAAAAGTTGAGTGGTAGATTTGCCTAACAGTTTGCAATTGGGAAGAAGTTCGTGAGCATATGACTTCCGTAGCTATTTCAAGACTGATGAAATCTGTAGTTAACGCTTCCTTCAATACAACTGCATCCCTCCCTGCTGGATCATGCATCCAAAGCAGAACTACTGTCTATAACATGACTTTCATTAGTCCAACCCAACAGTTCCAAATTCAAAATTCACATTCAGGTTTCAATCGTTTTTGGTCAATTAATTTTCTGTAGTAACAAAGTATTTCCATAAATCAATTTAGCACAAACTGGTCTACATAAACAGAAGTTATTCACACACTTCACAAATTTCTTAAAATTGTCAATTTGACTTGTTAAAAAGTCAAAGTTAAGCTCTACCTCTAATTTGCCGCTAAGTTCAAACGACAAACCTTTAAGCAAGTCTTTCGAATATATTGTCTGGTACTCTTGTTGGAATTACGACCGTTGCATCGAATCTCCTAATTCAGGAACAAGAAACTCGTTAAAACACTCGGATACAACATATAATTACAATGTATCCTCACAACTATTACAAATCCATAATGGAGATAATATTACCATCAGCACCTGGTTATTCTCGCATAAGCAACATGTTAGTTTTTGTGCTCCACAACTTCATTCAATCACCATTACGCCCCTAAAAATTTATCATCAAGTATCCTTTTATCAAACAGCTTGACTCAAGCTTGTTTTAACTAATTAAGCACCAGCTACCCCCATCAAAGGCAGATTAAAGCTCCAGTATAGACTTGATTTCCAAGTTACCACTCAATGTCATCTGTAATTGCGTCTTCAAGATTATACTTAAACCTCTGTAGATACAATGTCAAAATTAGACTCCGGTAAATTGTTTTAACCAGACTATATATAAATTTGAAATTTTACACTACTAACTGTTGAAAGAAATAATTCCAACTAATATGTAGACTCTAGTAGAGAATTAAAATGGTACGTTACTGGTGAAGGGGTATAAATATGCCTAAATAAGAGCAGGAAACTCAAGGAACAAACTTTGTTGTCACCGGAGTACAGCATATGCCTTCCCAATTATCTTAAAGACCTTGTCAGCATCCTTTTAGGTATTATACCTTCTGTTCCACTTTCACTTCTTGCTAGAAATTTACATGCCCGCATTTCAAGATAATCAGTTATATGTAATCTATTTAGGCCAAATGTAAATAATAAAGCAATACCAGAACCTTATTTGGATGATGTTTGAGTGCAAATTTATGGTACGCCTTTTTTATTTCTGAAAAAGATACCGACCTTTTAAGTCACATATCACCACATTGTGAATGAGTTATAAAGGTTAACAAGAAGTTACAGTAACAATGATTCAAACTATTAACGATACTTTAAATTTACAAGATGAGATACAAATGCATTGTCATTCCTTTATTCACATTACTATTCTTAGTATTCGATGAAGAAAGACACCGGCGAGCTATTGTTAATTCTTCCAAATACTTTTTCTCACTGCTCTTTTCTAGAAGATAGACGAGCCTCTAAAAATCTAGTGCTGCATCTTCAAAGTCTCTTACCTTTTCATGTAAATTGGCTCTTCTAGATTGTCTGTGAACATAACAATATCATCAATCTATTATTCGCAAGCTTAATTTCCACAAAACAGAACCATGTTGATGTTTATATTCTATAATATTATGATAATATAAAATTGACCTTCATATAATCACCGCCAAGAGCTATGGCAAGATTGCAATCTGTAATCGCGTCAATGACTTTGCCCAAGCTTGGTGTGCAACAACACAATTGATTAAACATATTGGAATGAAATGTCTTGATTCTATACTTCGCATTATAGCATCACTATAATGCTCCCTAGCTTCTCTATATTTCCTAGCTTGATAAACATCATTTTCTGCGGTCTGGAGTATGTAGAGTGGTAAAAAATACAGTAAGCAGTAAATCTCTAACACAAGTATGTAGTACTTATATGGTAGTCAGATAATGTACAACTGTAAAACACTACAGTATATCCAACATATTCACAAGTCACATACAATAAAAAAGAAAGTGCCCAAAGTCCATACAAACATACACAAATAAGCAACAGCATACTATCAAAAAGTATTTATTGAGATAATAAACTACATCAGTAGTCAGAATTTATATTGCCATACACAAAACCCCAATCAGTTTACCACTTTAAGGAATGTCAAAGAGCATTTACGTAATATTACTTATAGTTATAAAGCAAATATACCACACGCGGATAGATTCTACTAAGGCGTATAATCAGTAAATTTGATTCGAATATGTTAAAAATCAATGGTAAGCAAATCAACATTAACTGAATGATATCATACAAAGCAAGCACAAAAATACATTATGCAATAACTTTACATAAATTACAAATCGAATCTACCAAAATCAAAAATAATTAGGAAAAATAAAGAATGCATCTACGGAACCAAATACAATTTAACACAATAGAATTTAAAGGAGAAGTATACCTAATTAGATTATGCACTGTTTGCTTTTGCGAGTGAAATTAGAAAAGACCGCAAGAAGGTCACGAAATCAACGGCAATGACATTAGGGCATCGATTGACGTGAGGATCAATCATTTAGAGATACCATCAAAAATAAAATCGAGATTCACATCTTCATTGATAGTCATGGGGCGATGGTTTTTAATTTAGGGTAAACAAATGGAGTGTGTGAACTGTGGACGGAAATGGAATAGCCAAAGTGATAGAATTTGATTTTGGGAAAATATTGGGCGGCATTAGTTTTTGGATAGGGAAATAATTTCAAAAAAAATTTGAATTATAAATTGAACTTTGTATTTCAATTAAAAGTTGAAAACACCTGAACCATTGGATTTACCTCCAATCTTAACACCTTTGCAATCCTTTTTAATGTGTGGAGTTTGATGGGTTGAATTTTGAAGATGCACATGTGGCATTTGACCCGGAGAAATCTCCAAAATTAGATTAGTAGATTTTTAGAATGTGTAACTTTTATTTCTAGTATTTTGTAATTTTTCATTTCAAGTTTTAATGGAAAATGTTTAATCTTAATTCCAGTACTTTTGTCATTGCTCAATTTTCTCATTACTTGTTGATATTAATATAATGATTCACCCTTTGCAGTATAAAAAGATTCTGCTGCTAAGAAAATGTTACTGCAGCTGGTTTTGTACATTATTTTGTAATTTTTCATTTCAAGTTTTAATGGAAAATTTAAATCTTAATTCCAGTACTTTTGTCATTGCTCAATTTTCTCATTACTTGTTGCTATTAATATAATGATTCACCCTTTGCACTAAAAAAGATTCTGCTGCTAAGAAAATGTTACTGCAGCTAGTTTTGTACATTATTTTGTAATTTTTCATTTCAAGTTTTAATGGAAAATGTTTAATCATAATTCCAGTACTTTTGTCATTGCTCAATTTTCTCATTACTTGTTGATATTAATATAATGATTCACCCTTTGCACTAAAAAAAAATTATGCTGCTAACAAAACGTTACTTCTGCTGGGTTTGTACTGCTAGAACAGAGAGTGCAGGGTGGATTGGTAACATTTACACTTAACGGTTTAAATCCCCAATCAAATCGATAATTCAGTTTCACGCACACATAATTTCTCTATAATCACAAACACTAACATCTTTTATCAATAATTTTCAAAATCCCCAAATCACAAAACCCTAATTCAAGATGGTGTTGCCAATTGAATCAAAACGCACATTTGTTGACAGACACAACATGGTCGCTTTTTTGAAGAAACCAGATGGTTCTGAAGGATTCACACAGATAATCGATTTCTTGAATGCTACCCCTATTAGGTATGCATTAACTGTGAATCCTCCTATATGCATTTCTTTTATTAAGCAGTTTTGGGCTACTTATAAGGTCATAACTTTTAGTGGAGAAAATAGATTAAGGCTAAGGTAGATGGCCAACATATACTCATAACTGAGGCATCTATTAAGGAATTTCTTAACCTACCAGATAATGAAGTGATTGTGTGTCTCGAAAATGCCGCCATTTTCAAAGGTTTGAAAAAAATGGGGTATGAGAAGGAAAATGATAGATTAAAAGTTTACAAAGGTCTCTTCTCATCTCAGTAGAAATTCTTGATTCATACTCTCTTACATTGTTTGAGTCCTAAAACAACAGGTTGGAATGAGTTTGGTACCACCATGGCATCAGCAGTGATATGCCTTGCTAAAGGGAAACCTTTCAATTTTTCAAAAATGATTTTGGAGGGTATGATCAAGACCTTGGCTGATGATGGTAGTTCTTTATTATATCCAAGGTTTTTGAAACTTATTATTCAAAAACAGTTGACTACCTTTAAAAGACCGCTTTTTCCAGGAAAGGTTACACCGCTTTTTCCATATATGGTGAACCTTCTACAAAAAAAGGGTGAGGATGTCATGGGTGTGGAGTAGGCCAGTGGTAACATACATGAGAGTGAGTATACACCCGTTGATTCACCTCTCAGGGAAGGTAACACATCCAGAAGTGATGAGGGTAGTTCTGAAACAAATGAATTGATGGATTCTGGTGAGAAAAGAATGAAACTTATACAGGATCTGAAGGCCTGTTGTACCCAGTTAGAAGAGGATATTCTTGGCCTCCGAAAGCGCTTAACAAAAAATGGTGCAAAGATCAAAATGTTAGAGCTGAGTGTTTGATATTTGGAAGGTCGAAAGAGGTTAAGAAAAGCTCAGTTTAGAAGGTTGAAGAAGGTGGGCACAACACACAGGGTGAGTTCTTCTAAGGCTACTAGTTTGGAGGATGCTCCTAAACAGGTGACGAATGAAAGCAGAGTCTCAGGGGAAGAAACAACAAATTCTGAAGGTGCTTGTGCAGATATGCATGTGGATATGGATATTGGGATTGATAGTGATGATAATGTGGATGATGATATTTAGTTGCTGACAAGGGGGGTTATGAGGCGGTTGTTGGGATATAAAAGTTCAAGGTATTTCTGTATTTCAAAGTACTGCTGTGTCAAAGTGCTGCTTGAAGATCAAAGTCAAACATGGTCAAAGTACTGCTGCATATTAAAGATCATTCAAAGTACTTCGAAGAGAATAAGGACTTAGGTGCAATATTGATTAAAGGATTATTATGTAATATTGTATGAATATTCTAGAATTAGTTAGGGATAATTACTTGTCATTCAAGTAGATGATGTAAACCGACTTAAGGTTATCTATAAAAGGAGCCTTAAGAGGTATTAGTTGATATAAGTTTTAGTTGAAGTTTCTAAGAGTCTTAGAGCTTTACAAGTCGATATTAGTTAAGTTAGAGTTGTTAGTGAATCTGTGTAATCAAGCAGGTTCAAGTTTGATTTAATATAAAAGTTCTTCTTAAGCTTTGTGTTATTAGATTCCGTATACTTTACAAGGTCAAAACAGTGTTTCAATATTAATAGTGTTGAGTTTACTCAATATTGTTAAACCCTTTCAAGCTACAAAAGTAGTTTGGTCAGAGTATATCGATCCAACAAGTGGTATCAGAGCTTGTGTTGGAAACTCTGATTAAGAAGATAATCTTTTAAACCGATTCTACTACAAACCCTTCAAGATGTCGACAGAGGCTGCACCTGCTCCATCCATCACTGCTGTTAGAATCCCTATTGTCAAGAAGGGAGAATATGACTTATAGGCCATGAAGATGAGGCAATACATTGCCATCACAGACCATGCTTTATGGGATGTGATAACTAGTAGAGCTCCCAGGACAACCTAAACCACCTAAACCAACCATCCCAGCTGCTACAAAGAGAAATAAAGACAAAGCTCTCAACATATTACTGTCTGCTATTCTTGATGGACAACAATTGAAGTTTCATGATGCTCAGGATGCAAAACAACTATTTGCTGCAATTAAGAAAAAGTTTGGAGGTAATGATGCTTCTAAGAAGATGCACAGGAACCTGTTGAAGCAACAATTTGAAGGTCTTGATTCTGCTTATGAAAGATTCCAAAATCTTCTGAGTATGCTAGAATTATATGGAGCTGAGGCATCAGTTGAAGATGCTAACTTGAAGTTCTTGAGAAGTTTACCATCCGCATGGCATGTAGTTGCTACTATAATCAGAGGACAACCAGGTTTGGAAACAATGGACTTTGATGATCTCTACAACAATTTGAAGGTGTATGAGCATGAGATGAATGGTACTACAGGTTCAAGCACACATCAGAAACACCAAAACATTGCTTTTGTATCTTCTGAAAACAGAAGCAGTACTTCTAATAAAGGTACTGCTTATCCTGTACAAAGTATTGTGACTTAAACTCAGCTTCCATATACAGCAATGGTCACTACCACTTCATCACCATCAAACACCCCTACCTCAGATGATGTTCTATGTTCATTCTTTGCTCAACAAGCAACTCTATCTGTAACCTATCAAAAAGATGTCTTGCAAATAGATGATGATGGTATGGAAGAGATTGATATCAGATGGCAAGTTGCCATGATCACTGCAAGGATCAAAAAGTTTATGAATAAGACCGGAAGAGGCATTAATTTCACAGCTAAGCAGGGAATAACATTTGATAAATCAAAAATTGAGTGATTCAATTGTCAAAGGACTTGTCCCTTTGCAAGGGAATGCAAATTTGCAAAGTATCAAGCAAACAAGATGATTGAACAGCCCAAGACTGAAAGAAAAGAGGTTCCTATTAGTGAACCAAAACCAAAAGCTTTGGTAGCTAAAGAGAATCTGTCAGAGATTGATTGGTCCAATGAGTTTGATGATGAACTTGTAACCTACTTAATAGTTGCATTGGAAGATTGGAGTACAGCTTTTGATGAAGAGCCTGGATATGCTGCTTTGGAGTCAAGAGATGGTCTAAGAAGCTTTGATTGGAGCATGGACTTTGAAGAAGATCCTGTTCAGCTTGCTATGGTAGCTACTTCACCAAGTTCTTCCACTATCTCTGAGGTATGCTCTAAATGCAATGATATGTATCAAAAGTTACTTAGTGAATATGTAGCTGAAAGAGATAAATTTCAAAGGGCTAGGTCTGAGATAGCTGGCTACCAATTAACTTTAGAGTTAATGGAAGCCAAAATAATAACTCATGAAAACAATGAAGTAGCATGGGCTGAAAGATATAAGCAACAAGAGTATCAAGTAAAGTTGAGTGACTGGAAACTAGGATGTAAGGTGTCTGAACTAGAGAAAGTTACTAATGAGAGGGATAAGTTGTTAGAAAAACTTGCTGTTTGGAATGAATCAGGTCTGTCACATGTTCAATTTGTTGAAAAACAAAGAACAGCAAACATTAAAACTGGTCTAGATTATGATAATGATAGCACAAAAGGTATTCCATTTAAGAGTAAGGAACTAAATCTTACAGTAAATACCTCACCTAGTGATGAAGAATTCATAAGTTTGGATGAAAACACTTCTAGTGATGAGGAATACCGTAGTCCAACACCTCCTGAATATAAGAATGACAAGGGCTACAATGCAGTTCCTAATCCTCCAGGTAGTTTTCAACCACCTAGGAAAGATGTCTCTTGTTATGGGGTAGATAACCTAGAGTTTAGGAAAAAGCTTAAAGGTCAATCAAATCCTGAAACTTTAAGAGAATTTGTTGAAGCACCTAGGGTTGATGAGAAAAAGTTTTCAAAACAAGCAGTACCTTCAAACACTTTTCAAAGTACTGCTGATCACTCAGCAGTACCTCCAAGAAAATATTTTCAAAATACTGCTAATTTTAGAAAACCTTTTTGAAAAGGATTTGAGAATATTGGTCCAAAGGTCTGTTATGTATGTTATAGTCCTCACCATTTGATTGAGGACTATAATTATCACTCATAATAGTTAAGCAAATACCCAAAGACCAGATCTGCAAATCAATATTACAGAGAGAATAAGCCAAGGGATAACAAACCAGTTTGGAATTACACAAATAGGGTTAACCATAGTAATTTCTCTAAAGACTATAGGTACCCTCATCAGAAAAGACCATTCTCCAAACCCACACTACCTTTTCAAAGTACAGATAGAAAGTCCCCTAACCATGGTGCTGATAGCAAAAACTCAAGTGTAAGACCTAGGAGATTCAATTATTACAAACCTAGAAGGCCTTACGACAGAAGAAAAGATGCTAGAACACAGAACCTGTCACAACTCGTAATTTTAGGTCATTTTCCAAACCTCGACAATTTACTATTCACAGATTACTATTCATCGATCACTATTCATCGTTTTACTATTCATCATTTTTGAGGTCAATTTGACATTAAGAAAACATTCAGAAATTTTACTATTCACTTGACACTATTCATTCCCGAGAGAAAACCATTATTCACGTGCATTACTCATGTCATCGTAAATTTAGTTTACGAGTATTCAAATTCGCATAACCGTATTGGTTTAGGAGCGAATTCATACATTATTATCAGGGACATTTCATATGGACTAGGAATAGTCCACATATCATCATTAGGGCACATGCATACTATTCCACTCGTAGGATAACTAAATTTATACTTTTAGTATAATTAACGATTTACGTATGTTTATTTTAAATAAACACTAATACGCGAACTATAAATGTTGCTAACATGTCCGACACTCCCGACTATTATCCCAATATATTTTTATACTCATTTTTATAATATAAAAATTATAATATTAATTTACCCGGTATTTTGGAAATTTATTTATTTCGTATCGTACGCCTAATTTAATTACGACGGTTTTCGTAAAAACTAAATAATAATTATCTAAACACTCAGTATTTACACCCAACATATTTTTATAATTTTTATAACTTTATTATGTCCCGGTTAACTCCGTTAAAATTTATTTTTAGTTAACCCGGTACCGGGCACACCTTAAAACTACTAATAAACACAATATAATGCACAAATTACACAAAAGTCTCACCAAAACCCTTACACCCCCCCAAATTGCCGCCCCCCCCCCCCCCCCCCCCTTACTTCTTTTCTTACAATCCTTGAAAATTTCTACTCCCATTTAATGCAAAGTAGATCTTGTCTAACAAACCAATAATGCATATATCTTATACTTATCAAATTTCATCTCATTTCCTAAAAACAACTAGCAATATTCTTTCTCTTTTTCTCTCTTGGGTGCTCGGCAAAACAAAAACACAAGAAGCAAGACACATTATTTTTTTTCAAGATCTAATAACATTTAAGCATAGTTTGTTTACCTTTTTGAGTTTTGAAAGATAAACTCAATGTTTACTTAGGTTTTTCATCATCTAATCACACCATCTTTCAAGTAAGTTAACAAAACTCATTTTTATAATTTTTACGAGTTATTACTATGGTTATATATTTTTCTTACAAGAACTCATGCATATAATGATTTATACCACTCTATTTTGTATATATTTAACTTTTAAGCCCTAGAAAGTGATTTTTGGTTAGATCCTTGTTAGATCCACTTGGTTATGATGTTTAGGAACCCATGACACCCTAAGAAGGTGTATGGTAGGATTAGACTAGTTTTGTGGTGATTGAAAGTGGTTTGATTGAAGTTAGAACTAGATTTGAACCTTAGAAATGGTTTTTGAAACAACATATTGACCTACTGTCCCTATTTTTATTTCGTGGGAAAATCAGTGGTTGATGGCTAATTTTTGACCAAAGATTTAGAAAATACTTTCAAAAACGAAACTTTAGGCGAAAGAACGGATTAAAACGAGTTTATAACGAAGGAGATATGATTTTTGCAAATTTAACGACGAAAACTATTTTTATAAAAACTGCATGCTGTTTGGCAGATTTCGACGGGTAAATAGAGGCATTAAACGTAACCTAGAGGAGCCGAGTTATCAAAAATATACTAGTATATACAAAAACGAATCCTTGGATATAAAGAACGAGGGAAATGAACCTAAAACGACCAAGTTATACGCGTTTTAGGATCACCAAAACTATATATATATATATTTGGTCACAAATAAAAATAATAACTTACGTACTAAATGGTATATTTTCTAGAAACATTACTAAGGACTATATTCTTAACAAATGAAGTACGTACGACCCAAGAGAATATTTATACGACTTAACGACGTTATTTTAAGGTTTTCGATACGAGGAATTTAACACTAACATTTTTATACAATATATTATGACAAGTTTTTATAACTCTATTTGGACTTATTTTTCCAAAGTATGGAAACTATTTTACTATGACGATAACTAGTATTTCCAAATTACGAGTGGTATTGGTATCATGTGCATGTGCATTCATTACATCACTGCACGATCTAAATTAGATCACTATCATTCTTTTTAGGTTGCGGATAGTGTTCGCTCCTTGTTGTCCTTATCATTTCGCATCTTTGTATCTTCACTCCAGGTGAGTCATAGCCCCGCTTTTACTCTTTTTATACTTGTTTTAACTCTTTGGGGGAGATACATGCTCAACAACTTGCTTACTTGTGTAAATACTAAAAACATACTTTCTTGATACTCAAAACATTTATGCTTGATTTCTTTATACTTGATTGTTTTATACTTGATTTCATACATACGTGATTGTGCTATACTTAACTGTGTTATACTAAACTGTGATGGTGTATTCTTAAGACTTCCAATGGCCCCAGATTAAGTTGCTGGACACAACCATTGAGACTTCCAATGGCCCCAGATTAAGTTGCTGGACACAACCATTGAGACATACATACTGAGACTTCCAATGGCCCCAGATTAAGTTGCTGGGCACAACCATTGAAACATACATACAAACGTGAGGTCTTCGGAGATGAAGTGTAGACTCACGACTAATTGCTTAACTGTTGTGATGAACTTATACATGTTTAATCTTACTATATATATATTAGCAGTGGGTTGTGAACACACAGGTTACAAGTCTCTTATGGCGGGACTTGTAACTGAGTGGATTTACGATGCCTTTGCTGTGTGATCATTTTTTTTATAAACCTTATTTGTTAAACAAACCCTATGAACTCACCAACCTTTGTGCTGACACTTTTAAGCATGTTTATCTCAGGTTAGAAGGGCGATAGCAGGTATGTGGAGCGGAGAGTCTTAGGGCATGCTTTTTGGAGACTTTCGCTTTTATCATTTACCATTCGATACTCTTTAAAAACTTATGTACTATTCTACTTTGGGATCTTTTGGTTTGTAAACTATGACTTTTATCTATTCGAATGGTAACTTTTTAAAAACGTATCATTTAGAGGTCGTTTTCTATATCTTATACTTTGTACCCTGAAGTAGCATCCCAATGACACAGTCTTCCGCTGCGGTATTTTGGGGGTGGTTGCAGATTGGTATCAGAGCCTTGGTTATAGAGAACTAGGTTGTTTTTTTTAGAGTCTAGACTATAACTACATACATTTAGACTCTCCTCCCTATCGCCTTGCATTTTTTTTTCATACACGTACGCTTGCTGATAATTTTCTTAGACCTACGCTATTAGATATTTTGTGGTACCGATGGGGAAGTCCCAAAATCTAGGCAAGTTATCAGAAATATGGAGCTCGGAAATAACTGATCATTTAACTTAATCTTGTGACAGTTCTTGTTTGATGAGACATGAGACTAAGTTGAATGAAGGTTATTACTTAGCTGTAGAGATTTGATGATTTGCCCGAGGATGGGAGTTCTCTTGATGATACTCTTTAGAAACCGTTAGAAACTAGACTACCCAGTGACTTTAGCACTTAAGGGAGAATCCTTTGTTCCTTCGTACTGAGCGTGACATTCCCTAGATTCCCATTTAAGCAACGTCTACCACTGAGATATGTGTGCCTGGTGATATGTACACCTGTGAAAGGAAACATTTATAATTGTGGTGGCCGACATAATTATAAGTGCTTCACGACACACGTGGACATATGACTATGCATATGTAGATCGGTGTTGGCACAACTTAGGAAACAACTGGTGGCGCGGTATTATATATGAGGATGTTAAGTATAGACTTTGGTTAATCAACGGTTTTCCCTCAACTCTGACGTTCACTAAATGTCCTTCCTCTCAGGAAATCATGGCACCAAAGAGAGTGACTCGTAGCTCTGGTCGAGGAGGCGCAACACCAAGGGGTGGAAGGACTGGTGGACATGGAGGTAGAGGAGGTAGAGGAGCTGCTCATGACACTAGTAACCCAAGTAACGATGGTGGAAGAACTGGTGGACGTGGAGGTAGAGGAGGTGGTCACGGCGTTGAAAACAATGATAACAACGACAGTGGAAATACTGATTTTGAAGCCATCATCGCTCGACAACTTCAAAACTTTCTCCCCACTATTGTCACTCAAGTTGGCGATCATATGAATAACTTGGCAAATCACGAAAGCGGAATTAACAACACCAATGGTATAGGCCAGAATGGTAATGGCAACAACAACATTAGGACTGGATGTACGTATAAGGAATTCACATCATGTAAGCCAATTGATTTCGATGGTGTAGGAGGCGCGTTAGGGTATACTCGATGGGTTGAAAAGATGGAGTCGGTGATCGACATTAGTAACTGTGCAGCACATCAAATGGTGAAGTACTCCGTATGCTTGCTGTCAGGAAAGGCATTGACATGGTGGAATACGCAGGTTCAAGCTAGGGGTAGAGAGGCAGCTGTAGGTATGACATGGGATGATTTTAAGGCATTACTGAAGGAGGAATATTGCCCAGACAATGAAATGCAGAAGCTGGAGGATGAACTTTATCATCACTCTATGATAGGGGCTGGACATGCAGCCTATACAGATCGATTCCATGAATTAGCCAGACTAGTTCCACACCTAGTTACCCCTAAGTACAAGAGGATCGAGAGGTACATATATGGTCTTGTCCCAGAAATTCGTGGGACTGTGAAAGCAACTGAGCCTTCTACAATTCAGAGTGCAATATTGAGAGCAGGGACTCTGACAGATGAGATGGTTAGAAATGGAAGCTTGAGGAACAGTGATAAAAGGAAGGGAACAAGCGAGTCGAACAAGCATATGTGAGCGATAGCTGACAACAAAAGGGCAAAGACCTTTGCGGCGACTAGTTCTGGTCAGAGAGAGTATTTAGGCTCGCATCCTAAGTGTACGAAATGTAATTTTCATCACCAAAAGACTGTGCCCTGCCGTATGTGTGCTAATTGCAAACAGTCTGGTCATTATGCAAACCAGTGTAGAGAACCAGTGAATGTGGGCAATATGACGAACAATCAAAAGACATGCTATGAGTGTAACAGCCCGGATCACTTTCGGAACACCTGTCCTAAGTTGAAAAGGAATCTTAACCAAGGAGGCAATCGTCAAAAATTAGCAGCAGCAATTGAAGGGCCACAAGATGAGGCCGTTGAGATTCCACCCGCGCGTGGCAGAGCTTACTTCCTAGGAAATCCTATCACCCAGCATGTTCACGATAGCATAACGGGTACATTCTCTTGAACAACTATATTATTTTCGTAGCAGTTAAGTCTTGGTATAGAACTTATACACAACCCCGACTAATCTGAGACCTAGCATCATTAACCTAGTTATATTGATAGTTGATGATTTGATTGGTGTAAGCAACTCTAACGAGTTTGGGAAAGTTTACGTTGTCGAATCAGACCACTAGGAACATATGTGGAATGAATGAGCTGAACTTCGGGACGAAGTTCCCTTAAGGGGTAGAGACTGTCACAACTCGTAATTTTAGGTCATTTTCCAAACCTCGACAATTTACTATTCACAGATTACTATTCATCGATCACTATTCATTGTTTTACTATTCATCATTTTTGAGGTCAATTTGACATTCCGAGAAACATTCAGAAATTTTACTATTCACTTGACACTATTCATTCCCGAGAGAAAACCACTATTCACGTGCATTACTCATGTCATCGTAAATTTAGTTTACGAGTATTCAAATTCGCGTAACCGTATTGGTTTAGGAGCGAATTCATACATTATTATCAGGGACATTTCATACGGACTAGGAATAGTCCGTATATCATCATTAGGGCACATGCATACTATTCCACTCGTAGGATAACTAAATTTATACTTTTAGTATAATTAACAATTTACGTATGTTTATTTTAAATAAACACTAATACGCGAACTATAAATGTGGCTAACATGTCCGACACTCCCGACTATTATCCCAATATATTTTTATACTCATTTTTATAATATAAAAATTATAATATTAATTTTCTCGGTATTTTGGAAATTTATTTATTTCGTATCGTACGCCTAATTTAATTACGACGGTTTTCGTAAAAACTAAATAATAATTATCTAAACACTCAGTATTTACACCCAACATATTTTTATAATTTTTATAACTTTATTATGTCCCGGTTAACTCCGTTAAAATTTATTTTTAGTTAACCCGGTACCCGGTACACCTTAAAACTACTAATAAACACAATATAATGCATAAATTACACAAAAGTCTCACCAAAACCCTTACACCCCCCAAATTGCCGCCCCCCCCCCCCCCCCCCTTACTTCTTTTCTTACAATCCTTGAAAATTTCTACTCCCATTTATTGCAAAGTAGATCTTGTCTAACAAACCAATGATGCATATATCTTATACTTATCAAATTTCATCTCATTTCCTAAAAACAACTAGCAATATTCTTTCTCTTTTTCTCTCTTGGGTGCTCGGCAAAACAACAACACAAGAAGCAAGACACATTATTTTTTTTTCAAGATCTAATAACATTTAAGCATAGTTTGTTTACCTTTTTGAGTTTTGAAAGATAAACTCAAGGTTTACTTAGGTTTTTCATCATCTAATCACACCATCTTTCAAGTAAGTTAACAAAACTCATTTTTATAATTTTTACGAGTTATTACTATGGTTATATACTTTTCTTACAAGAACTCATGCATATAATGATTTATACCACTCTATTTTGTATATATTTAACTTTTAAGCCCTAGAAAGTGATTTGTGGTTAGATCCTTGTTAGATCCACTTGGTTATGATGTTTAGGAACCCATGACACCCTAAGAAGGTGTATGGTAGGATTAGACTAGTTTTGTGGTGATTGAAAGTGGTTTGATTGAAGTTAGAACTAGATTTGAACCTTAGAAATGGTTTTTGAAACTACATATTGACCTACTGTCCCTATTTTTATTTCGTGGGAAAATCAGTGGTTGATGGCTAATTTTTGACCAAAGATTTAGAAAATACTTTCAAAAATGAAACTTTAGGCGAAAGAACGGATTAAAACGAGCTTATAACGAAGGAGATATGATTTTTGCAAATTTAACGACGAAAACTATTTTTATAAAAATTGCATGCTGTTTGGCAGATTTCGACGGGTAAATAGAGGCATTAAACGTAACCTAGAGGAGCCGAGTTATCAAAAATATACTAGTATATACAAAAACGAATCCTTGGATATAAAGAACGAGGGAAATGAACCTAAAACGACCAAGTTATACGCGTTTTAAGATCACCAAAACTATATATATATATTTGGTCACAAATAAAAATAATAACTTACGTACTAAATGGTATATTTTCTAGAAACATTACTAAGGACTATATTCTTAACAAATGAAGTACGTACGACCCAAGAGATTATTTATACGACTTAACGATGTTATTTTAAGGTTTTCGATACGAGGAATTTAACACTAACATTTTTATACAATATATTATGACAAGTTTTTATAACTCTATTTGGACTTATTTTTCCTAAGTATGGAAACTATTTTACTATGACGATAACTAGTATTTCCAAATTACGAGTGGTATTGGTATCATGTGCATGTGCATTCATTACATCACGGCACGATCTAAATTAGATCACTATCATTCATTTTAGGTTGCGGATAGTGTTCGCTCCTTGTTGTCGTTATCATTTCGCATCTTTGTATCTTCACTCCAGGTGAGTCATAGCCCCGCTTTTACTCTTTTTATACTTGTTTTAACTCTTTGGGGGAGATACATGCTCAACAACTTGCTTACTTGTGTAAATACTAAAAACATACTTTCTTGATACTCAAAACATTTATGCTTGATTTCTTTATGCTTGATTATTTTATACTTGATTTCATACATACGTGATTGTGCTATACTTAACTGTGTTATACTAAACTGTGATGGTGTATTCTTAAGACTTCCAATGGCCCCAGATTAAGTTGCTGGACACAACCATTGAGACTTCCAATGGCCCCAGATTAAGTTGCTGGACACAACCATTGAGACATACATACTGAGACTTGCAATGGCCCCAGATTAAGTTGCTGGGTACAACCATTGAAACATACATACAAACGTGAGGTCTTCGGAGATGAAGTGTAGACTCACGACTAATTGCTTAACTGTTGTGATGAACTTATACATGTTTAATCTTACTATATATATATTAGCAGTGGGTTGTGAACACACAGGTTACAAGTCTCTTATGGCGGGACTTGTAACTGAGTGGATTTACGATGCCTTTGCTGTGTGATCATTTTTTTTATAAACCTTATTTGTTAAACAAACCCTATGAACTCACCAACCTTTGTGTTGACACTTTTAAGCATGTTTATCTTAGGTTAGAAGGGCGATAGCAGGTATGTGGAGCGGAGAGTCTTAGGGCATGCTTTTTGGAGACTTTCGCTTTTATCATTTACCATTCGATACTCTTTAAAAACTTATGTACTATTCTACTTTGGGATCTTTTGGTTTGTAAACTATGACTTTTATCTATTCGAATGGTAACTTTTTAAAAACGTCTCATTTAGAGGTCGTTTTCTATATCTTGTACTTTGTGCCCTGAAGTAGCATCCCAATGACACAGTGTTCCGCTGCGGTATTTTGGGGGTGTTACAGAACCCAACTCCAAAAGTTACAACTAAATGGGTTAAGAAAGAAAGTACTGCTCGGGAAGAACCAGTACTTTATGAAGAAAAGGGTGAAAAAGGGAAAATTGATAAGAATGAACCAAAAGTTTTGGAAACAAAAACACTAATTCTTGATCATGTTTTTAAAGAAAGTGGTGATTACATACTCAAAGAATTTGAGTATGTCACTCCACAAGGGGAACACAAGTCAGTAATGGCTTGGGTTCCTGAAAGAAACTAACCTTTTTCATGTGTATGCAGGGCAACCAAGAAGAGGAGCTTAAAGATCATCTTATTGTTGATAGTGGTTGCTCTGGGAGTATGACAGGAGAAAAGGAGCTCTTGTCAGATTTTAAAGCTTATTTTAGAGGAAAAGTTGCATTTGGGAATGATCCTGATGGAGGAAGAATCACTGGCAAAGGAACTATCAAGGCTGGAAACATTGATTTTGAGAATGTTAGATATGTGAAGGAGCTTAAATTCAATCTTTTGTCAGTCTCTCAGATTTGTAATAAGAAGTATCCTGTGTTATTCTTTGACACAGAATGTCTAATACTTTCTCCTGATTTTAAGTTAGAAGATAGAAACTTGGTGATGCTGAGAGCACTAAGAACTAATGATGTGTATATCATAGAGTTGAAGAACATCAATTCTGCTGCAAGAGCAACATGCTTGATTACAAGAGCAACAATGGAAGAAGCACACCAATGGCACAGAAGATTGGGGCATGTAAATTTCAAGAACATCAACAAGCTGGTCAAAGGAAATTTAGTTAGAGGTTTACCTTCTAAAAAATTCAAGAATGATCACTCATGTCTTGCTTGCAAAAAAGGTAAACAACACAAGGCTTTCTGAAAGAAGATTGAAGAGAAAACCATTAGAGAGCCTTTGGAATTGCTGCATATGGATCTGTTTGGACCTGTTTCAGTTGTTAGTTTGAACAAGAAGAAGTATTGTTTAGTTGTGATAGATGACTGTAGCAGATTTAGTTGGGTCCTTTTCTTATGTTTCAAGGATGAAACTTTTGATGCTATTCATGATGTTATAATAGCACTTGAAAATCAGTTAAGACTCAAGGTTAGAGGCATTAGATGTGATAATGGGACTGAGTTCAAGAATCAGCTAATGGATGACTTTTGTGCCAAGAAAGGAATTAAAAGGGAATTCAGTATTGCCAAAACTCCTCAGCAAAATGGAGTTGTAGAAAGAAAGAATAGAACTCTGATAGAAGCAGCAAGGACAATGCTTGCAGATACCCAATTACATGTTCCATTCTGGGCTGAAGCTGTAAGTGCTGCCTATTATGTATTGAACAGAGTGTCAGTGACAAAACCTCAAATGAAGACACCTTATGAGTTACTCATGGGTAAGAAACCTAGCATCAAGTTTATGAAACCTTTTGGATGTCCCCTGACTATTTTGAACACTGCTGATAATTTGGGAAAATTTGATGGGAAATCAGATGAAGGATACTTATTGTACCAATAGCAAAGGATTCAGAGTGTACAACAGGGCTACAAAGAAGGTTCAAGAATGTCTTCATGTTGAATTTCTGGAAGAGCAAGAAAATCATAAAGGTAAAGGTCCTGATTGGATGTTTGATCTTGATTTAATGTCTTCATCCATGAACTATGTACTGTTAGGGAAGAAAATCAAGTTGCTCCCACTGAAGAAGAAACACAGTACATTGTTCATGATGTTAATTTAAGATATGAAGATAAGTCTAATGATAAAGTCAATGATGAGAAGAAAAGTACTTCTGAGCCTCAAAGTACTGTTGAACCTCAAAGTACTATTGATCCTCAAAGTACTGATCCACCAAAGACCACAGTATCTGATGAAGAACAAGCCATCCAAGATGAACTTAGTAGCATGCTTATTCAAGAAACAATGTTTAAGTCATATGAAGATGATCAAAGGAGAGCTTATGAAGCAGAAAAGAAGAAGGCTAAAGTCACTGACAGTACTTTGCCCCAAAGTACTGCTGATCCATTTGAAAGTACTTTTCAACCTTTAGATACTTCAAATTGGATAAATACTGATGATTTGAATGATCCAAACATGTCTGCCTTAGAAGATACTGATCCAAACAAGCCTACCTTTGAAGACAATGATGATGAATTGGATCAAGAAGGCATTTTCTCAGATTTTAATGAAGATCCTGATCTCACTAATTTGGAAGATAATCTTGAAGTCTCACCAACTCCTACTCTAAGAATTCACAAAGATCTAACTGTCAGCAAGATCATTGGATCCTCAGCTTTAGGAGTGCTCACAAGAACTAAAGCTAAGAATATGTCTCAACAAATCACAACTCGTAAATTCTGGTCTTTTCCCGAACTATCAACATTTACTATTCATCGGTTACTATTCATCGATCACTATTCATCAGTTTACTATTCATCTTTTTCGGAGTTAGTTTGATATTCCGAGAAGCGTTTTAAAATTTTACTATTCATAAAACACTATTCACCTCCGGAGAAAATTTGTCGTTTATGCGTGAGTTGCGTCATTTCTGTATACGCACGGTTATTTTACCTAATAAACGTTATCCTATAAACTATTACTATGAATAACTGATCTGACAATCCCAACTATGGTCCTAAGACATTTTTACACTCATTATAATGATACAAAAATTATAAAATTCATTTACCCGTTATTTTGGAAATTTATTTAATTCGTATCGTACGTCTAATATAATTACGACGATTTTCTTAAAAACTAAACGATAATCATCCAAACACCCAATACTTGTACCCAACATATTTTTTCAAATTTAATGACTTTATTATGTCCCGGTTAACTCCGATAAAATTTATTTCTAGCAAACCCGGTACCCGATTATACCTAAACTAACTAATAAGAACACAAACTACACTACACTTCCTAATTAAATCAACAAACACCTTCCCCTTTTTCCTCCTTGTAAAACCGGCCCCCCCCCCCCTCCTAGCCTTCTCATGTGCTAACTTCACCAACACCCATTAATGTTTACCTAACAATTGTCTAATACATAAATATCCTACCATTTTCATCTCATTTTACACTTAATCATTTTCACACAAACTAGCAATTTTCTTTCTTTCTCTCTTTGGGGTGGATCGACCATGGATCAAACACAAGCAAGAGATCACTAACTTTTGAAGATAAAGTGTTTAATCATGTCCTAATCATGATCTAGTTGGGGTTTGGTGGTAAAAATCCCTAGGTTTCTTATACATTTTCATCCAAATCATCTCAAATCTTTCTTGTAAGTTGTCAAACTCTTGTTCATAATTTCTTCATGTTATTTTTATGGTCATATGATTTCCATTCAAGATCTACATGCATATGTTAGTTATACCACTCATTTATATATATATATATATATATGTAACTTTTGATCCCTAGAAATAGATTATAGTTAGATCCTTGTTAGATCCACTTGATTTATGATGTTTAGGAACCCATGACACCCTAGGAA